>CM046446.1:10225830-10620830 GCA_025506515.1 Flaveria trinervia
AACTAAAACCACCCTTGTTGAGGCAAAATTGAGGTGGGGGTGTGGCTTGAAGTGGTGATCTTTACCGAAAACAAAAAAGGGTAGTTAAAATGAAGTGGTAGTGATTGTCCGGCCGAAAAAAGAAAGGGCGTTTGAGTTGGAAAATTGAGGGGTGTTCTTCTTGTTGGTGGGTGTTAGTGAATGTGGTTCGATTGAGACGATTAGAGAATAGTTGTGGCAGTAGATGTGGTGGTTGGCAGTTATTGAGTGCAATGTTCCGTGATGACAGTAGATGGTCGTACGTAGAAGGAAGAGGATATAAGAAGTAGGGGCAAGAGTATTTGTTTATTAAATTTGTTATATATTTATGAATATTTATTTATTTTCACTTATTATTATTGTTTTTATGTATTTACTTGTTGAGGATGTTTTAAACATTTTACACCTATATAATGGTTAAAATTAACGTCCATTTGTTTTAGGTATCAAAAATATTACATTTCGCCAAACATTTAAGATCAAGTAATTTTCAAAGTTGAAGCTAGATCAGTAACTAACGTAAATCACGGGAACTGCCCCTATAATTAATTCAATATAAAACAAACAGAATCCAATAAAGACCAAGTTGAAACAAAAGAAAGAATTATAGGTCATGTGCTCCCTATCATGCTACCTTGCCCCATCATTCTTAAAATCATATAGAGAAACCTACTTCAAAATGAAATGACCTCAACATGAAACAATGTCCACAGCCGACTTAAAAATTGTCGACATATCATTAATCTTTTAAAATATATTCCAAATATAGTATTTTTAAATTTATTTTAACGAAGAATACATTAATAATATTAGGTATTCGTAGTTTTACCCTACGAGAGATAAAGCATCGAGTGAGAGATGCGGAAAAAAGAATGGTTGTAAGATTTTGATACTTTAAGTTTCATATCTGATTAAAAATTTTAGTCTCGTATATGCCAGCAACCCGTTTACTAGTAGCGTATCATGGTGTATTGTGTATACTTGTTAATTTGATAAAAATTAACTCTTAGGATTCTTAAGTGTAGTTTTTCATATTATTAACTTTATGTAATTTTATTACTCAATAACCTAGAGTCATAAAACCTAAAATGTCAACCAATTAGTAGAATGCTCTACTAACGTAGACAAAAGAAAATAAAGTGTTTATTGGTATAGTTCGGGTAAAAAGGTATGCCATATGTATGTTTTGGATAATCATGTAATATCATTCTTGTCTCATACCCGTGAAAATTATTAAAAACTGATCCATACTTGATCCAATACCCAGATACATGCCGAGTCACGTGCTCCGTATGTTTCGCCTTCGGGTTTACACGTCAGGTTGAACCTATAGATTGAACATGTATATTTAGCCAGACATGTGTAGCACGTGTGTTAGGCCTGTTTGTTGGCAAGGGGGTGTACTGGACTAAGTGCCCGATTTGTGGGCCCGTTATGTAGCCCGATGTTACGTAGGCCCAAGTCCATGACAATAATGAGAAATAGAGTACCAAATTGTGTACTGTCATATGAAAGGTTTGTACTGAACTACTGATGACTAATGAGTCCAACAAAGGTCCATATGGGCCCAAATATGCTTTTGTCGATTACAAGTCTTTGACTGTTGACACATGATTTATTGAGTGGTCGGGTAATCAACGAAGATTCCTTTTGGGCCTAAGCTTTCGTAAACATTTATTTCAAAATCTGTTAAAAGTATAATTTTTTATAATAAGTTGTGTATATTGCTTTGAATATGATACATAAGACAATTGGGTAGCCATATTTGCTACCCTCTCACGCTATTTAAGTACTTTTTATATAATTTATGTAGTAAATAAATGATTTGAGAAAGTTTAAAATACAAAGTTTCTTTTTCGTAAAAAGTTTACAAAGTGTGGGTAAGAATTATCATGCAAGAAAAATTACACTTATGTGAATTTGTCATGCATAGATGGAATCATTACGCAAGAATACCTACTACGTGATGATTTCATCGCTATAAAATTAATTCTACCTCATGTGTTATGTATCCATCTTTGATGTTTATATCTACGTAATAAATTTCTACACCTCGCATGCAAAATCTACTTTGTACAATAACTTTCCTCCACAAGTGTATTATTATGTATTTCTCATTGTTCTCGATATATTATTTGATTGAACACACATACACATCTGTTTCTTATCTTCCCTCATCTTTTATAAGTTTATTTCCAATAAATATAAAAGAAGTGTGTTGGTAGGCGTGCTCTTCTTCTCTATCTATCACTAGGGTTTGAATCTCAAACACCCCCTAACCCCACCCACCCACAAACCAACTATTAGATTTTTGGGGGGTTTTTTTTCTTTTACTTTGTTTCCTTTTTTAATTTATAATTATTAGTTTTTTTTAAGATTTTTTCCTATTTTACTCGGTTGAAAATTGAAATCATCCTCTCCTCAAAGACGCGTGTCACATTCTTGTAAGTATTGACTTTATACATATTTAACACTTTGTATAATAACTTTCTCTTACCCGATAGCTAATAGAATCCAATGAAACAACTTAAAACAAAGAAGTGACTCAGGGGTCATGTGCCCCTACAAATCTACAATGCTACCTTGTCTTTTATTCTTAAAATTATATTAAAGTAAGAGAACCTACTTGACATTCGACATGAATCTATGTCGAGAACCTACTTCAAAACAGTCGACGTTTTATGTCAAAACTAATACGTGAATTTACTTAGTCATATTTAACTTATTATTTTCTGTTTTATTGAGTAAATAGTTCAAAAGTTATATATTTTTTTTAAAAAACTATTTTCAAAATCGAATAAGTTATTAAATTTGATATTGTTATTTGATTGTAAAGTTATTTGTTAAAAAAATAAATTATTATTATTATAACTTTTAAGTTGTTTTTATTAACTAAGGAAATAAAAATTATAAAACTAAAATTTAATGGAGTAATGATTACAATGTACCCAAGAATAAAGAAAAACAACATAAACAAATAATTTGATTGTAATATTATTTGTTAAAAAAGACTATGTTTTGAGTAATCAAACAAGAATAATGATTACAATGTACCCAAGAATAAAACAAAAACAAAAATATATATATTTACGGATAACTAGTATGTATGTTTTAAGTAATCAGACAAGAGTCACCTAATATGATATCAGTTTCACATTTGCGAAAATTCTAAAACTAATCTTATAACTGGTGAGAATTCCCCATATACTATCATTACTCATTCTAAATGTTTCGGGTTTCAGATTTATCCGGCTCCGTCACGTTTGACTTCTCAAAATGTGTTTGGTTATATTCAGACACATGTAGCATGTGTGTTTTGGTGTTTGATATTGATGTATGGGGCCATGTGGGTGCATATGGTTCAAGGCTCAACTTGTGGGCCCTTGATATGGCCCAACATCATAAAGGTCCAAAACATAACAATAATGAGAAACAGACCAGTAGACAATAGAGTACCAATTGTACTGTCTCACGGGTGGTTTGTAGTTTGTACTAATGGATAATGAGTCCAATACAGGTTCGAATGGGCCTAAAAATATACTATCATCGACTATGAGATAATGAGACTATGAGACATGAATTAAGAAGTGGTCGGGTAGGCCCAAAATCATGTAAGGTTTTTTATGGGCCCAAAAGCATCTTTTGACAATACACTTCACTCGCTTTTTGTTCTTAAATTCCCTCATCTTTTTCATGTGTATTTGCAAGAATTATAAAAATCTCAGCATACTTAAATAAGATTATTAATTTAAAAGAGTTAAACATGGACACGTATTATAATTGTGTGCAATATACAACTACTGATTTTGAACTCTTCACCCTTCTATGTAAAGAAAGTAAACAATCAGAGAGAATCATATAATGATAGTGGTACTGATAATAGTAGTCGTAATAGTAGTGGTAGTGTTAGTTGTAATGGTAATGGTAGTAGATAAACAAAAATGTTTAACCACTAATTAAATTTAGCTATCAAAACCGATATTTTGACAAACCATAAGAACGAAAACTATAACCAAGTCAAACTATAAAACAACTTTTTGATTTCAGTAATAATGGTTTCATGATTATAAACAATTTAAAACCAAAATGATAAAGAAAATTTAATTAAAAAAATAATTGATTACCGCTTGTATAAATAAAAAGCTTTTTAGGTATTGAACTACTTGTAGAAAAACGATAGAATGAAAAAAGAATTAATTAACTATATAGTAATTACTCATGTCGGTGAGTGAAGGAGGAATGGTAATACTATGGCAAAGCATAGGTTGCTGCTATGTGACAACACTTAATTAGTTTTAATATAAAAGTTTCAAAATGAACTTACCTACTTTTTTATGGTTTTGTGAATACGCTCAAGTATATTATGAACCGTGTCCATTTTAGATGTCTTATATTTTGGCTAAAACATTTTTATTTTTATGGTTTATAAAAGTTACCATTCTTTTTATACATACATTTCTGATCACTTTTTAGGGTTCGTTGTAAAGCTAATTTGTTACTTCAAATTACGTTTTACTTTTGAATTTTCTTCCCATGGTAAATACTAATTAATAATTTTTACACACCCTACGTTTTAAACTAGCACCGCAGCGTGAGGTATAATTTTACTAGTTATTTCATAATCACTATCATCAACCGAATATATGAATACATGTGATGAGCTGATGATATGATACATGGTAACCTCTTGCTTGTTTTGTATCATCAAAAGAATCTTAAAGAGTATCTCTTGAACATCACAAAATCATCTTCCCCTAGACCTAAATTCATTAATAAATCATTTTTCCCCTAGACCTAAATTCATTAATAAATCATTTTTTTCCTAGACCTAAATTCATTACTGATGATACCCGAGTGAAAAACAAATGATCGAATAATACTTCTCATACAACTGATATATCCACTAGTTTTAATATGATGTTATCTAAGAGACACAATAAGTTGCTATTTCAATTTTCTCATAAGAAACAAAATCCACTAGAACTATTAAACAAGATTCACAAGGCACGGCATGAGATATATACAAGCCCTAACTATAGGTGGCGGTTGGGTCCTAATGGTAAATGGTGTGTCCCACAACCAAAAGGTTGTATTTCTAGTCTTGCAATTGGCAAGAATGAATGAATTCTAGAAAAACTAAACGTTGTTTAAAATAAATACAAGCCAAATGCGAGTCAACTTCCTAAGTAGGATTGAAGATTACAAGTACAGCAACCTTGACGGTACACAGCGATTGTGGACCAACTGTAAGAGGGCCCAAGTTCACTATATATCCACGAGGTACACGAAAAGAAACTTTCAAAAGTTTTACCTAGTGTTTTAAGGACCGGATCAAACTGTAAACCGGTAACTATTCTAACCGGCTAGTTTGATCCGATTCTAGCCACTCGCAAGTCAGAGCAAGCCCAAACAACAAAATACAAACCTATATCAAAAAAGTGCTTAGCCTCACTGATAGACTTATAATTCAGTAACAGAAATCAACTTGCAATAGTCGCAAAGATACATTGACGACTGCAAAACATCTGATTTATTGTTGCGGTTTACCGCCATCTAAAGTCCATTCACACAATGAACATTAAACAAAAACGAGCTAGTAAACATCAATGACGGAAAAAAGGAATGGCTAAACGATCTAACCCTTGGTTTTCCCAGGTGAATCCTTGGTGTCAGGTGACTCGGCGTATGATATCGAGATCAGCTCGGACCTAAATTTATCTTTTTCATCAGCTTTTACAGCTTCTGCAGCTTTAACACTTTTAGGAAGCTCGGTTGAAGAAAGATCTGTATCTGGTAGAGAATAAGATAGAGCGATTAACGACTCTCTTGTCAAGTCCACAGAAACTTCACTTTCAACTTCTCTTTTAGCCATATAACGTCAAGTCCTGCAAATGTATATCACAAAAGAGTTCAGCGAAAATGATCACAATAGCAACACTGGTTTAACCCTGTTTTTGCAAATAGAGGTGAACAGTGCACCAAGGCTAACCAGATTCAGAAAGAAAATGGATAAGTCTTTATGCCGAAATATGCTGAAATACATTTCAAAACTCAAGGTGCTTACTCAAGAGAGCAGAGATCCAAATTGAGAGATTAAAGCAACTTTTAATTGTTTCTTTCACTCACTTTGGTTTTAAGGAAGTCAAAATTGTTGGCTTTCTTTGAATTGGGCAATAGAATAGTCAACATAACATCAAGAGTACTATCAACTAATTCATGCACATAGACCATTTACAGTTCTTGAAAAGGCAGTAGAGACAATTACGACAGCAATTTATTCCTTTGTTCAAGCCTATTTACTTGATGGGTTAAAGTCAACAAGATATCAAGAGCAGACAACAAATGTTAACTACAAAATTTGCTGTTGCCTATACTCATAATTTCATGTTGTCAAATCTTCTAATCTTCTACAAGTTCAGTAGAACAGATTAAAACCCTATAGCAAGTTAGCAACCCACCTGTATTAATTCAAGCTTTAAGATTCCCAAACAAAAACTATAACAAATGAGCCAGTAGTCATCTCTATCTTGGCAAAGAATTATACTTCGACTATATCTTCTGAAACTATATACGTACACTAACGACCAATCAAAATGGACGATTGGTTAAGGAGTTAAAAAGAGTTTATATCCAAAATGGGCACTATTATGTGTGTGTAAAAGCCTTTTTATGTGTGTCAAAAAACCTTTTTGAGTCCCACAAACTAAGTATTTCAACCTTTTCCCATAATTAATGTGCTAAGAGAAATGATACATAGACTTAAACTATCAACATGAAGATACACCTAAAGAAGATATTGGAGTCACATCACAAATACAATGGAAAAGATCAGGGAGATATTGGTGTCAACATAAAGATCACCTATCTTTAGGTTGATGTTTTAGGCATAGCCACCATCGCTCATCTGCTAACTTTAGTTATAAAAACTATATCATAACAAAAATATTTAATAGTTCTTTAACAGAGTAATATGAGGAATTTAATGCATTTTAGTACACTTTCAATGACTTTCAACCCATCTGACCTGTTAGATATCAAACACAACCCAAATTTAGCCAGTTATTAGTAACTGGATCAAAATTGCAGCCTCTAAGTCTCCACCCTTCCAACTTACCTGAGAAGAACTTCACACTGCAATGAGCATTGTTTCTTCACCGTGTACACTCAGTCAACGCATATTCCCCTCCATCACCAATCGAAGCCGCAACCTGATGCAGCAGCGCTTATTCACGCACCCATGCCCACTTTTTACTGTTTGCACAATCAACTGTAGGAAAAGAACTGACCAAACTCAACACGACTCACTTTACCTCTATCAAAGCCTATGATAACCTCTAAAACACCCTACGTTCCCACACAAACAATTGAACAACTGGATCTATTTGTTCGTCATGAGCTAAAATTCACAAATTCAAGACAAAACAATATCAAAAACAACTACCAGCAACCGATCGTCATACCTGAATCGAACAAATTCAAGCAACACATCATTCACGTCAATTAAAAGCCCTAACTACAAATTTACCAACAACAAACGCAAATCGAACTCATACAAAGCAGCTTCAATCATCAATTCATCGAAATCAGTTCAATAGGAGGATTAATCGACGCTCAAACTCTAATCAGACGAACTCAAACGGATATTTTGCACAACTAGTGGTAAAAACAGCAGGTATTCAAATTGCGAGCATGAAGAACTTCGATAGATCAAAATCACATACAGATCATATAATCTAGAAGATGAAATGATAAATTATTTTGATAAAAAGTTAAAAGGTTTTGTTGTGGTACCTTGTGGTCTATGAGGTTTCTTGCTTCCTACTTTTTCTTCTGTGCTGCTGCTTTTTTTTTGTAAACGTTGATGACCGGCAAAGTCTTTGTATAAATGGTAGACTTTTAGTTGGACAACAATTTTTTTATTTTGAAAATATGAAACTGTTAAATATAATTTTCATTTTATATTTTCATGGATATTTTGAGTTTTGAAACATATAAATTTTGACAATTCGTACATCAGTATTACACCACCGTGCTTTCAAATAAAAGTTATATAGGCAACTAGATTTTAAGAAAATAAATTAAGGCAAAACGTTGATGAAAGTTTTGCTTAATTAACTTCATTTTAACGGAATTTACACCTTATATAAAGATAAACAACATGCAATGCAACGTTATATTCGTGAATTTTTATGCTTTAAAGTATAAATTGAATTTTGTAATGCTGTTAGAAAATGAATATTAAATAGTAAAAAAAATACTTTAGCAATCAACCATTAAAAATTTGGTTGTCGGCAATTGTAAGAAAGAAGCGAAGGGGCCATAGTTTTTAGCCACTTGCAACAATATGCTCCCGCTGGTACTATTCACCCATCATCATCATTGTTTTTTCATAAAATGATAACTCACGGAAATATTTAACATATTTTTAGTTCTAATTAACAACTAATTTATACAATCATATCATAAGTAAAACTCAAACCTTATATTAAAGTGAACTTAAGTGTTTTAACTCCAAATAACTTTAGTTAGGACTGGCAATTTCTAACACGGACTTCTTAGCGTTGCATAACGTTAACATGGTTCGTGTATTAAAATAGATCGATACATTAAGACATGATTAAATTCGTGTCTAAACATGTTAAATACCTATTAAGACTTTGTTTATAATTTTTGAAATTTAAAAATAAATATTTATACATATTATTTAAAACAAAACCCTACCCTTATACCATCCCTTACCCACAACCGCTCACAACTCATAGTATTCATATCAGGTTATTTATCTCTATCTTTTTAATTAAATTAAATAATTATTAATTTTTCTCTCTCTATAATTAAATAATATTTCTATTTATTTATCATTAATTTTTTAATCTCTTTCATTCACAACCACTTTTAAAAATATAAAAAATTTCAAAGCAATGACTGGTGTTTTCCCCAAATATACAAATAAACGATAGTATTTTATCTTTCATCCACTAATGACTAGTGATAATAATTTCCTATAATATAGGTAATACGCTCACAATAATAAGAGAAACCTACTATGAATGTTCTCAAATATACAAACCTCCCACAAACTGTAATATACGCCTTTTTATTGTTTGCTCAAACCATCACCGCCATCAAACCTCCTGGGGGCAATCCTGATCATGAATTCACAGCCCTAGCATACACAAATCCATAATCAACGTCTATTTTACGCGCACTACTGTAGTTGCTCACTCGATCTTCCCTCTTCGAATATTTGATTCAATCTCTCTTCTTCCCTACCATGTCACACCTGACCGTCGGCCGAATCATCGCGGCGGACGAATGTGAAACGATTGTTCATAGCTCATAGAATATAATAAGTTAAAATAATACTAAATGTCATTTTTCATTGAATAAAACTAAACAATTAAGTCATTACAATACAACAAAAATTTGAACACAACATAAGATATTTATTTAACTAAGTCCAAATCCTATATGATCAAGAAGAATTTCTTCAAGTAACAATCCTAAAACATATTAAAAATAAAGGGTCAACTTTAAAAGTTGGTTAGTTTCCATGGGTTAAGCATATATATATATATATATATATATATATTATATATATATATTGTAAGGCCCCATTCCCGAAACCTCACAGTTGGTCATTCACAGCATTAAATACATTAACATTATAAATTTACAAGCTTAAGCAGCGGAATTACTTTACCAAAATCATTCATTTCATTACAACACTGTTGTTGAGCAATACACTATTGTTTAACCGAATACAAAAGAATTGTTTAATTGGATTACAAAACAACAGCAATAATAGGTATGAATGGATGTCAGTCTTTCCCTGCCGAGTAGCTTCACCCTCGTGCCATCCGCAGCAATATTTACCTGCCAACTGAAAATGTATAAAAGTCAGCGTTGCTGAGTGAGTTCTAGTTATAAAAGTAATAAAATACTTTTTGTAGGTGTACATATGAAAATACTCTTTTTTATGAAAACTTCATCTCTTTATATGCGAGCACGCATTAACTATACAATCATATAATGTTTTTCTTTTTACTGTATGCCTTGTTTACTCTGTATTCTTTTATATTTATCTTTCACTGTCTATGTGGACCAATGAGCAATACCCTAAGCTATGTGCGCGGGGGAAATGGTGTTGGGCCCTCTGTTCCCACAAGGGGCTCTAAATAATGTATACAAGGCTGGCCCAGTCACCTAGGATACGCTGCAAAGCTCCACCAATCTCATTTGACTGGCCCCGTGTGCATCATAGGGTAGCTAACCCACATCACAGTTGAGCTAATGACCTCATGGTCGTGCACCTCCTATAAGCTTGCAAGACTTGTTAACATTTTAAATTAGGTTTCACTTCTCTTCTTCATTGCTCTTTCATTTTATTATTAGTAATACTTTACGTTACGATAATAAACACACCACGTAAAGTCACATACTAATAGTAATAATAATAAGAAGAAGAATAAGGAACAATCATAAGCAATCATAATAATGCATGGGACAGGCATTAATAGGCCCTAGTAAAACCTCGGTCAAAACCCTAAAAGCACAGACTCCCAAAAATTCTGTAATAAATTCTAAGTGTTAGGCGCACCAACACTATTTGGGCGCATGGGCCCTGTTTGGGCGTTTCATCACTATGCAAGCGCATCAGCCAATACTTAACCGTTTCAACACTTAGGCGCATGAGCTATTTCAGACGCATGGAAACTATTCGGGCGTATGGTCCATTCGGACGCATGGGCACTTAGACGCACGGGCTATTTGGGCGTATGGAAACTTAGGCGCATGGGCCATTCGGGCGTATGGGTATTATTGGGCGCATGGCCCCACACTTAGTCGTCCGACTAATATTTTAGGCGCATGAGGGTACTGTTCAGGCGCATGAGTTACATTTAAACATTTCTAAGGCATTTCCAGACCCATGGGCCTTATTTAGGCGCATGAACCTTCTGTTCAACATGTTCCTAGGATATTTTCGAATCCAAACATCAATCCTATTAGTTCTAAGCTTACCAAGGCTATTCTAAACATGAACGACCTATAAGCATCTAAGAATCATCATCAACATGCATAATACATACGGGTATACATACATAAATATTGTAAAATCGTTTTAATACATTTTCAGCCCCAAGAAGAGTTTAAAACAAGTAAACCGGGGTCTAGAAACTCACCTGGTGCAACTTTGGGTGTCTCTTCCTTCTAACCCGCTTGCAAATGAGTTCAAACACCTAGAAACCCACAAAACACACACACACACACGAACACACACAAGCACATAAGCACATACTCGAGACAAAACCCAACACAAACACTTAAAAACTTCGAATTCTTACCTTGAATTCAATCCTTTTTTCTTTTCTTCAACCGAGAGTTTTTCTACTCTCTCTCTCTCTAATGCAAAATGAAAAGGTGATGGGAAGTGAGGGTGGGCGGCCATGCCCATCTTTACACCAACTTATTTGTACTTTTATCCTCTTTTTACATTTTTAACCCCTCAACTTGGGTTATTGATGTTTCCTTCATTTATTCTTCATTTCTTATTTTTCTTTTCTTTTTAAAGAATGACCGGGTGTTATATATATATATATATATATATATATATATATATATATATATATATTATATATATATATATATAAAGATTTACAAGTAGCAATTCATGTCAATGGTTATGAATTGTGCAAGTTTATAGAACACATATAGCTACAATCAAACCTTGACCAAGATTAAGATTATAAGTTTATAACGATTAGCTAAGTGTACTTGGTTCCCATGATGAACAAGTCATAGGTTATCAGGAGCCGGAAATAACATCGGTTTTAGCACCAAATAAGCTTGTCAGGCCCATAGATCTATGACGTCACCACATTAGTAATAGTTAATGATTGTCAACATATAAAGTATCTTATATAACACTCACAATAATACAAATAACCATGACAAAAAGTAAGATGAATTGCATGTGCGTTACAAGTATAAAAAGTTTACAAGTGTAAGTTGATAAGGTTAACATGTTTCACCCTAAAAGGTGTGAAATAAAGTAAAAAAGAAGCATGGAAAACTCACATGAAAAACTTACAAAATGTAGAATGCACTTAAGATAATAATAGAAAAATAAGATTCCTCTAACGATTTCTTCACGATTCAACCTAATGGTTGATGTCTAAGAGTTATAATAAAGATAAGATTCAAGAGTAAGTATGAATTAAGGTTTCATTTAGAATTTGAGGGTTTTAATATCTAAGTCAAATAAAATATAATAAAGTGATTGATTATGTTTTGGCTCAATAAAAATAGTATGAATCAATTAAGAATAAGAATGATAGTGAATGATTCAATAATTTGATTTATTGAATTAATAAAGATTAAATATGATGTGTGAAAATAAATAGTTAATTTAATAATTAATTATTTAAAATTTGATAAAGGTAATTAATTGAATATTTATTTAAATGACTTTAAAACTATCTAAAATCATTTTGTAAAGTTTTGAGCTTTTATATGATTTATTATAAAGGTCTTATAATATCAAACCTTAAAATAAGAATAAAGTATAATAGAAAGTTATATTGTTTTATAAGTTTCAAGAACTTAAATAAAAGTTTATGGAATAATTTTATTAACTAATTATATAGCATGGTTAAATGAATAGATGAATAATTAATTAATTAGATAATCATTTAAATAACTATTTGAAAAATTATTTATTTAACATGTAGATTTATAATGTTTTAAAATAATCTACATATGAACCATAATAGGTTTTTTAATATTTAAACCATATAAATGACTTAATAATATCTTCTACAATCTTTGTTTTTCTTTTATAAGTAATTATAGTTAATATCATAAGTTTTTAAAACCTTTAAAATTAATTTGATAATTTCTGAAATGTTTTAGTTAACAAAATAATTTTTACTTTGTTTTAATAACATATTATTATAATTTTTGAAGTTAAAGATACATAAAATCTGTTTAAAAACTAAATGCTAGAGGTTGGGTTTGAACCCAAAACCTCTAGTTTAAGGGTGTAGGGTGGTAACCAGTTGGCTAAAGCCCGAATCTATTTAGAATTAGAAAATAATTGATAAAACCATTAACTAAAGAAAACCCCAAATAACTCAAGTGTCAAACCCCAACCTTGACGGCGAAAACGTCAAGATGTGAGGGTTAAGATTGTTCACAACCACATAACGCTATATTTAAATGTAAATATTAAAATTATAAGTTTCTAAAGAAAGTACAAACATAAGTCTCAAACATGAAATAATCCTCAAAATAAGTAAAACATAACATAGTCATTTTATTCATTTATCTAGGTTCAAATCCTAGTTTATTGCAAGCTTCATTTGATCACTTTAAACTTGAAGATTACATGAAACATGATAAAAATAAAATGTCAACTAAAAAGTTGGTGAGTTTCCAAGGTTTTCATACATAATATAACAAGGTTACAAGTAGCAATTCATGTCATAGGTTATAAGTTGGTAAAGTTATAAAACACATATCGTTACAACCAAACCTTGACTTGATTACAAGTATATATGATTGGCTAAGTGTATTTAATTCCCATGATGAACAAGCATACGTCATCAGGAGCCGGCAATACCTCAGCTTTAGCACCAAATAGGCTTGTCAGGCCCAAAGATCTAAGACGTCGTCAGGCTAGCAATAGTTAATGATTGTAAACAAACTATGTATCTCATATAATCACTTAAAACACACAAATAATCACAATAAAATATAAAGGTGAATTGTAAGTACTTTACAAGTTTCAAACGTTTATAAGTGTATGATATGTAAGTATCATGTTTCACCCCAAAATAGTGTGAAAAACAATAAAAAGGGGCAAGAAAACTCACATGGCAAAATAAGTGTAAGGATGATGATTAATAAGAATATTAATGGTCGTTGTTCCAATGTGAATCGTCAAAAGGCACCTAAATATATATTTTTTACAAGAGTCAAGTTTAATAATAAGTTTTAATGAATTACCGATGACTAGGGTCCTAAGTGGGACTTAGGGATTGTCAAATAATTATGTTTTAACAACATGGGTCCATTATATTTATTTAAAAATCAAATAAAAATTGTTATGTTACATAAATATAACCTTTATAATAATTTTATATATAAAAAAATTAATAAGATCTAAATAACACAATTTAACAATAATTTAATAACAACGTGTGAAATAATCATTTTTGTGGCATGAAATATTAGCTAATTTTTATAAGAATAAATTATTTATATTATTTTTATAATATTTGTTAAAAATATAGAATGATTCTTCTTTTTAAGAAAACTGATTTACAGAAAATAACTAGAAATATTTTAAAATTATTAGCTTTTATAAAATGCCTTTTTATAATTTTTAAAAACATTTAAAATTATTGTTGAAGGCAAAAAAGCCTCAAAAAGAAAACATGAGGTTCCCCGGGACCTCTTGTTTAGAAGTTTCAAGTGTTACTAGTGAACCAATGGCCTCAGTCGCGATAAGGATTGGTTTTAGTTGTTAAAAGCATAACTTCAGAACTTCCCCTAAATCCTTAAGAACCCTAGTTTGTTCTTGATCCAAATTAAACCTTGATTCGATTTCTTCAACCAATTAATCATAGGGCTTTGATTCATTAAGAAAAATTGACGATGTTGATGTGATTCACTCACTTGATTGAGATCGAATCGATGCCCTTCGATGTAGAGTAGGTCGCGGCCAAGAACCGAATTCGATGGATATGCAAATGATGATGGAAACCAAATTAAACTCGTGGAAAGCTTCGAGTGATGTTCTTGATGCAAAACCCTATGTCAATTTCGGTTTAAATCACACAGAAGGTGGGTTTCGACTTTGTTGCAGCCTCGCGATGAAGGTGGTGATTGATTTCCATGTTTGCGTTTGTTTCGGGTGAAATTATGTTGATTACAAGTTTAGTAATAGATAGATGATCGATTAGGTTAAGTTAATTCGATTATTATTGAGTTTTAAATGCTCAAACGGTTATGGATCTTAAAGTGATTCGGTTATACATTCGAATGGGGTGGTAACCGATGTTTACCCTTAATTATTAGATGCATTCAAGTTCGAATCACGTATAGAAATGATTCGGATCGGTTTTGGGTTACGAAATCGAATGGTTTTGGTGTTCTAGGGCTCGCCGGACTTCGGCCGGAGGGTGGCCGGAGTCCAGG
Organism: Flaveria trinervia; assembly: GCA_025506515.1. Lineage (NCBI taxonomy): Eukaryota > Viridiplantae > Streptophyta > Magnoliopsida > Asterales > Asteraceae > Flaveria > Flaveria trinervia. The sequence goes on from CM046446.1 coordinate 10,241,050, forward strand.
CCGGAAATACGGGGTTGGGCGGGGGGTTTGGGTTGAAATTTAAAAATTTTACATAGTGGCCCCATGTAGTTTGATTTGTTAATATTTTATGCACATAACTTGTTTTTTATAAGTTTATAAAATGCCAAAACAACCCCCTAATCTTAGTTAAGTTTTAAACAATTTTTAAGTTAATAATTTTTTATAGATTATTATTAGTAACTCCATGATTATAGTTTATTATTATTAATGTTATTACTATTACTATTATTTTAGTTATTATTATTAGTATTACTATCACTATTATAACTTATTATTATTATTACTATTATTATTATTACCAATATTATCTAATATTTTTATTTTTAACATTCATACATTATAACCTAATGATAATAAAAAAATAAGCACAATAACACTTGAGTTCCATAATTGACAATAATGACCCTTGTAAGAATAAATAAAGTTAACTTTCTATTAACGGAAAAATATGAGATGTTACAGTCTCCCCAACTTAAAAGAATTTCATTCCGAAATTAAGAATGAAACTATACGAATAGAAACAGGTACTTCTTCTTCATGTGCCCCTTCCATTCCCAAGTAAATTCAGCACCATGCTTATTCTCCCAACGAACCTTAACAATTGGGGTGGTTGTGGTTTGAGTTTTCTTCATGATGCGATCCATGATCTCAACAGGTTTCTCCACAAAATGCAATGACTCGTCGATCTGAATGTCTTCCAGCGGAACATGCACACTTTCATCGGTCAAGCACTTCCTCAAGTTTGAAACATGGAACACAGGATGAACTCCACTAAGGTCGGAAGGTAACTCCAGTTGGTAAGCCACCTTTCCAACCCTCTTCAGGATTTTAAAAGGTCCTACAAATCTCGGAGCCAGTTTACCCTTGTTTCCATAATGAACAACACCTTTCCATGATGAAACCTTAAGAAGAGCCATCTCCCCAACTTGGAATTCCAATGGCTTACGTCGTTTATCAGCATAGCTCTTTTGTCGACTTCTTGACACTTTAAGGTTCTTGCGGATTATAGAGACTTTATCAGTCGTTTCTTGTATAAGTTCAGGACCAGTGATGAAGTTTTCACCAATGTCGGTCCAGCAGATCGATGATCGACATTTACAACCATAAAGTGCTTCGAACGGTGCCATCTTGATACTTGAGTGGTAACTATTGTTATATGAATATACAGTGAAATCATCATTCCCATCAGGTAGGGTCAAGATAAGAGAATTGCACAACTTGTGCTTTAACGCTTCAAAACTTCTTCTTGCTCGGACCCCCACTCGAACGGTTTATTCTTTTGTATCAAAGAAGTGAGCGGTTTCGCGATCCTCGAAAAGTTGGCAATGAATCGCCGGTAATAACCAGCAAGACCAAGAAAAGAACAAACTTCGGTTGGAGTTGTTGGAACGCACTGTAACATCCGCTATTTTTTTCAAGTTAAAATCCAAACCTGAATTCATTTTTTTGATTTTTTTTAAACTTATTTACTCTAATGTATCTTATGGATTTTAAACGTAACCAATATATAAAAGAAAATAATTTTCATTTATTAAACCATTTAAACAAGTTATAATAATTGTATAGTTCATAAAGTAAAGTGTTACAAATTTACAAATAATTGTCATTTATAAATTTTAGCATGGAAGAATAACTATATATCAAAATACTTTTAGTCAAAACTTATAAACTTATATAAGTTTATAAGTTGTAATGACAATTGGATTTAATTTTAAATTATTTTTTTTATTTTATTTATAAACTCTTTAAAGTTTTAAAAGACAAATTTAATTATAAATTGGTTTAATAAGTTTGGGGCTAATTTTGTATTTTTTTTAAAACTTAATTCAAAAGGGTTCAAGCATAAAATATCAACTTTTAAAACCTCAGGGACTAAATGTGTAAACTTTGAAAACCCAAACCAAAACCCCTCCCCGTCGACCTCATTCCGGCCACCACCTCGGCCTATGTCCGGCGACCACCTATCCTCAACTAAACATCGAATTGAAGGCAATTAAACCGAACCTTAACTTCTACGCAGCGGTTTCGAACTTAAAACCATGTTTAAGTGTAATTATTCAACCTTTAACTCAAGAAATAAAAAACCGAAACAATCAATACAAAACGTTAAACCGTCGATCATGTAACCATCCGAATTGCTTATGTTGAATGTTGGGAAACGTTCTAATCGATCCTTTAGACCATTCTGCATTATCAATCGCTCAAACAACTCCCTATTCAAATCTCTTGATCGTCACTTTCCTTTCGAACCTGCAACTTGGTCGAAAACTATCTTCCGAGCATTTTAGCTTAAAATTGTTTGAGGGCTTTGACTCCTAAACATCCATTGAAGCTTCATACAAAGGGAATTTGATTATCGTCAACGTTTGCACCCTGAAGCACATCCATGCAGTCGCGACTCGACCGTAAACCCGAGAGCGTCAATTCGAACTCAATAATGTAAGTTGTGCATATCATTACACTCGATTTAGTGTGGGGAACAAAAGCCCTCAGTTTATTACTGTTATCATTATCGAATTGATGTTCAATTAGAATCAAATCGATTCTAGGGTTCTTGGATATTTGGGGATTTTTTTAATGAACATTTATAAGTATTATTAATGGATCCTAATCAGATTCTGGCTAACAGCCCACTGGTTAACATCATGCCCACTTGCAGAAGGGACCCGGGTTCGAACCCGGGCTCCCTCAAACCATTTTTTAAGGCTTTTTAGCAATTAAATTATCTATAGAAAATTTCTAATAAATAAAAAAATGGTTTTGTAAACTATAAATATTTTTTTAAAGACACCTAATAACTTTCTGTAATTTTTTGTAAATTAAAATAATTAAAAATCTTTCTAATAAAACATTTTAAAGATTATTCTTGGATTATTTATATTAAATGGATTTTAATAATTAATAAATTATTAAAGGTCCAAACAATTCCTTTAAATATTCATTGTTTGAATCGCGTTGTTTTAAATGGAGATTTCTTGAAACATTATAAATCAATATGTTAAATGAATAATTATTTAAATAGTTATTTAAATATTTATTTAAATAATTAGTTATTCACCTTTTCATTTAACCATGTTATATAATTATTTAATAAATTTATTCCTTACATTTTTAGATCCTTGAAACTTATATAACAATATAATTTCTATTATTTTTTATTTTGGGTTTTGATATTATAGGACCTTATAAAGATTATTTAAAATGTTTAAAAACTTTATAAAATGACTCTAAATAATTTTATTATTTTGTAGGTCATATAGTTAAGTATTCAATAAATCATCTTTATAAATTTTAAATAATAAATTTCTAAATTAATTATCTCATTCAACACATTATATTTATCCTTATTTATTTAAATAAATTAAATTTTAAATCATTCATTATCGCTCTCAATCTTAATTAATTTATTTCGTCTTTATTTAACCAAAACATAATCGCTTGTTTTATTTTCCTTTATTTAATTAGTAAAACCCCCTAAATTCCAAATGAACCCTAATTCATATTTACTCTTTAATCATATCTTATTCTAAACCTAAGACACAAAATCTTAGGTTGAGTCGTGAAGAATTCTTTGGAACCACATTTATCTCTTATAAATATCTAATGTGCCTTCTATATCAAGTGAGTTTCTCATGCCCCCTTTTTACTTTATTTCACACCTTTTGGGTGAAACATGTTAACTTTATAAATTTACACTTGTAACTATCTTGAGACTTGTAAATGCACATGCAATTCATCTTTATATTTTTGTCATGGTTATTTGTGTTAATGTAAGTCTTATATGAGATACATAGTTTGTTTACAATCATTAACTATTGTTAGCCTGGCGACGTCTTAGATCTTTGGGCCTGACAAGCCTATTTGGTGCTAAAGTCGAGGTATTGCCGACTCCTAGGGGCCGTACGCTTGTGCACTAGGGAACCAAATACACTTAGCCAATCTATATACTTGTAATCAAGTCGAGATTTGGTTGTAACTGTATGTTTCTATGAGCTTGCTAACTCATAACCATGGACGTGAATTGCTACTTGTAACCCTTTTACATATATATACTTATGCGTGTGTTTAAACCATGGGAACTCACCAACTTTATAGTTGACCCTTTTATTTTTAACATGTTTCAGGTTTCCTACTTGAAGATCTTCTTGTGCTCATATAGGACTTTGACCTAGACTAATTGAAAGACTTATGTTTTGGTTGTATTTTGATTGTTATGTTATTATTTTATTTGTCTTGTAATGTTTATTGAATAATGACAGTAATAATAATTCAACGAAATTAGTTCCATGTGCTATGAGCAATCGTCACCCATTCGTCTGCCCCGATGTTTCCGCCGTCGGTCGGGGTGTGACACGCACCAATTCTTCACAGCTTCCACCTTTGCAGGGTCAACGTGAATTCCTTGGCTATTCACCACGTGTCCTAGAAATTGAACTTCTTCAAGCCAAAATTCACACTTTGAGAACTTCGCATACAATGCTCTTCTTCAACAACTCAAGAACTTGTTGCAAATGTAGCTCGTGATCGGTGTTGGACTTGGAATAGATAAGTATGTCATCAATGAAGACGATCACAAACTTGTCTAGATAAGGCTTGCATACTCGGTTCATGAGATCCATGAAGACAGCAGGAGCATTTGTTAGACCAAAAGGCATAACCATGAACTCATAGTGCCCATAACGAGTACGGAACGCGGTCTTTGAGATATCATCATCATAGACTCGTAATTGATAATATCCAGAACGTAGATCAATCTTCGAGAATATAACAGCTCCTTGAAGTTGATCAAACAAGTCATCAATGCGAGAAAAAGGATAACGATTCTTGATGGTAAGCTTGTTAAGTTCACGATAGTCGATGCACATGCGAAACGATCCATCTTTCTTCTTCACGAAAAGAACAGGTGCACCCCAAGGCGAAAAGCTAGGACGAATGAATCCCTTCTCGGATAGTTCTTGAAGTTGACTATAGAGTTCTTGCATTTCCGATGGTGCAAGCTGATATGGTAACTTAGCCACGGGATTTGCTCCCGGAATCAAATCGATTTTAAACTCAACTTCACACATGGGAGGTAAACCACTAAGGTCATCGGGAAATACTTCAGGAAAGTCTCATATGATCGGGACATCCATAAGTTCTTTCCTTTTGATTTCTTGTTGACCACGTAAGCCAAGAAGGCCATATACTTATTGCTTAAGCACTTTCGGGCTTGTGTGCAAGACATGAGTTCAAGTCCTTTGGAAGATTTTTCACCGAACACTTGCAAAGTATCTCCAGAGGGTAACAGTATATGAATGCACTTCTTAATACAAATGATCTCGGCATGGTGTTTGGCTAACCAATCCATACCAATGATGACATCAAAACTACCAAGTTTCATAGGTATAAGATCGATAAGAAAATCATGTGCATCAAGACTTAAGATGCAATCACGGATAACGACATCAACGGTGATTGGTTCTCTATCGGCAACTTCAATGGTGAGAGGTCTTTCTACTTTCGTTTGTGGCTTACCAAGGATGGGTTCAAACTCTAATGAAACAAAACTCTTATCAGATCCAGAGTCAAATAGGAAATGCATAAGTTTTATTAATAAGGAACATATCTGTTCAATTTTAAAGGTATTTACGATACAGGTAACGAATGAAAATATTTAGGTCACAAAAGTTTAGGGTAAGTTATCATACCAGTCACCACATCATTGTTTGCTTGTGCTTGATTTGCATTAATGTTGAAAGCACGTCCTCGGGCTTGTGGAACATTACCCACAAGACGAGGGCGTTATGGGAGGAAAAGACCAGGTTCCCCACAGTTGTAGCAAACACAGTTTGTGACCATTGCGGCGTTGTTAGGTGCATGGTGACAAGTCGCCACCAAGTGACCATATTTACTGATAAGGTACAGATACGGCATGGTTGTTCCTCGGATGATGATAACTACAAGTGTTGCACATAGGTTGGGGACCAACATAGGCCCTAGCCTCAGGCACTTGTGCCACAGGTGCAGCCGCAGTTGCCTTTGAGGTTGTTTGGGTGCAGCCACAGCATAGTTACGCGCCGGTGTGAACTTGCACTTGTTGTTGTTGTTGTTGTAAGACGGTTCAGCTTTGGTCTCCTTAACCGCCTCGGTAGTCGTCTTCTCTACCTTTTTTGCACCCTTCACAGACATGGTGCCCGCTAGTATATGATTCTCGGTGAGTTGAGCGGTGATAGTAATGGCTTCTTCCAAAGTTGTGGGTCGGCTACCCATCACAACATCTTGAATTTAGGGTGGTACACCCTTAATGAACTTCTCGATGTTGCGGGGGATAGTGTCGACCATATGAGGCAGCAGTATACTCAACTCATGATGCCTAGTTGAGTAGGCCAAATGATCACCACCATCTTGCTTCAGGTTCCATAATTCCTTCTCCAACTTTTGCAATTCACTTCTCGGGTAGAACTTTGCGATGGCGATGTTCTTGAACTCATCCCAAGAGAGTGCCAAAATAGCATCAGCTCCTTGATTTCTCTTCTCGCTATTCCACCAGGTAAGTGCCCTTTGTTGGAGCATACTAGTGGCATAACGAACTTTGAGTGCCTCGGAACACTCACAATTAACAGAAGTGTTCTCCATGCTCTCGAACCACTCAAGAAGACCAATGGCTCCTTCCTTGCCACTAAAACTAGTGGGCTTGCAAGAGCTAAAATACTTGAAGGTACAGGTTTGGTTGTTGCACCCTTGGTTAGCACTATTCTCTCCATGACCATTCCCATTATTGCTAGAGTTGGTCATCAAAGTACTATTGAGTTCAGCAACCATGGTCGGGATGACAGCAGCCATTTGCCGGGCAATCGTGGCGACTAGCTTACGATCGGAACTTTCACGCTTTCCATGATGACGAGACATGCTGGATTATACAAAATAAGTTAAACACGAGAAAGAGAATACAAGGAGTATAAGGCACATGGAATGGTTCCATTTGGTAACACATTACCATTTGGAAACGTTGACACGTCAAGGTAAATTGACCCATTCGCCTTAGAAACTTGTGTATTTTGACCATAGTTTATCACTCATCCCAGAAATCCCCAGGTAAGCATACCTAGTCCTGTAGGATTTATGCGATATGCTTGCCTTAGCCCGAGGGTCTTTTGCCAGGAAAACCAGGATACATGTGTCTATGAGTCACACAAATTTATTAGGTTCATGAATCAAAACCTTGATGATATTTTCATAGATTAGACATAAGTCTAAAGATCCAAGTCATAAGCATAAGTATACGATTCCACGTGTCGTCGAGAATAAGATTAAGAAGTTTCATTTGTCGGGGAGAGTCAGAGGGTCAAGGATAAGTTTTGGGAGATAAGTAACAAAGTTTTAACATTTATAAGGCAATCCTACTCTAAGGCATAAAGTTGCACATAAGAAGGCATAACATTATACAGCATGCAAACAATGAATATATTTACAAGAATATAAATATTATTCTATGAGGTTCATGCATAAACTATAGTCTAGGTCACCATTTCTAATAACCTAAATCCTTATAGTTACGGGCTCTGATACCAATCTGTCACACCCCAACCTTAACGGCGGAAACGTCGAGATGTGAGGGTTAATATTGTTCACAGCCACATAACGCTATATTTAAATGTAAATGTTAAAATTATATGTTTCAAAAGAAAGTACAAACATAACTCTCAAACATGAAATAATCCCCAAAATAAGCAAAACATAAAATAGTCATTTTATTCATTTATCTAGGTCCAAATCCTAGTTTATTGCAAGCTTCATTTGATCACTTTAAACTTGAAGATTACCTGAAACATGATAAAAATAAAAGGTCAACTAAAAATTTGGTGAGTTTTCAAGTTTTCATACATAATATAACAAGGTTACAAGTAGCAATTCATGTCATAGGTTATAAGTTAGTAAGGTTATAGAACACATATCGTTACAACCAAACCTCGACTTGATTACAAGTATATATGATTGGCTAAGTGTGTTTGGTTCCCATGATGAACAAGCATACGTCATTAGGAGGCGGCAATACCTCGGCATTAGCATCAAATAGGCTTGTCAGGCCCAAAGATCTAAGACGTCGCTAGGCTAGCAATAGTTAATGATTGTAAACAAGCTTCTAGGCTAGCAATAGTTCATGATTGTAAACAAGCTTTGTATCTCATATAATCACTTACAACACACAAATAACCACGACAAAATATAAAGGTGAATTGTAAGTACTTTACAAGTTTCAAACGTTTATAAGTGTATGATATATAAGTATCATGTTTTACCCCAAAATAGTGTGAAAAACAATAAAAAGGGGCAATGAAACTCACATGGCAAAATAAGTGTAAGGATGACGATTAGTAAGAATATTAATGGCGTCGTTCCAACGTGAATCGTCACAAGGCACCTAAATATATATTTTTTACAAGAGTCAAGTTTAATAATAAGTTTAATGAATTACCGAGGACTAGGGTCCTAAGTGGGACTTAGTAATTGTCAAATAATTATGTTTTAACAATATGGGTCCAATTATATTTATTTAAAAATCAAAGAAAAATTGTTATGTTACATAAATATAACCTTTATAATAATTTTATATATATAAAAATTAATAAGATCTAAATAACACAATTTAACAATAATTTAAAACAACATGTGAAATAATCATTTTTGTGGCACGAAATATTAGCTAATTTTTATAAGAATAAATTATTATATATTTTTAGAATATTTGTTACAAATATATAATTATTTTTCTTTTAAGAAAACTGATTTATATAAAATAATTAGAAATATTTTAAAATTATCAGATTTTATAAAATAACTTTTTATAATTTTTAAAAATATTTAAAATTATTGTTGAAGGCCAAAAAGCCTCAAAAGAAAACAGGGTTCCCCGGGTTTGAACCGGGGACCTCTTGTTTAGAAGTCTCAAGTGTTACCAGTGAACCAATGGCCTCAGTCGTGATAAGGATCGGTTTTTAATTGTTAAAAGCAAAACTTCAGAACTTCCCCTAAATCCTTAAGACCCCTAGTTTGTTCTTGATCCAAATTAAACCTTGATTCGAGTTATTCAACCAAATTAATCATAGGGCTTTGATTCATAAGAAAAACCAAGGATGTTGATGTGATTTACTCACTTGATTGAGATTGAATCGACGCCCTTCGATGTAGAGCAGGCTGCGGCCCAGAATCGAATTCGATGGATATGCAAATGATGATGGAAACCAAATTAAACTTGTGGACAGCTTCGAGTGATGTTCTTGATGCAAAGCCCTATGTCAATTTCGGTTAAATCACACAGAAGGTGGGTTTCAACTATGTTGCAGCCTCACGATGAAGGTGGTGATTATTTCGATGTTTGCGTTTGTTTCAGGTGAAATTATGTTGATTACAAGTTTAGTACTAGATAGATGATCAATAGGTTAAGTTAATTCGATTATTATTGAGTTTTAAATGCTCAAACGGTTATGGATCTTAAAGTGATTCGGTTATACATTCGAATGGGGTGGTAACCGATGTTTACCCTTAATTATTAGATGCATTCAAGTTCGAATCACGTATACGAAACGATTCGGATCGGTTTTGGGTTACAAAATCGAATGGTTTTGGTGTTCTAGGGCTCGTCGGACTTCGGCCGGAGGGTGGCCGGAGTCAGCCAGGCCGGAAATACGGGGTTGGACGAGGGTTTGGGTTGAAATTTAAAAATTTTACACATTGGCCCCTTGTAGTTTGATTTGTTAATATTTTATGCACATAACTTGTTTTTTTAAAGTTTATAAAATGCCAAAAACACCCCGTAATCTTAATTAAGTTTTAACACTTTTTAAGTTAATAATTTTTTATAGATTATTATTAGTAACTCCATTATTATAGTTTATTATTATTAATGTTATTACTATTACTATTATTTTAGTTATTATTCTTAGTATTACTATCATTATTATAACTTATTATTATTATACCAACATTATCTAACATTTTTATATTTAACATTAATACATTATAACCTAGTGATAATTAAAAGAATAAGCACAAATAACACTTGAGTTCCATAATTGACAATAATGACCCTTGTAAGAATAAATAAAGTTAACTTCTATATACGGAAAAATACGAGATGTTACATCAAGAACCCTAGATTGCAATTGTTTCAAATTGAACCTCAATTTGTTATTGTTGATAAAATTAAACATAGGCTTTTGTTTCCCACTTGAAATCAAGTAGGAGGATGTGTTTAATTGCCTGTTTTGAATTGGAATGGGGATGAACTAATGAGAGGTGAAGTCGCGACTATTCAAGAATCATTACGGGATGTTTATGATGTTTTGATTCAATTAATCATTTGGAAAACTTCTTATGATAATCAGGATCGATTGCCCTCTGTCAATTTCGAACAATGAAGCTCAAGAGGTGGACATCGGCTAAGTTGCAGGTGATGAAAAAGATGATGATCGAACACAATGAGTCTGTATTCTGTATGAAATTGAAGTTGATTTGGTTCAAAGGAATCGATTCTAAGGTTCCAACATGATTATGTAATCCCGATTGCAAGTGTTCATTCAAACGGTTTAATGGTTTGAATCGTATATTTCGTTTTGATTTGTGAGAATTAACAAGCTAGTTTGTAATTCCAAATGATAACAGAGATGATTACAATTCATTTAATCGAGCAATTCAACCAAGGATCGAGTTGAAACCGCTCATGGTTTGATTGCAAATCTTCAGTTTACATAATGACATGGACATACAATTGAAACAATGAATGGGTTCGAAACTGTCGAGAACACGGTTCGTATGGGTTCAATTGGGTTTTAAACGGCCGATCATGTTTGTTTTGGCTCGCCGGAGCTCGCCGAGAGAGTTGCCGGAGCTAGTCAACGGGGAGGGGCTTGGGTGTTTTGAATTGAAGTTACCCTTTGGTCCCCCATGTTTCAATATGTTATCATTTCATGCCAAAGTTTGTAAAGCAAGGTTTCAATAATTACATTTTGAGCCCCCTACTTTATACTTCAAAATGTAAATAATTTCTCAAATCATTTATTTAATAAAACTTTATAACGATTATAAATCTTGTAAAATATTAGTAATTTGATTGTTTAGAAAAAAATCTTGTAATTGATAATAGTCTTTATACAATCATAGATATTTGTGTTGATACATGTATGTCCCTAGATCATGATATGAAATGTAATAGATCTTGTTTATCTGATTCTGATGTAATTTGATATGATTAATGAAATGATATTGATTATTTGTGATTTGTAATGACTAATATTTCATTAATGAGTCGATACTGAATTGGTAATTAGTTTAGTGATTGTTTGAATGGTTACCATAATGTTTATAATTAATACATTCAAACTTAACATATGAAGTTCTCATGCGAATAGTCCATGCGAATGGACCACACGCATGAATAACTTCATACCATTGACTCAGTCGCACGACTGAACCAGGAGACTGGATCAGTCGTATGATTGACACTAAGATTGGCTCAGTCGCATGACTGAATACTCAGTCGTGCGGATGGATCATGTGGGAATCTGAAGTACTCTATGCCCTTTTCCCTCTTAACTGCATATACGTTAAGATCCTCAAAATACGCCCACGCTATGATCCTGCCAGTCACCTTATGATGTTTCTTGACTCTGTAGATTTGGTGTAGGCATCCTGTTTCGGTGCAGCGCGTTGGGCTCTAACTTCTTCAAAACATGCAACCCACTTAGCCTTTCAGATATCGACATCATCATTTGAGGCTTGGGCCGTTTCCTCTACTTTCTCCGACTCTTGCTCCATCTTGTCTAACACCTCAAAAATATCGCTGACGAGGGATTCACCCAGGTTGGGGACCACATTTCCCTCATTGTCAGCGTACTGAGGGTAATGCTCAGCAGTGACATCTTCAATCTCGATTTCATCAACATCGTTGAGCTCTTCGTCACTGGTCGAGTCGCATGTCGGAGCATCCTTCACTATCTCATCTGGAATGAGCTTGAAGATCTCTGCGAGTTGCTCGTTTGATAGGTGGTGAATTATTTCCCCTTCTTCAGGGGTATAACTCACTGAACTCCTTACGATCCCTTGCAGATCAAGAATCATTGTTAGCTGAGTCTTGACCTGCTGAAGGGGAGCAACATCAAACTCATCCCTTTGGTAATTTGGATCTGTTTGATTTACACATTCAACATATCAACCATTAGGAATTAATCAAAACAGAAATTCATTAAACATAATTTAAACATTAAATACATAGGTTTCAATACATGATTCAAATACAAAAGTAATTAAATACATAAACATCTAATCTTTACTTTTGTCCTGTATCATCGTCTCGTCACTTGGTGGAGCAGAGGAAGAAGCTGGTTGGTCTTGTCTGTCCTTGGACCTCCTCTCTTGACCTGAAGTATAGGCCGATGCAGCGGCATCTCCTCCTGCTGTATCATCATCATCATCCTTCTCCTCTGTCCTTTCTTCTTCTGTCCCCTCATCCTCCTCTGTCTCATCCTCATCATCCTCATCATCAACTTCATCATCATCATCACCATCATCTTCGTCTCCATCTTTGATCTTCAAGGGCTCCTCCTTAGATCCCTTTAGCTTTAACATGATCGTCTTCTTCGCCTCCTCCAACTCCTCTATCTTCTTGTTTGATGTGACACTATGTGCTTGGAGTTGGGCTATCTCATGGCTCTGAGCAGCCATCTGTTGGGCCTGCTCCTCTATCACTCGAGCCTGCTCTTCTATCTAGTGAGACTGAGCAACCTTAAGTTCAGCAAGCTAGCGGATCTGAGCCGCCTTCTCCTCATCTGCAGCTAATAGGCGCATCACCATCCTATTGAGCGCAGACAGCTATTCCTCTACCCCAATTGGAGGTAGAGGTGATCCATAAGTATGAGATGGATGGGCTGAGGATCCAGCTTGGTGGGTAGTGGTGTGGTGGTGGTTGTAGTGAAGATGGGTCTATGAAATGGTGGAGGTGATGTGGGAGTGAAAGATATGGTGGTATATGGAATCTGTACAGTGGTGGGAGGTGTGGTGATGGTAGTAGTAACTGTGGTGGCTGTGGTGGTGGATGGTGTGGCTGTGGTGGCTGTGGTGGCTGTGGTGGTAATGAAGGTGAGTCGTCTTTTTTTCTTCTTCGTCTGACCATGGGGCTGAGCCATCCTTTTCCTCCTCGTTCCGTTGAGGTGGATGCTCCCCCTACAACCCTGCTAGCTGACTCCGGTGCATAACTTGGATCAGTGGCTGTCTCTCCTGAGTCTCTTGCATTCACCAACCACCCTTAGCCCATGTTCTGTGGGAACAACCTTGCTTCCCACAGTACGTGTCAACGGCTCCTCTTTCGACTCCTCTTCCTCCTCACCAGGAACAAAATCCTGATGGAAACCAGCAGACTGGCTATGTCTCCAGCTGGGGCGGACACTGGAGGTATAACATCAGAAACTGAGCCTCTCGGTGGAGTAGGCATATCATCCCCAACGTCCCCACTGTCGTCGTCATCAGAGTCATGCTCTAGGAGCAGTAGCCTCTCGTCATCAGAATTACTGTCATCATGACGCCATTTGCGTCTCCCTGGCGCCACATATCCCTCGTTGGCCAAATGGCCAATCAACCTCTTCACCTGGGCTTCACTTGCTTGCCCCTATACATCTCATCTGACCCAAGGTCGTGTCATCCATAATCTCCAAAGCAACTGCATCATGACTCTCCTTGGGAAGAAGTGGCAGCTTCTCGTTGAAGATCAGCGTAAAACTGGGTACATACAAAATCCTTCCTTCCCCTTTGCCTCCAGGTTCTCTATCAAATAGGAGAAGATCATACTCGAAAAGCTGAAAGGGTGGTTCAGCACCAGTGCCACGTAGGCATTCTGAATCTGGTCTGATAGATCATCGAACCCACCCCTCCTCGAAGCAATGCACTTTAGGATCACACGCGCCAAGTACTTGTAATGGGGACACAGGTTGCTCTTGTTGAGCACACCAGAGTTTATGTCCCCAACGTACTTGATCCTGAGGAAGCAGCCTCTCACAGTCAGTGGATGTAATCTGGTGGGGTGATTCGTATCGTCCCCAAACTCAAGAACTCTCTGGATATCAGCAGCAGTAACCTCGATATCATGACCTAGAATGGAGCTTCGTATACTGTACGGTCACGAGAGCAATCAACTGAGGCATTCTCCCAGAATGCCTGGTGTAATGACCTGTAGGGCGTGCAAGGTGTAGATATAGCCTTATGTATCCGGGAACGTCTAAGGAAAGCTATAATCTCTATGAACTCGGCCCCGTTCCGAGTAGTATGATCCAAGTGAGCACATATGTTGTGCTTTGGATTAATGGACCATCTATCAGCCATTTTCCTGAACACAAGACACAGAACCATTAGTACATAATACATCAAAATTCAGTTCTAAGTGTAATGTTTAAATTCATTCTGATTCATTCGTGCGAATAAGTCATGCGACTGAAGTCAGTCGGTTGTTCTTTCATGCGACTGAGCTCGTTCGGGTGAATGAGACATGCGACTGAGTTCAATCTGCTGACTGAGTTTGCGATTGGTTCAGTCGGCCGACTGAGCTCATTCGCATGGTTCATTCGGCCGATTGACCCAATCGCAAGTTTCAATCGTGCGATTGGAGTTCATCCGGACGACAGTCGCCTGTCCCACTATTCAGTCGCATGTGGTTCGAATCTTGACCAAATCAAGTAATTTAACATGGTTTAATGGTCCATTTGACTCGCTATTTGTCCCTAATAACCTATTAAACTTAATTTTAACATTTTGCTTAGTTTATGTTGGTTATTAGGGCATTTTTCAGTCCGGTTCTTGTTTCACTCGAATATCACAATTTGGATTCAATGTCTTCTGATTTCGGTGCGATATCAATGCCATCTACCTGTATGTAAGTCAACGAACGTCAAAAGATCAACAGCAATGTGAAAACAAGGTCTAGAGAAATTTTGGCAGAGTAACGGTACTTGGTGCGATTCAGGAGCGATTGAGGGTGATGAGTGGAATGCGATCGACTATGGCCCTTTAAATACTGAAGCTGAGTTCAATCGGCCGACTGACCTCATTCGCTTAGTTCATTCGGGCGACTGAGGCTCAGTCGTGCGATTGGCCCAGTCAATCGCATTCAGTTGGCCGACTGAGTCTCAGTCGGTCGACTGACTCATTCGTGCCCTTTCATTCGCACCCTCAGTTAACCGACTGAGTCTCAGTCGGTCGACTGATTCATTCGCCCCCTTCCATTCGGTCGAATGGATCATTCTGATTAGCCATTCGGATGAATGTCTCAATCTCATGTCCAGTCGTGCGAATGGGAGCCATTCGCATGGTTGGTCCATACTCATGGTCCAATTGTGCGAATGGGTCACACTTAGTAAATTTCTGCCATTTTGAACATTTTACTTTAAGACCCTTTTAACTTTTGAAATTAACATTATGAGTTGTTGATCATCTCAGACATGATCCTTTTAAACAATTTAGTCACCTCAGACATGACTCTTTTAAACACTTTGTCACCTCAGACGTGATTGCTTTAACTTTGAAAACTCATGTGGTCATCTCGACATGACCCTTTTAGGTGAGTTAATCCCATACTGATTTTCATGATATAGTCCGACGAACAAACAAACTAAAATGACTAACTAACTAGAAACTTAAACTAAATACAAACATAACACTTGATTTTGACTTTTTGTGAGAGATAAATCCTAAGATAGACATCTACTGGATTTGGTTCCAGAATAGGTAGCTTCAATTTAGTTTGACCACACCTGGACCAATTCAATTTGGAATCATACAGGCAAGTCAAATCATTTGGGACTTGTTTCAAAATCTTTTGATGCTCTATTCTTGGTTTTCATCCAGAGTCGTTAGCAACTTTTAGGAAATCATACTGGAACTATTAGATTACCACATTGATTTGAACTTTCAAGAATTGCAGCCACAATGATTGTCAATATGTTTGTCCTCTTAAATCCATACACAGACTGATGATAGATTTAGGTTTAATTATTTCAACTAAGATTTGTGGATCCCATACTTATATGGTAATCAACATTCCTCAGGAGCTTTTGAGCGGGCTACGGGTATTTTTACAGGAAGAGACTATTCTTAGAGCTTTCAAAGAGAAGCCAATCCTCAGGTCAGTGCCATCGCACAGCAGAGAGGCGGCAAACAACAATGAATTCTAGAATATCTAGGTTATGCTTATCCTAAGGTCAGTGCCATCGCACAGCAGAGAGGCACACACCCTATCTTCTTGTTAGAGCATCTTAATTTTATTTTGCACAAAAGGCACCAACAACATAAGTCATTAGCTTGATAGCATTTTTCTTTCATTTTGTGTGCTTTGCTCTATTTATGGTCATCCGCACACATTTGTGGCGTTTACATGCTCATTACCCCTTATTGGAATATTGTTGATTGTGTTAACCAGTGATAAGATGGAAGCCCACAGTCAGTTGAACAACTTAGTTTGATCTTGAGATCACCAGTCAGGTCTAATCATCTATTATGTTGAATCTACCGACATATCAATTGTGGTCTAGCAACCTTTAGGTCTACTCTCATTGTGTTACCTTAGGAGTTACCAGTTTTTCTATCATCTTCCTTTTTATATTGCTTAGACTACACAGACTTATACTTTGAATTTTTGCATCTTTTCTAAATTAAATTTTAAAGTCCCTCTTGATTTGTTCCTGTGTACTATTATATTCCAAAGGTTTGAATCGGTATCACAGATACGATCTACCTTATATCAGCTTTCCACTCCTTCTCCCTTGTTTTTTTAATGTTACTTGCTGACTTATTCTTTCCTTAAAATACTAAAATCATAACTGGTTTAATTATTTTAGGATTTTGATAAATAGCAAAATAACATGAGTTTAATTTAAACAGACTAAAATAAACAATAAATAAAATAAAAAAAAAGAAAATAACTAAACTACATCGGACTACACATGATCATCATCAGGAATAACATCACTTTTCTTTTTAACGCCGTTGACCTCTAGAAAATTTGAAAACGTGTTTATCAAAGGCTTTAGTATAGAGGTCAGCGCGTTGAAACTCAGTATTAATTTTTACCACATCAATTAAGTTCTTTTCAAAACAATCTCTTATGAAATGGTATTTAATACCGATAGGTTTGGTCTTTGGATGTTGGACCGGATTTTTAGTTACTACAATTGCAGCAGAGTTATCCACAAAAATAGGAGTAAGAAAACTTTAAACCGTAATCCCGCATTTGCTGTTGAATCCAGATGATTTGTGAACAGCAACTTGCAGCAGCAACGTATTCGGCTTCACAGGTTGACAATGCAACCGATGTCTGCTTCTTACACTGCCAGGTAACTAATCTTCTCCCAAAGAATTGACACCCTGCTGATGTAGACTTGTAATTCATCTTGCAGCCCCCATAATCTGAGTCACTATACGCCATGAGCTCAAAGTCATCATCATGAGGATACCACACTCAAGTGTGGGTGTACCCTTCAGATAACAAATTATCCTCTTGACCCCAATCAGATGGTTGACCTTAGGCTTAGCCTGATATCTAGAACATAAACATGTAGCATACATGATATCAGGTCTTGAGGCAGTGAGATACATGAGGGATCCAATCATTCCTCGGTACATTGTGGCATCTACAAGATCTCCATTTTCATCAGGTGCTATATCGTGATTCGTAGCAAGTGGAGTCCCGGCAGCAGAAGCATCTCTCATGTCAAAACGACTGAGAATGTCTCTTACATACTTGGTCTGATGTAGAAATATCCCATTTGGAGTCTGATCCACCTATAACCCGAGAAAGAACTTCATCTCCCCATAGCACTCATCTCAAATTCTTTCTTCATAACTGCTTCAAACTCTTTGCATACTCTTCGTTCTTTGAACCGAAGATTATGTCATCGACATAGATCTGTACGAGCAGTAGGTCGCCATCTTTTTCTTTGATGAACAGCGTGCAGTCAATGACTCCCCTGCGAAAGCCGTGTTTTCAAGATGAGTCGATAGCTTCTCATACCAGGCTCTTGGAGCTTGATGAAGCCCGTATAAAGCCTTGTCGAGTTTGTAAACTCTATCCCAATGATAAGGATCTTCAAATCCCTCGGGTTGACTGACATAGACTGTTTCTCTGATTTCCCCATGAAGGAATGCACTCTTCACCTCTAATTGGTAGACTTTAATCTTCATGTACGATGCATAGGCAAGGAAGATGCGAATGACTTCCATCCTTGCCACGGGTGCAAACACTTCATTGTAGTCAATTCCCTCGACTTGGTGAAATCCTTGAACCCCCAATCGAGCCTTGTTCCTGATAATGACCCCTTGGTCATCCTTCTTGCATTTTAAGACCCATTTGGTGCCAATGACCTTAGCACCTTTAGGTCTATCAACCAGAGTCCAGACACCTAACTTCTTGAACTGACGAAGTTCTTCTTGCATGGCCTCACCCACGCCTCATCATTTAGTGCATCACTGACGTATTTTGGCTCAAACTACGAGACAAAACACCGATAAGCACCATCATGAATATATCCCTTCTCCATAACTGAGGCGTAATCGGCTGAGTATAGCTGATTTTGGGTTTGTACTCCTGATCTGACATCCCCAATGACATTGTCTAAGGGATGATAGACGTTTAGTCGTGATCCTGGAGTAGTAGGAACAACTACCTCAGAGCCAAGATTATGAACATTTGGTTCTGCATCTGAGGTAGTTGGAGTTTGAGGCTCCGAAGTCGAAGGTGCATCACTGGTAGATGCTTGTGGACTTTCAGGAACTGGAACCTGTTCCTCCTGACTGTTCTGGTTATCTTCTTCAGCTTCATCTTCAGAGGAGGAGTCACTATCATCGACTACTCCCCCTGACTGAGTAGATGATTCTCCCTGTGAGCTAGATGTTGGTGTATTCAAGATATCATACATCATCCGTGTAGCTAACTCGTCATCCGAGGGAGAGAGGAGATGTTGAAGGACTTGAAGAATCCATCATAGTCGAAAAAGTAGGCGGGTCCTTTGCCAGTTGGTGGTGTGGTATATCTCTGAACGTCAACATTACCCACACTTCTACTAGACCCGTTGAGTTGTTGTAAACCCTTTTGTTCGGTATATTGTAAACCCTTTTGTTCGTTATGTTGTATCCTAGAAAGATGCCTTCATCCGCCTTCTCGCTGAATTTACCTTCTTGTGTTTTCTTCAGAAGTGTGCACGGCACGCCAAATGGTTCGAGATACTCCAAATTCGGTTTGCGTCTTTGTAGTAGCTCGTAACATGTCTTTCTGTGGCGCTTTACAATCAGAACTCGATTTAGTGTATAACATACATTAGCAACTGCCTCATTCCAAAATTGGATAGACAGTTTCGAGTCTGCCAGCATAGTCCGTGCAGTCTCTATCAAGCTTCTGTTCTTTCTCTCAGCAACGCCATTCATCTGAGGCGTGTAGGCAGAAGTGAATTGATGTACAATTCCCTTTTCCTTGCAGTAACCTCCATCCACTGATTCTTGAATCCGTCCCCTTGTTTGAGCGTACTTGTCTAACCTTCAGCTTGTAAAGAGATTCCAGTGTGGTTACTAATCCTTGAATGACTCAAATGTTTCATTTGGACTATAGAAATATTACCCAAGAGAACCTTGAGTAGTCATCAGTAACTACAAAACAGTACAAGTCGCCTGCTATGCTCTTTGTACTGACTGGACCAAACAGATCCATGTGAAGAAGTTCAAGAGGAAGTTCTATTAAATGAATTTTCTTTTCCTTATGAGACTTCTTCGTCTGTTTGCCTTTCTTACAAGCTACACAAAATTAGGAAGCTGGAAGTTCTTGACATTTACTCCTCTCACCAGATCCTTCTGAATCAAGTGATTCATCTTCCTTTGACTAATGTGTCCCATTCTCCTATGCCAGGAGATGGAATCCTTCTCAGTAGCTTTAGATATAAAACACTGAACTCATTATCCGTTGTAGCAGCTGTTGACAGATCCAAAACATAAAGGTCTTTATATCTTGAAGCAGTCATCAAAACTTGGTCTTCTGGGATCACGTAATCTTTCTTGAGCACGTAACACTTCTTGTTGTCGAAGATGACTTTAAATCCCTTATCGCAGATTTGGGAAATAGAAAGTAAGTTATTTTGAAGTTGTTGAACATAGTTCACCTTATCAAACTTAACTTCTGATTTCCCACTTCTCCCTGAGCTGTGATATATCCTCCCTGTTTCCAGCAAACGAAACATGCCCTCCTTTTATTTGCTTGACGTTAGATAAAAGAGCCATGTTTCCTGTCATGTGCCTGGATGCTCTGCTGTCTACAATCCACGTGTAAGTTTTAGTACTGTAGCGAACACCCTGCACATACAATGTAAAGGATTAGTTTAGGTTAGGAACCCAAGCCTTTACTGGCTTGGTTTCCCAGAGGCATCACACATCAGAAATTCAACCCATTGACCCTTAGAAGGTGAGGGTAGCTTAGGTTCCTTCTTGTCATCATTTTTAGACACAGATGTTGACTTTTCTTTCCATAAGCCAGATTTATGCAATGCCTGTTTGTGATAATAGTCGACTGGCTAACGGGTTGGACTTTATGTTCACTAGTTCTTCTAGGTGGAGTTAAAGAACTCCTCTTAGAGGACCTAGGTTATGAATCCTGAAGTTCAATCTTCTTCCTAGGTGTCTGATAATAAGGACAATAGGAAGCAATGTGTCCACATTCTCCACAGTTGTAGCACGACCTGCTATCAACTTTATGATTAAACTTTCTTTGTGGAGACGTGTGTGACACTCTAGTAACATCACTCACTTTAGGTTTTGACTCTGGTTCTTTTGATGTTTTCTCTGTTGTTACAAAGTTAACTGTTTTAACATGTTAACATCTTTTTCCTTTTGGTTAACTGGTTTTTGACTTAAAACATGTGAAAGATTAATATTGGAAGTCCTTTTAGGTTCTTATTTGACTCTGGTTGACCCTGACTTTAAGTTAACCTTTTAAATTCTTTTTTCAGATTAACACAAGGCAATTTACCCTTTGCCTTTGAAGTGGCCTCCTTTTGTTTGTTTCAGATTCAATAGATGAACATGAGGAATCTGGATCACTAACAGAGGAGTAGACACCACATGATCATTGATGGGGTTATTATTTACTGGGCTACTCTTAGTGTTCTCAAGGTCTCAGGTGGTGGTGGAACCACTTTGTAACCCAAACCCTCCCCGTTGTTTCTTTCTCTCTCACTAAGTGTTGGACTATGTGTGATGAACTTGTCCAACTGTGCAGTTTTCTTTTTAATGAGTTTACTTCTACTTCTAGAACTACCTTTTGCTTCTTAGTTTCTTCTAGGGAGTTTAGATAGTACCTAATGTCATTAGCTTGGTTAAATGCAACTACTTCGGTTTCCCTAAGCTGTTTAGTCAAAAGGTCTATCTTTTCTTTGTAACTATGCTCATTTGTTTTAATACTCTGTTAGCCTCAGTGCACAGTTGCAAATCTTTTACTAAGTTATCATTATGATCTAATAACCTAGCAAATTCTCATCTATGTTATTCTAAACGTATACAATCAAACAGCATGATTATCAAACATTTGGTCAGTGGTACTACCTGAGTTGGTTTCAGAAGAGTTAGCCATCAACGCAGCATCAGATGTCTCTGGTTCTGGTGATTCTGTTTTTTTCTGTCTTTGTTGTGGTAGTCTCCTCTTTAGGCTTGTAGCTGACCTCAGTTGCAGTTGTCTCTTCAATATTTTACATCGCTATCTCAACTGCATAGAATCTCCTTCACTCGCAGAATCATCGTCAATGTCTTCTACACTTGCAGGTTTTGATTCCCCTGGAGAGACAAACCTAAAGCTCCAGTCTTGTCCTTCATCATCATGAGCATCAAGGCTTTTGGATCCTTGCTTGATGAAGTAGAACTAGTAGCTTGCTTGTCTTGACGAGTGAAGGACGGAATGGGTTCTCGTTACCCGTCTCTTTGGCTTAACACATTCTCTCTTGAAGTGCCCCTTCTCTCCACAGTTAAAGCAGGTCACTTTGCTCTTGTCAAAGCCAAATGTGGTATCCTTAGTAGCTACCAAGTTCTGTCCGTCTTTTTTCTTTTTCACAAACTTCTTCGCCTCTGGACAGCACTAGCTAAGGCCCCATAATGCCCATTCTCCTCAAGCTCAATTTCGTCCACCTGCTCGTAGTCCTCGTCTGCCAGATGGCAGTTTCCAATCTTCCCAGCAACAAGTCCATCATAAGAATGAACCACTGCAGCCAAAAGATCCATGTGTTCTCGAGCTACTTCTACAGTCACATTACCGAGGTTCTAGGTCTTCAGTCTAGTAGCATTTGTTTCAGATCCAATATGATGGGTACAAGAAGACCCTGACGTGTCTGATCCTGAAGGAGAAGCATGTGAAGGACCCGATGAGCTAGACACAAATGCAGTCTGGAGAGGTGCTCCAGATGTCTTAGCTTGAGCGTGGCATTGTACAAAGCTGGATTCTGAGTATACGAAGACTTCTGAGCTCTGTACTTCATCCTAAGTGCTTCTTCTCACAGCTTTAGAATGAATCATTTATATCCAGCTTTGTCAGCATTCCATTCTGTCTCAGGTTAGACACGAATGAAGCCCACTTTTCCAGCAATCCGTCTGCAAAGTTAGTAACTTTCTCTTCCATGGTAGTAGCCACCCCATGGTATGCAGTTCACTCATCAAATGGTAGAATCTATCTATGACATCGTCCAAACTCTCGTTTCCATTGATGAGAAGTTATCGAATTCCTTCTTTAACCCTTAGCCTTGTTGCTTCAACGAAGCATTCCCGTCGTACCTCTTTTCCAGCTCATCCCATAGTTTCTTGGACTGCTTATTCTCTGAGTACTGGTGGAAAAATGTCTTAGGGATAGACTGTG
Organism: Flaveria trinervia; assembly: GCA_025506515.1. Lineage (NCBI taxonomy): Eukaryota > Viridiplantae > Streptophyta > Magnoliopsida > Asterales > Asteraceae > Flaveria > Flaveria trinervia. The sequence continues at coordinate 10,263,965 of CM046446.1, forward strand.
TAATCAATGCATAAACCCTCTTCTCTGCATTATATTTAACTTTTTGCGCGTCTGTCATCCCTCCTAAGGTTAGCTTTACTCCATCGGCTCCCACCGGCGTACTATACCCATTCTTCTCGATAGCTTCCCACAGATTCAGATCCACTCCATTGAGGTAGATCTCAAAACGTTGTTTCCATGGGGAAACTCATCTAACGTTAAGAGCTTTGGTGGTTTATTATGATTACCCACCTCACTCTCAAGTAACAGCATATTCTGGATCCTAGAGTCCTTCCCAGCAGTAAAGGCTGACATTTGATCTTCCATGGCGAATAACTTTAAGTCTACTAAAACAAACTGTCAACTGGTGTGACTGAAGGATGCGATTGGGCTATCGTGCGAATGAACCATGCGAATGTTTTCAATCGTGGGCTGAACTAATCGATTGGTTCAGTCGTGCGAATGAAGCTGATGTGTATGAACACTGCAAACGAATGGTTCAATCGTACAAATGGAGATGCGACTAGTTCCATCGTGCGTCTGAGAGCAATGCGGAATGAGGTCAGTCGTGCGACTGAAGCTGCTGTTTTGCGAAAATTTCTAGGTTAAACGTGTTTTAGCCGAAAAAATTCGAAATTTCGCAAGGTCTAATCGCCTAAGTCCGTAAAACCAAACTGTGATGAGCAGGGAACGTCCAAGATCACTTTTGACACAAAGATTGCGTTTTTAGTGCAAAAACACAAACTTTTTATCAATCTTGATTGAATCACATGTAATCAAGAGCCAAAGCTCTGATACCACTTGTTAACTCGGTTTTTCTCCGGATCGATAACATCCGAGCATGTTCTTGACAGAAGGATAAACAACATCACAACCAAAATTCAAACATAAATACTAACTATAAGAATGTTTCATTGATAAAACCTAACGATTACAAGCTCGTTACAACATAAGAACAAGACTCTTGGCAAGGGAAGATCGAGCATGATCTCCCCTCTCATCCGGCAGCCCTAGCTTCTGGGCACACTGTTTCTAAAACCCTTAGAAACCCTTTTTCTCTCTACACATTGAACTGGTATATATAGGCTCGGCCCATAATGATACGACTGGCCCATTCGTGCGATTGGACCATGCGTATGGTTCAATCGTACGACTGGACCATGCGTATGGTTCAATCGTACGACTGGACCATGCGTATGGTTCATCGTACGACTGGACCATGCGTATGGTTCAATCGTACGACTGGACCATGCGTATGGTTCAATCGTACGACTGGACCATGCGTATGGTTCAATCGTACGACTGGACCATGCGTATGTTCAATCGTACGACTGGACCATGCTATGGTTCAATCGTACGACTGGACCATACTTATGGTTCAGTCTTACGAATGTCCCAATCGCATCTCTCAGTCGCACGGCTGGTCCATCAGCATGGCTCGTCGTACGACTGAGTCTCATACGCATATGCTCCTGCGAATGACCCAGTTTCATGTATTTACAACATATCAGGTGTATAACATTAGCTTAGACTATTCGACAAGCGACGGACATACTATATATGACTATATATGCTCCAACAATTTGTAAACTTTATAGAAATATTAAAAGTTCTAATTATTATTATATATTTTTAAATAATATTTAAAACTAAAAATATCTAAATAAAACCTCATAAGTTTGTAAATTGATTAAATGTTAAAATAGATGTGAATTTGATCTATAGAATCATAAAATTAACACATTTATTATTTTTAAATCACCAAAATGAATGAGATAATTTGAGTAACTTATTTGGTTTATACAATTGACAAAACGGTTCGGTCCATATTCCCAAAAATAGCAGATGTTACATACCACGAGTCCATAATCATCGAGCAACCCAACTGATTGATTTTTTGCGCCTACATTATAAGGTAGCCCTTCTTAAGTTGGTGAATGTCTTTTTTATTTTTGTTGTACATATTTACAATCATTAACTAATTGAGCAACCCCTTTGTTGACCTGTTTGAGATTAGGGGATTCTTATATTGATTATTATACCAACTATCAAAGTAATATATTGAACTTACATTTTACGCATTATAATACCCTTTATGATGGTGACATTGGATACATCTTAACAAATTCATGGGACCATTAACAGGTTTTTGAACATATCATTTCGTGTAATCTGCTTTATCATATTTGTCTACGTGTTTGAAAAAAAAATAACACGATAAGTTATAATATCATGTCTAGCATATAGGTAATCATGTCTTGTTTTATCATGTTATGCCGATCCTAGCTTTAGCTTAAACCCAACCCCTCACCTCACCAACCATCATAGACAAATAAACGAATACTAATGAGAGTCATTCGATTATTTAAATTCAATCATTAATTTGTAATTAATGATATTATTTAATATCTTTCTCAATGTGAGATTTAATAACTTAAAATATGGTTTGAGATTAAAGCTATATAAGTTTCAATATTATATGAATGACACCGTATTTAGTAATATCTATATATATATATATAAGATTTTGAAGTGATATTTGTCAAAATATTAGTTTTTTTCATCTTAGATTTCTCGTTTCTTTCTCCTAATAATTGATAATAATACATAATATTATATTATTTAAAACATTTACATATAAATAATAGATATAAGTAAAAATTAAAAATTATAGGTATTTATTAAAAAAACAAACATTAAAAAAGAATATAAAATATAAAGCTTTTCTTAAACACTTTTTTAAACACAAACGTTTAAAAAGTGTTTTTAAGTTTTATAAGGATGGTTTAAAAATGAAATTATTTTTAAAAAGCAAAAAAAAATAATTTCATAAAAAAATCTAAAATGATATTATTGTTGTTTTACTTGAAGTACTTATTTTCATATAATTCAATCATATTTTATCTGAAAATATATTTGATTATTTTTTACAAAATATTTGATATTTTTATCTATATAACCCGTGTATCACACGAATTACTAAACTAGTATTTTTAAATATAAAGTATAAATTATCGGTAAGTTTTGAATGTGCCTATGGTTCTTATTGTCGACACCCATTGTTTCTCTTCCCACCCACTTATCATTTATGTAATATTATGTAAAGAGGCATTAATTAGACAAAATCACAAAGCAAAACTTGAAAAGGAAGCCCTCTCTATGGTTGTGTCCCACACTTTCTCTTTGTCTACGTGTTTATATTTCTTCCCATATGCATGTGTGGTGAATTAAGTTACTACTCTCTTGAGAAAAAACAAAGACTAACATATTGCAATAGTGAGAAAAGAAAACTTTGAAGCTAGAAAGTTATTTATTGAACTCCAAAGTAAGCTTCAAATTATGTAATATGTCTTTGGCACCCTATATATGTATCATGCAACGAGATTATTTTAGTGGATTTTAACCACTTAGTTTATAGTTCAGTGGTAACGTTAAAGACTTATTTGAAAATATCATAGTTCAAATCAAGTTACATCAACCCTTAAAAAGTTGCATCAGACTTTAAAAATATTGTATTAGCCTAAATCATTATTTTTACCGAAAGTTACATTAGATGAAGTGCACTAGACTAAAACAAACTTTTTATTAAATAATGTAATATTTTTGTTAGCAAATACATCTTTTTCTTAGATCATACAACCCTTTTTAAATGTTGTTTCGAAAAGATTACGTTAGACTTATTTTTCTAGTAGTAAAAACGAACTTCTTATTATTTATCTAGTCTTGTTGGACTCCTACACCTTATATGCTTGTTTATGTGATAATATTATCATCACTAGAAATAACTCTACGACTATTGTTTATATTATGTAACGTCTTTTTACACTTTTTTTAAAATCATGTTTCTCTTAAACATATTTTTGGAATTGAAATTATTTCTAGTAGGTGTAACATTATTCTTTCTGTATGTAAATACATAATTGATGTTCTATACGATGAGGTGGCACTGTGAATCAAAGTCATCATCACCCATAACACTAATACATTCTTTGTGCACAAGATAATGTAGTGCTTTAATATTCAATTAAGTAGCATCAAATCGTGACTCGTGAGATTTCTCTGTTATGTTATGCTTTCTCATTTGGATACCATTTTCATAATTAACAATGTGTGCTGATTTGTATGTTCTTTGACCGAAATCATTGGTCCCCTTAAGAAGCGGATTCTTCACTATCTTTTTGATGTTTGGACCATAGTCATCTTTTTTGATATGATTCCAACTTAAAACTACAAGCTTTTTCAAACGCTTATTGACACGAAAAAATGTCCCAATAATAACACATAATAACTTGTGTTAAATAATAAGAACTAGCATTATATATTATTTCCATAATGTTTGTACAAAACTAGATGTTAGTGATATGATAATGGTTAACATCAGGCCGACACTAAGGGGAGGCGGAGTGTGTGTGATGTGTTGGTGTTAGGTAGAGTTTTAGATGTTTAAAATATTGTTTTTAACCTAATTTTGATATCTAATATAATCACATTGTTACATGTTTGAAATATAGGTTAAATGAAGCTTAACGAATATTATTTGAGAATGATACAAAGGATAGTAAGATTATGGCTTGAAAGTTACTGAAAACGAAAAAAATTATGAAAAATTGCAGGGAGGCGGTAAGCTACGGCCTGAGGCCGTAACTTACAGCCCTATGCTAAGTCCATCTGTGAACCCCGTAAGACGGAAGGTTTGACTGTCTGGTTGAAGGTAGGCCGTAACTTATGGCCTATAGATCGTAAGTTACGATCTAACGCGATATTTGAGTTCTTTTACCCCAATCATTAGGGTTTCGAAATGAACTTCTCCCATGTGAATTTTAGATGTTTTCAAGGCATTTTTGAGAGTTCTTTTCACCACTGTTTCAACCAAATCAAGCTTTAACAACATCCAATCAAGCATTGAAAATCCAATCATGCCAATGAGTGGCTAATTTATTCGTAATCACTTTAGTATCTCAAATTTTAAAAAGAAAACTGATGGACTCTTTATTGCAACGATTTTAAAACCGGAATTAAAGCAAACTTATAGAAAGTAAGTTGATTTAAACTTTGTAGATGATTTTCCTGCAAGATGAACACTTTGAATCAAAACCCTAGCTTTAAATTTGAGGAGACTTCAAAACTGGGGGCCCAAGTAAAAAGCTTCTCCTTAAATATAAAAGAGCCGTCCTACGTAAATGATAGAGAATTTAGAGATAGTTTGATTAAGTTGCAAATAAGTTGATCTAGTTGTGAGCAACTTAAGATCAACTCATTATTAAAAATTTGAATGAAATCGAGTTGGAGTTTAAATTAAAACTCGTTTATAAACTAGTGTACTAGCCTAGTATTTATATAGATAAAATAATATAATTTATATTTAATTTCAAATATACATTGCATTATAAAGATTATTATATATAGTTTTGATAAGAATAACTTAATGATACATCTTATATTATATATAATTTATACTTATATTTAAACAATAAATAAATAATAATAACTAAACACTCATCTTTTTTCTTTAAAACAATACTTCTTAAGTCGAGCTTAAACCTTTTCTTACAAGTTAAACTCGACTTCAAATGTATTTTAAAAACCAAGTTAAAACCTAGAAATTTACACCCCAAACAAGTAAAAAAAGACGAAAAATATGTCAAAATCACACCCAATTACACAAGTGTGTGTGTATTAGTTCGAGTCAACGAAAAAGTTGACCCTGAGGTCTTCACGTGCTCATATCTCAATATCTCATCATCGACTTATTATCATGTGACTCCTCTGTCCCCTGTCCCTCACTTCATCTTCTTCCTCAATCACCCCCCCCCCCCCCCCCCCCCCCCCCCTGCTATCAAGCTTCATCACACCCCTTCAATCAACCCCCAAACCTCTACATTTCTAAGATTTTGATTGTTATTATCACCATCAAACAACCCCACACTGTTGTTCTTCAAATTATGTGAAGAAATCATCCAAAATGGGCTGTTTTCAGTCCAAAACCGCCAATGTTCAATCCCCTGATCAGTTCCTGAATCCAAACCAGATCCAGGTACACACCATCATCCCCTTCACGTATTCTCTCAAACCCATTTGGGTTTTTCGATTGCATCCTTAAAACTCAACTAATTTGACTATGTGATGTGCTTGTGTCGAATGATGCAGTGTTCGAAATCGACAGATTACTGTAGTTGATTTTACTTTTTCTGATGTTGTGAATTGATGAATGATAAGGTGATGGAGAACAAGGGTTGGATCAACGGGATGAAGATCAAGCGGTCCCTGCGTTCAAAGAGTTTAAGCTTACGGAGCTTCGAGCTGCTACAAATGGGTTCAGTAGTGAGCTTATTGTTTCGGAAAGTGGAGAGAAAGCACCCAATGTGGTCTATAGGGGAAAGCTTCGTAGCAATAGAGTTGTTGCTATTAAGCGTTTCTCCAAGCTTTCATGGCCTGATCCTCAACAATTTGTGGTATGAATCATCATCATCATCATTATTGTTATTATCATTATCATCATCTGTATTGTTATCAATATACACATAGATACCTGCATTGTGATTTAGGACTTGTTTTGGGTTTTTGTTTTGTGTTGATTTTGATTATTTTTGTGTTTTTTCATCTTAATCTGCACAAGGGTGAAGTTGGTAGGAGGGTTGTTGAGGTGCAATAAGCACTTGTAATGTACCTATGATTATGCATCTACTAAGAAAAAGCTGTTTTAGTAAAGTGATGTGATGATTTCTTTTCTGATTGGAAGAGAAAAGTGAAAAAAATGTAGTTAATTCACTTGGAAAGTTGCTACTTTAAGGAATTTGTTAGCTTTTTGTAAGGACAATTTTTTTATAACTAATTTAATTAGAATTAACTTGGATGAATTAATGAAGCTTTATTTGCTTAAAATTGGATTTTGTTTGTTAAAGACTGCAGTTTGGTTCTTTTTTGAGATATATTGAGCTTGTGATAGGTTGTTATTTATGGAAAGTTGTATGCTGATTTCTTTTCTCATTGAAAGAAAAAGTAAAGTAAGTCAATTTGGATTCACTTGGAAAGTTATACTTTAAGGAATTTATTAGCTTTTTCTAAGGACAGTCTTCTATAACTAAATTTAGTAGAATTAAGTTAGATGAATTGGTGGAAGTTTTATTTGCTCGAAAATGCATTTTGTTCAGTAAAGATTGCAATTTGATTCTTTATTGAGATATATTGACCTAGTGAAAGATTGTTATTTGTGGAAGCCATATCCCACCCACCACATGTGTTTGTTAAGGTGTATTTGGTAATTGTTATGATGTCAGTCCTATTAGTTATACTTTTCGCGTTTCTCTCTTTTATTTAAGAACCACGAGAACTCATTATCAGAAATTTCATGGGACCCATCAATACACTGGTAGCAATTCAGTGGTGGATTCAACATACTAGGAGGGAATGCACAGTCCCCCCCCCCCCCCCCCCCCCCCTTCCAGCCATGTTTCCACTATGGTTTAATTTGTAAGGACCCATTGCCCCCATTGGTTTAATTTTAGTAGGGGCACACTCAGTTTCCAAATTGTTGTATTAGAAAATTAAATGTTAAACATAATGTTTTGAATTCCCAATTTCCATTCTGATGTATTAAAAATTGTGGTTCCTTCAATATTTAAACTAGTGGAATGACATTCCCCATTAATCTGTATTTTTTGCTTTACATAAAAGTTTAATAAAGTATTTAGTTTAGTGTACTTTAATCTTATTTAATTTTGTTATAATGTTAATTATGATAACTGATTTAAGATGACTAATATACTTCGATTAGGAGCTAAGGAAAATTGTTGAAAAAAGTTAGTCAACCACATGGTCATGTTTTTCTTTTTCTTTTTTTTTGTTGCTTTTATATTTTGTATTGTAGAAAAAAAAGGATTTAGTTAATGATACTAATAAAGATATAACCGAGTGATATTTGAAAATTTTAGAAAACAAATTCAACAAAGTGTAAAAGTAATTTCTTCTTTATCATATTTATCGAACTATATTGTTTAAGTGATATTAAATCTTTCATGTTATTTTTGTCATATCTTTTGTTTTACTTGACCCAATCCTTTATGATATGATTCATTTTTTGTCCCCGTATTAAAAAGCCCTGGATCCGCAACTGGGTAGCATGCTTGGTAATCATGAAAACTTACTACCATAAAAACTCTTGGGACCTCATCATTACATTGGCTTGCATGCTTCGTAACCATGAGAACATGCTACTAGAAAACTCAAGGGACCCATCAATGCATTGGTTTGCATGCAGCCTTCAAGAGGGTTAAAGGTGACAAACTAGTGAAAAGTGGATTTAAACCCGAGACTTCTGTTAGAGGGACTTAGGACTTAAGTGCTTACCACTGCCCTATTCTGTTGAAGGTTTCTCGTGTGTTTTTTTCTTTTTGTTTCTGGGGAGGGAGAATTGCCAATTTTTCCAACTCTTTGTTGGGCTAGAAAATGCTCATGAATTTTATAAAGCGATTTTATTCATAGATATTGAACACAGAAATCTTTGTTCATCTGTGCAGTTGGATTTATAAGAACTTTCTGTTGCCAATGTTGATACTGTGTTCAAGAGTCTAGGCCCCATTTAAAGAGTAATCTGCATCTGAAAAGATCAACTGATAAAACAAGAATAAAAGTTGCATTTTTAGCTTTGGGGCAGCGATTGCATATCTTAAAGTCATCTTATTGATAAAAAATCCATAAGATAGATAAGTCATTTGCTAGGTGAAAACTGAAAAACCAATTTCGAGTACTTTTGAAGTAAAAAGCTGATAAGAGTCTTGAGCAAAGTAGGACTCTGATAGACACCTAAAAAAAGTCGGCTCGATTAACTTGAAGTAAAACAGTACAGATAGGCCCTGTTCGAGAAGGGAAATCTCTGATACAAGGTTTAAAACCCTTACTTTTAATAAACATAAACAAAGACAAACAAATTAAACCTATAGCACCCTATTTGTACCGCCATTCTACAGCTGTAAGTGCTCCTATTTCTCAGCCACTAACCCCATGATGCAGCTGACCACTTTGACCAGGTACACAGACCCTGATTAGGATCTCGGTTCGTATCAGACTTCCTTTTGAAGGGTGTTTATACATGGACAATATAGCTTTCGTTTACCATTGTGCTTAGTTGGCCCACTTAGTTGCATATTTTGATTTCATGATCGATACAAGGATGCTGTGTGATTGATTCTTATGTTGATTTTTATAGGCAGAAGCTGCTGGAGTTGGCAAGGTTCGGCATAATAGATTAGTGAACTTAATCGGCTGCTGTGCGGAGGGAGATGAGCGCCTTTTAGTGGCTGAATACATGCCCAATGATACACTCTCAAAGCATCTGTTTCACTGTATGAATTCCAAGTCATGCTTTTCTTGTTTTTATTTGTAGTTGTGAATGTCCTTTTCGGTTATTGGACATATTCTTACATTGTTTAAGAAGTTGATGATTGTCGGTATAGGGGATAAACAGCCTTTGCCATGGGAAATGCGTGTAAGAGTTGCATACCATATTGCACAAGCTCTCGAGCATTGCAATGCTGAGAATCTCAAAATATATCATGATCTGAATGCCTATAGGGTTCTCTTCGATGAGGTACATGTTCAATAACGACTCTATATCTATATTGGATATTAGTATTCATATTATGTTTATTATGATACTTTTTCTCATTAATGAAGTATCAGCTTGTTCTCTTATAATTTGTGCATCAGGATGGTGACCCCCGTTTATCTAGTTTTGGTTTGATGAAAAATAGTCGAGATGGAAAGAGTTATAGCACTAATCTTGCTTACACTCCTCCCGAGTTTTTACGTACAGGTATAGAGGTTTTAAATATGTGTTATGTACTCTACATATTTCTTTGGTTACTTAATGTTCTGAGTTCACTTTTAAATATATTGCAGGCCGTGTCATTCCAGAGAGTGTGGTTTACAGTTATGGAACAGTGCTGCTGGATCTATTGAGCGGAAAGCATATCCCTCCAAGCCATGTAATATAACATTCTTTCATGTTTTCCTAATTTATTCTTTTTAAAGTTTCCTTAGCTAGGGTGATATTTGGTTGTTTGTAGTCCTGTTGTTTGATGAACTTTTTGTAATAATATATTGCGTTTGTGCATTGTTTGGTACACAATATTCTCTGAAGGGATTTATTAAAGAAACTATAACTGTTTTCACTATTTCTTTCAGGCATTGGATTTAATACGGGGAAAAAATGTATTATTACTGATGGATTCGTCCTTGGAAGGACAATATGCTGATGATGATGCAACAGTGATGGTGGAGCTTGCTTCAAAGTGCCTTCAATACGAGGGTAGAGATCGTCCTGATGTCAAATTTCTTCTTACTGCAGTTGAACCTCTTCAAAAGCAGAAAGAGGTCAAACTATATCTCCTTTATGGAAATCATTTGTTTTTGAATACTTTTGTAGACTGTAGAGAAGTCATTTTGTTTAATCCCGAACATGTCAATTAGAAAAAAATGCTAACAGGGGGAACATGTTAATTGGTCAAACGGGCCAAATGGATGAAAGTTGGGCCAAAGTCTATTTGGTTCATACAAATACATAAAGCGTTTTATTCGAAGATTTAACATATTCTTGTAATAATATGTTTTCTTAATCATAAGCTGCTCATAATTTTTGTACAATGGACAAAATGTTTGGGGCTAAATAGCCTCTTTTGACTGGCATGAGAAATGACCCATTTTGATCCGAACCCTTTTGATGACTTACCAACCCCTGCGTAGAGATCTCGCCACTTCTAATTATTGTGCATATATGTTGACAAATGGGCCCAATTGAAGTTGCTTTGGTGGCCTTTTGAGTCTGCAGGTTGCATCTCATATCTTAATGGGTCTAACAAAAACTCCAGTGGCGGTTCCAACCTTACTTTCTCCTCTTGGCAAGGCTTGTGCACGAATGGATCTTACCGCAGTACATGATTTTTTGCTAAAAACAGGATATAAAGATGAAGAGGGTGCTGAAAATGAGGTGTGCATGAACTCTTTTTTTTATTGAGTATTATGCCAAGTTTTAAGTTTACATGGTAGCATGGCGAGCAAAACTTGGTTCAAACTGTTGAAACCGGGAAACCAAAACTGGACCAGGACTGTTATAATGCATATTATCACTCCCCCAAAAGTTTGATTCTGATTTGGGACCCACACTAAACTGATAGTCTGGTACCATATGGTGTGGTTTGCGGCAATGTTTTCAGAACCGGATCGAACGTCGAACCGGACGCCTTACTGGTTTGGTGGTCAGACCGGTCGGACCGGATATAACTATATTTTAATTATATTTATATATGTAATTAAATATAAGTAATTTATATATGATTTACATATATATTTTATAGTTATATACAAAACTTAACTATATTTGTATATCCGATGTACTAATTTATGGTTTAACACCCCGTTTTTACCCATTAAAATAAAAATAAAAAATCAAAAACCAGTCCAGTTTCCCGGTCCGACCAGCGGTTCGGGACGCACCGGCCGGTTTGACCAGTCCAAAACGAGTCAAAGCGAACCGGACCGATCCCCGGATGAACTGGTCGGAGCGGCTGGTCCGATCCGGTTGCGAAATCATTGGTTTGCAGTTCAAATGCTTTCATCTATTCTATTCTCCTTCAGTCCAGTATCATTTTGAACTGTTCGCATTCGCCTAAAGTTTTTACTTAACAAATGGCTATATTAACCCTTTGTATGGATATTTCTTTAACCATGGCTGATTTATCTGTTTGGGCTGTTTACCTTTATGAAGTTATCATTTCAAGAATGGACCCAACAAGTGCAAGATATGCTAAATACAAAAAAGTTTGGGGATATCGCGTTTAGGGACAAAGATTTTAATGTTGCAATCGAATACTATTCTAAGGTATTCTCATCATCACTCATGACTCATCATTTCAAATATATTGAACCTTCAATGCATACCCTTATAAGCAGTAATTAAGATCCAACAGATAAAGAAACCTGGGTTCACCATGATGATAATTTGCAAAATTACTTCCTAGCATGTTGAATCGAGTTGACGTGACACTTTTTGTCTAAAAGATTAATTTTTTATGTAAACATTTAGCATGTAAAATATGATTACAAAACTATTTTATTCCAATAATAATCTACTTTTTGTAATAATATGATTTAGGAGGTTTTTATGCATTAAAAATACTGTAGATAACTTTCAACCTGTTTGACGAGGTTTCTGTGTTAGGTTAATCTTGATTTAGTTTGTTAGTTTATTTTTGGTGGGTTGAACTTTAGGAGTAAGGTAGGTTATTATTTTAGTAGTTTGATTTGTTTTGGTTTGATAGAGTTTCCTAATAAGTGATTAGGGTTTACTTGTTTTCTTGGTGAAGCTTTTAGTATAAATAGAAGGGTCTAGGGTTCATTGTAAGGTGTGAGTTTTTGTGACTGTTTCTATGTTTTTTGTGGTTGTTTTATTAAGCTCTAGACCAACAATTGGTATCAGAGCTTGGTGAAGCTCATACCAAGAATCAAGAACACCAGTAGCAGCAATACAACACCAAAGAATAGCAGCAGCAGCAAGTTTGACTCAAAGGAAAGCAACAGCAGTAGATCTAACATCAAAGGAAAGCAGCATAGCAGATCTAACATCAAAGAAAAGCAGCAAAAGCCGGTCGACGTCAAAGAAGAAACCAACCAATACTCACCCAATTGTGGCCTATGTGAGACGATTGTTAAGAAGGAAGAAGTTTCAAACCTGTGTGGATTGCAAGCACAGGAGTTAGAGAACACCTGTGTGGTTCAAAGGAAACTTGTGTGGAGCAAGAGAACCTGTGTGGTGCAGCAAGAGAAGAAACTTGTGTTGTGCAGCAAGACAACATCCTGTGTGGATCACGACACCTGTGTGGCAACAACTGAAGAAGATCGAGCCTACCTGTGTGGTACAAAGAAAAAAAACAAAGAACCTGTGTGGTAAAGGCTAAAAGGCAGCAAAGAGATTGATCAAGGTTGATCGGTTAAAAGAGACGAAAAAAAAAGGAGCACCTGTTGATCCGCATAGTTAAAGAAGAATGGCTGAAGGAGCAATTACTCTTAGAGAGCAGCAGCAAAACGTGCCAATGCAGTGCCCAAAATTGACAGAATCAAACTATTCGAGTTGGTCGGTTATGGTAGAAGCAATCTTGCAAGCCTATGGTTTATGGGAAGCTGTTGACCCGGCTACGGAAGGGCCTGTCGAGGCCAAGAAGAATCTGATGGCATGAGCATTTGTGTTTCAAACCCTCCCTGCGGATGTACTATTACAAGTGGCAAGATACAAAGATGCAAAGGAAGTGTGGAAGGCACTCAAAGTCGGATATTTAGGAGCCGGAAGAGTGCAAAAGGCAAGATTACAAACTCTTAGATCTGAACTTGAGATGTTGAAGATGAAAGAAGGTGAGTCCGTTGATGAGTTTTCAGGAAAACTTGGTGGAATTGTTACAAAGTTTAAAAGTCTTGAGTCAAGTTTAGAAGATGAAGTGGTAGTGAGAAAACTCCTAAACTCAGTTCCAAGGAAGTATTTACAATTGTGGCATCCATAGAGCAATATTCAGATTTAGAAAAAATGTCACTTGAATAAGCTATTGGAAGATTAAAGGCTTATGAAGAAAGGATTAAAGATCTTGATAAAAAGGAGGAAGATCAAGGGAAGTTGTTGTCTACAGGAGAAGAAAAGGAAGGACAAAAGCAAGGTGAGCTCGGTTATGATGGATATGGGCGAGGACGTGGGCTTGGCAACCGTGATCGTTGCAGGGGTCGTGGAATAGGGAATGGTAGAGAAGAGAATGGGCGCGGAAGAGGTTTTGGACGCGGGAATTCTAGAGACAAAAGTGAATTGAAATGCTACGAGTGTGGGAAGTATGGACACTTTGCATATGAGTGTCCCGATTAGACGTGTACAAACCGGTTTGGGGCCCCAAACCGGTTCGGGTCCCAAACCGAAACCGGTTTGGTCAAACTCGGTCAAAACTGGTTTGGCCCCAAACCGGTTCGGGTTCAAACTGGTTTCAAAACCTTAAAAATCAAATCTATCAAACCGGTTTGGAACCGGTTCGGGCCCAAACCGGTTTTTTTTATTTTTATTTTTTTTTTGTTTGTTTGTTTGTTTGTTTGTTTGTTATATTCAAACGAAATTTTAAATTTTTAATTAAAACATAAATATTTATAACATTATATAATTTATATAATTTAAAACAATTTATATAATTTAAATAATTTATAACATATATAAAACAATTTATATTATTTAAACAATTTATAACATTTATAAACATTTAAAACATTTAAACAATTTAAACATTTAAACGATTTAAACAATTAAACAATTTAAACATTTATAAACATATATATATATACTATTTATTAACATTTATATACAATTTAAGCATTTTAACAATTAATAACATTTATAAACAATTTAAACAATTTATATCATTTATAAACAATTTAAACATTTTAACAATTTATAACATTTAAATAATTTAAACATTTAAACTAAACATTTAACATAGTCGTTTCTTCGCTCGTATTATACTTGTACGTTTATTCCTCGCCACCAGAACCGGAACTGTTACGAAGGTAGTCATCATATGCCGCTTCATCATCAGTCATTCCTGGTGTCAATCCGCTCTCTACCTCGCCCTCGTATAATTCTGCTTCGTATTCCAGTTCTCCTTCAAACGATCGTTTGTCTTGTACTCTTTCCGCGGCATCCAAATAATCTTTCAAGCAAATTGACATTTCAACTGCTTGTGGAGTGAGTTGAGTTCGTCTTATTGATATAATCTTGCCACTAACAGAAAAAGCAGATTCTGAAGCTACCGTAAAAGCTTGGACGGTTAGTAAATCTCGGGCCATGGTGGATAGGATGGGAAATTGATCTTCCTTACCTTTCCACCAAGCCAACAAGTCAAAATTTTTAATTCATGTGGAGTCATGGTCGATAAAAAGTTTGTAAGACCATACCTTCCGAGTTCACTACTCGGAGTGTTACCACGTTGACGTTTATTACATTCATCCTTAAAGTATTATATAAATCAAACATTGGATCATTCGAACATTCGGCATTTGCCGCATGCCTTAAGCATCATGGATTTGTGATGTTTCCTCGTATTTTAATAAATAAACATCATACATTTGTTGTAATTGTTTGTTGAAAGTCGCTTTTAAAGTTTTACTATATATTGGTTTACCAACTTCTAAATCCAAATTAAAAGTAATTTTATCAAGTAAAGTTTCAACCCCCGACAAATTTAAACAAGGGTTTAAAGCAGCGGCACATGTAATAACGGGAAGCATTTCTTCAAAATATTTTTTAAGTTTTTCTTTCATTGGGGGTATCATATCGGAATAAGGTCTACCCCTATACGACAATTCATTTAATTTTGAAGTCATTAAATAAATTTGGTGTAGTACCAATGGACTTGTTGAGTAATAAACTCCAGAAAGACATGTAGTTGCAATTTTAAAAACTTGAAGCATTTTTGTTACTTCTTCGATGATGGCCCAACCTGATGGATGGTAAGAATTTGCCTTTCCCCGACTTACCAAACTATTATGAAAGGCTATTAAACTTTCTTTTTGTTCAATAGCCTTTTCAAACATGTTACATGTGGAATTCCATCGTGTTGGTACGTCCCAATTCGGACCTAAACATTTAGTATTTGCGTCTTTACCAAACTTGCGATATTTAGTATATCTTTGGTTGTTACTAAAAATATCACGTAACATTCTTTTAAAACAATCTTTAAGTGTTTCAATCGTTTTTAAACCGTCTTGCACGGCTAAGTTTATGATGTGCGCAACACATCGACTATGAAAAAACACACCCTCACATATTGGTTTATATTTTAATTTCAATGATCTATCGCAAGAGTGTTGTTTGAAGCATTATCAAAAGATATAGAAATATTTTGTTTTCTAATTTATACGTTTGAATACTTTATCAATAAGATAAAAAATGTTTTGGCCGGTGTGAGGATAATCAAACAATTCAAACGCAATCGTACGTTTCATCATTTGCCACGAATCGGGTTCAACCCAATGGGCGGTGACACAAATGTACGAGTCCGGTGAACCGTGAGGTGTCGACCAAACATCACTAGTTAAGTTAACACCGGTTTGTAATTTTCAAAATAAGATATTATTCATTTTTAGCTTTTTTCTACATTTTTAAACAATCTCTTCGAAGAGTAGCACGACTTACATTGGTGTAACGTGGTTGGAGAGTTCGTTGAATGAGTCGAGTCAAACGTTCGTTGTCGAATGTTTGAATGGCAAGCTTTCTTGAATTACAAATTGCGCCATTTGCTCCCGAACCGCATCAACGTTATAAGCCCAAATATTTCCTTCGTTTGTCATCGAAGCTTGACCTTGAGAAGGTTCACCTTTTAACGCTTTACAATATTTATTTGCAATATGGTTTTTCAACGTTGTGTTTGCATCTTTTTTGAAAAACTTATGACAAAACTTGCACCGAGCCTTTTTTGGACCGCTAGCCATTTGACATAAATCGTAATTGCACCATACTTCGGGGTTCCTATTCGTAGGAAGGATTGCTATCACCACGTTGCTTGAAGACGCTTCACAACCAACGGATGATTGAGCACTTGTTGAAGCCATTTTAGAGATTTTTGTGAGAGCGTTTTAAACGAAAGTATTTGTGGAGAGCGTTTTTGAGATTTTTGAGAGTAGAGTGTTATAAGTTGTTGTGATTCAACCAAAACATCAAATACATATATATAGTAACCTAGTGGGGGTATAATGGTAAAAAACATCAAAAAAACGGTCAAAAATCGCAAAAAACGGCTATATAGCCGTTGGGTAACGGTAACGGTTTGAAAACCGGTTTTGAGGACCGGTTTGGAGGACCGGTTTGAAAACCGGTTCGGTTTGAAAACCGGTTCGGTTGAAACCAGTTTGAAACTTGGAAAGGTTAAACCGATCAAGAACCGGCGGTTCGGGCCCGGTTTGAAAACCGGTTTGGGCCTCAAACCGGTTCCGGTTTTTTTTGGCCGAACCGGTTCCCGAACCGGTTTTTTTGGCCACCTCTAGTCCCGATTGGTATGGAAAAGAGGAGGCCAACTTGGCTCTAGCTCAAGAGGATGATGAACCAACATTGCTTTAAAAAGTTGAGATCCGTATCAAGATTAAGGGGGAAAATGTTAGGTTAATCTTGATTTAATTTGTTAGTTTATTTTTGGTGGGTTGAAATTTAGGAGTAAGGTAGATTATTATTTTAGTAGTTTGATTTGATTTGGTTAATTGATTGAGTTTGTTTTGGTTTGATAGAGTTTCCTAATAAGTGAGTAGGGTTTATTTGTTTTCTTGGTGAAGCTTTTAGTATAAATAGAAGGGCCTAGGGTTCATTGTAAGGTGTGAGTTTTGGTTTAATAATAATACAAGAAAAGAGTCGTGGAGTTCCACAAAGGTCACTGGTGTTTCTGCGTTTTTGTAACTGTTTCTGTGTTTTTTGTGGTTGTTTTATTAAGTTCTGGACCAACATTCTGCGTCTTTTATATTTTACCCTTGACCCTTATAAATGATAACCGAATCAACCTTTTTAAGTAAACGGGTCAAACCTATCACGTATACCTAATACTTAATAAGGCACAAGTGTGAATTAGTTACATTGATGTGTGGTCACCTGCAATATTATTGCAACTTCTTTGCATTATATGTTTACCCAAATCGTTGTTTTGAACTGCAGTTGGTTTCGATGATGTCGGTCCCCTCGGGTACTATCTTTGTGAGGCGGGCCTTATCCTACTTGATGATCGGACAACCGGAACACGCATTAAGGGATGCAATGCAAGCTCAAGTATGCTTGCCTGAATGGCCAACTGCTTTTTACATGCAGGCTCTCGCGCTCTCAAAGCTTGGTATGGAAACCGATGCTCAAGACATGCTTAATGACGGGTCCACTTTTGAAGCAAAGAGGCAAAACAGCTGGCGTGGTATGTGACTAAGGCTCGCATGATAAGGTCATGACTGTTTATTAGATTACTACTTTCTCCTATTGTAGACTACAGTTTTTTATATTACAGTTGTATAATCACTTATAAATAGCCGAAAAAACTGGCTTTTGAGTTGTGTTGTTTCACATGTTTGCATTTTTTATCTTTTGTTTGAAGTTCTTAAACTGTCTTAAAGCCAGTTACATATTTACATGGATACAATACTTTATAGTTGTATTTATTTGCACTCAAATCAATTTTAGTAGAAAACTGTGTTGCAATATGGTATCAGAGCATCGGTAGCACTGAACTCGCTAATATCAAACGTTTGTCTCAAAATCTTGTAAGCTTTGTGTCATTTGTCATCCACATTAGATGTCTGCATGAAGTTCCTCACACGCAAGCATAATGATAGATAGTTTTATCACTCTTTCTCCGAGTACTATCTAAGATTGGTCTATCATAAAAAAGATATTTTTAACATATTTAATGAGACTTCTTGCGTGTTTGTAGGTCAAAGATGAGCATCAGAAACCCTTTTAGGAACTATTATCTTTGGAGATTTGTGCGTGAAAAGAGAATAGTGATCAAGGTGCTGTTTGTTTTTTTGTAGGAAAACGTCTGCAGTCTGCGGATCACATCTGCAGACATCTGCAACAGAAGAGGTGGACCAAATGTCTGCAGACTTGGACCAAATGTCTGCAACAGAAGAGGTGGACCAAATGTCTGCAGTCTGCAAGAGAAAAACTGTTTGTTTTATTAACATCTGCAGAATGATGAAATGTTCTGTAATTAAACTAAATATATTTTTTAAACTTTAAAAACAACTAGTACATTAATATATAAATAAAAGTCATAGAAATACATTAAAATATAAATAAAAGTCATACAATACTACAATAATATTCATAAAACCATACGAATACATTTATAAATCGCTTATTCGACATCTTGCATTAACTGCTCAACAATTTCATTTCTTAACTAAGTCATATATTCTCGATCATTTTCATAAAACCATACGAATACATTTTGATCAAACCCCACAAACAATAAAGGTAAAAACCAAACATTAATGAGTCAAATCAAGATTCTTGAGCAACAATAATCACTATTGGGGTTTGCTGTCCAGATTAATAAGATGAGTTTTGTACAAAACCTTTTTTTCTTCAAGAGTCAAAAGAGTCCTCTTGCAAAGGGATCTGAAATCAAACAAAAACCCACAAAAATTGAAGATCAAGAAACCTTGATGAAGGTGAAATCTTTGAAATTGGTACAAATCAATAGAGGGATTGAAGGAGAGATTGATTACAGTCTCCAAGAACATCAGGGTCACCAACACCAGCTTTGAACATCAGGGACCTCCAATCGCTGGAACACGATGGGGGTGGGAGAGTCGGGAGGTGACGGTGGAATCGACGGTGGAACACGACGGTGACGGTGGCGGTGGCGGCGGGGGTGGGGCTGCGACAGTGAACCGGTTGGTAGAGTGGGGAGGTGGGTAGAGTGGAGAGGTGGCGGTGTTAGGGTTCAAATGAAAAAAGAAAGGGAGAAGAGGTTGTGAAGAGTTCAGAAGACCTTGTTCCACATCTTCTCCGTGCAGACGTCAGGAAGACATTTTTTAATGAAACGTCTTCCAGAAAACAAACACTCTGCGAAGTAAAAACCTCTTCTCGCGTCTGCGAGTGCGCAGATAAAGAGATGAGAAAGAGGTTTTTTAAAAAAACAAACACCCCCTAAATTGTCAAAAACAACAAGATGGTTTGATGTTATATGGGTGGTTGCAGTGGCGGATCTAGAAGTAAAGTTAGGGGTAACGTAAAATATATTCTTTTTTTGCTGTATGTTTATGTTATTAACATGCTTTTGAATGAAGATGATTCAAATCAAATCTATTTGAAATCAAAGGAATTGAACTCAAAGTAGTTGTCGACCTAATATTATAATCATTTTAGAAATCAATATCCTACTCTTGTAAAAAAAATTAAAAATTTGTCAATAATAACTTGTTTATTTATCTTTCAAATCCCTAATTTTATAACAAATAATACAATAAGATTACAAATTGCATTCACAAAATGACACAATTCAAACACCTAATTTCAATATCAAACCTCTTATTCATCTTCAAATCCCTACTTCATATACTTAATTGCATAAACCATAAATATTAGAAATTGAACCAAATAACTATTAATTTTTATAACAAATGACACTTGAATATCAGAAATTGAATAACATAAACCCAAAATCTTTAATTTCATAGTGTAATAGAGATGAAAAAAACTTGAAATGTTAACTTGAAGTGGATGGTGAATTGGTGAAAGATCACATGTGGGCGATGGCAAGGGCCGCCGCAACAGGCGGCAGTTCGGTGGTGGTCGGCAGGATGGATGGCGGTGGATATGGGGTGATCAGCGGTGTGGGTGGATGGTGACTGACTAGTTGTGGCTTGTGAGAAGGGACAAATGGTCAATTGGGGCATGAGTTGATTGATGGTGTTTGATTAGGTTATGGTTATTTAGATTAATTAGTTAGGTTTTTTAAGTTTAATGTTTTTTGAGTTTATATTCATTCTGGACTTGTTACTTATATTATATTAGTCTGATTTATGTTTTTAAAATGTAATGTTTATTTATATAATATAAGATTTGATTTTATAAACTTTAAAACTATACATGAAGTGTTGAGTTTAAAAAAAATTAGAGGTAACGTAATATTTTCTTAAGGGTAACGTAAAACCGTAATTTTTATTTTTATTTTTATGTTACATAAAACCGTAATTTTTTCTATTTACGCTGCCCGTATAAAGTGAGGGGTAACGGAGGCTACCCCTCGGCTCATAATAGGTCCGCCCATGGGTGGTTGTGGAACTAACCACTACAACAAAACGTTTTCCCTTAGGACGGCCGATGCATATTTAAGGAAGACAGTGAACCAGTAACTCTATTCATACATGTATGTCTATTCAAACGAATTTGTCTCTGTCAAGATCAGAGAGAATTTATAATAATGTTCACTCTTATTTTTAACGAGAGGATGAGCGGTGATCATTACCATCTTAGTGAAACGTGACTATTACCTAATTATTAAGAAGCTTGTGCTAATGATCACTATCTTGATCGGTGAGAAGTTTTTATAAAACAAACACTTGGATGATACGAAGGATTAGATGTATGATGGGTTAGCTAGATCACATCCAAGCCATCATAAGTTTTGTGTTTCTTCATGTATTAGTTTCTATTTCACTTTAAACTAATTCATAATCTATATACTTATTAATAAAACAATAACTTTAGTGTCACATGATATTCTTTTAAACTTTTATTTTTTTCAATTCTCGCCTAAATATGTATTTGTTTTTAGTGTTAGTCTAGATTCATTTGAATAAAAGCTAACTTATATACAAGAGGTATTAAATGACAATTTGGAAATTTAACCCTAAATTAAAGCACATCTTTTTTTTTTTAAATTAAATCGTACCCAATATTTTTTCTTTTTTTAAATAATTCATCAATAAAAACTATACAAATTAGTTATGATTTTCTTTATCTATGAAATTGGTTCCTTGATTGTGTTTTTCTATTAAATACTCGATTTATATTCAAATCTAGACAAAAGTTATAAAATTTTTTAATCAACTCATCTCTAGTTTGAATAAATTCATAGGTATATTTTCTTTGAAATGAAGTCATACTCGATTTTAAAATATTTCTCAACCATCCCAGGTTTACGACCCTCACGATTTGTCTTTACAAAGTCTGATGATATCGCATTCGAGAGATTTCATTTACGTTTTTATTTTGGCTTCGGTTTTATTAAGTTTTCTTCAACAAAAGGTATTTATTTTTTTGTTATAATTGATCTTTTATCCTCTGCGATTATGATTTAACCTATCATTGTTTACAATTGTGTTTTTGTACTAATATTATTTTGCTTTATTTTTTATAAAGGTGATCTAATTTAACAATCAATCTATAAAAATGTATTACATGTTTTTTACTTTTTAAACTTTTTTTTATTTTTAATACGTACTGCCATATTATTATTATTATGTTTGATAGGAGTTCGTTTGATATGTACAAAATGTTTTGATATATCTGGAAGTAATATTGAAAATCATATTTTTATTCTACTGTTGGCTTTAACACTTTTAGACAAAAGAATTTCTTTTAATTTCAAAGAAATTGTTGTTATCAGTGTGTTATGCAATGACAATAAAATAAGAGTCAATGATAATCGATATCCAAAGTTAATTTGTTTTTAAACATAATTATCATCTCTATGTTGTATTATCTCGAGTTAAAAGTAGATAGATATTAAAATTATTAATATTAGATAATGATGGAAAAATAACTAACAAAACATCAAATGTTGTATACAAATAAAATATTGGATATTTATGAATTTGAAATATTGTTTTTCATGTTCAATTTAATTTGTTTATTAGTTAAAGTTTTTATTTATAAATTTATTTTATTTTATATTATATACTATTCAGATGAATAAATATTAATAGATAAAATCTACTAATGTTAGATATAACTAATGTTAAAATATATACATAAAAGTCGATATATAAAATATTATCAACAACATTATAACTTGAACCTTTTTAACAAGAATAATATTTTTTTGATTGAACACGTGTGTTACACGGAATTTTAGCCTAATCATTTTATACATACATAAGTTCTATAACATATATTTAAATAAAAAGATTTTATGAAGGTAGTTATTCAATTTAAAAACAAAAAAATCATTAGTGTAGTAATAATCACAGCAACTTCTCTCTAATATTGGTAACGTCACCACACAGAAGTACATAAACGTTTCATTGAACGGAGAAAATTGAGTAGATGGTTAAGATTTTCCCATTGTGTTTTTAAAAAGAAGATTAGGTTAGGATTTATTTCTAAATTGAATATTCTTTCTAACAATATCCCGATCAAACTTTTTATGTATAATACGTTAGTATCCCGTGTATTACACGAGTTGAATAAATAAAATAATAAATAATTAGTAACATGTTTGAATATAAACTATGATTATAATTGCATATGTGTGACATCCGGTAAATTTCCGTTACCAAACTCCGTTAGTTCCGTTAAGTCTTGTATACACGTGTCGTGAGCACACACTAGTTGTCGTTTAACGTTGGTGACCTAATAATAATGGATAATGTTAATTTAATGTGAATCTAATTGATTATGTGATTATTGGGTTATGTTTATGTGTTTACACGTTTTTAAAAGGTTAATTAGAAAATTAATCGCGTAACGCGGAAACGTGCCTATTTGTTCGTATGTCTTGTGTTTTTATAAATATAAGATATATAATGATTTTCATAAGTTTATATCTTTATATTATGAAGTTAAAAACACTTTACAAAGAGTTTAAAGCCTAGTTTTTATAAAATACAAATTACAAGGGTTAAAGGGTAAATATGTAAATTAAAATTAATAAAACAACTCCAAACCCTAGCCAACCCCCTTCGGCCGCAAACACTTCCCAAACACTCTCCTTTGCGAAAATCAGCCAAGAACAAGCATCAAAACATCATTTGATTCGATTACAAGGCATACAACACGTATGAATCATCAATTGCAAGCTATAACACGTTTAAGGTTAGATTTTTCATGTTTTTATGAGTTGTTCATAATGGCCAAACCCTAGTTGTGAAATTGGCTTTCATGGAGTCGAAATTGATGTTGTTTGATGATGTTAGTATGTTAGTTAGATTGTATACATATTAGTTAACGTCGATTATGCAGGAATTCTATGTTTTAGTGGATTGATCATGAACCTTGTGTATGAAACAAACCCTAATTCGAAAATTTATGAGATTATGGATGAATGATGATTGTTTGATGAATGTATGATGATTAGTAGGTTGTATGAAGGCTAGGTTACATTGATTTTGCAAGAAATTGGTGAATTGAAGTTGGTGTTCATAGGTTACTAATAATAGTAACTTTATTTTGCATGTAATGATGATCTAGTGATGGATTGATGTTATGGATGTGTTCATGATGATGATTAGATGCTAGATTGTTGTTATGAATGCTAGAAATCTTTGAATGGATGTTGTTGATTCATAGCTTGCCAAAAGTAGAAAATTTTGTTTATGAAGATTGTTAGATTATGGTGTTTAGGTGATGTTGATCATATCTAGATATTGTATGGAGCTTGAGATGGTATAATTATGATGAATTCATGAATACATTGGATGGTGATAGATGTTGGGATGTACTTTCCTAAAAGAGAAACTTTA
Organism: Flaveria trinervia; assembly: GCA_025506515.1. Taxonomy (NCBI): domain Eukaryota; kingdom Viridiplantae; phylum Streptophyta; class Magnoliopsida; order Asterales; family Asteraceae; genus Flaveria; species Flaveria trinervia. The sequence goes on from CM046446.1 coordinate 10,288,178, forward strand.
TTTGCATAAAATCTGAAAAATGATAGTTTGAACATGTTTGGGATGTTAGGAGCATGTTAATATGATCATGGATGAATTCTAAGGTGATGAAACATGTTAAATTAGTGTATGGGATGTTTTGGATAATCATGGGTGATGATTGAACTTTGATGATCATGTGTGATGTTGATGTTAATTAGTAGTTAGGACATCATGTTTGGGACTGGAAATTAACTGTTGTGATGTTTGTTGAATGTAATGAATATGGTTATGATCATCATACACACGTGCGAATCTGAGGCCCCTACTTAGTAGGATTGGCGGGGTTTAGGATGTGAAGTCGTGAGTGGCTTCACATGGCATGTAGTGAGTGGTTTGATCTCTGTGTGACATGTTAGTTGTGTATAACTAGTGGTTATGTTAATGTTCTAGATTCGCATGACTTGTATGATACTTGGTTGAATGATGATCTAAGTGTTACACCTGGATGATATAGCATACATATAATCTATTTGAATGTTAACAATGCATAACAGATGTGTATGATTACTTGAATGGTTTACAACACATAAAGTCACCAACGGGTCAAACGGGTCAACTGGGTCAAACATGTTTGTTTTGTTTGAAATCTTGAGTCCTTGGTTGTAATGTACTTAGGGTTTCACATGTTCTTTGATTACACATACTCATGCACTTATATGATCTAGGTAACCTCTGAAGGTTGTCTGTCTATTTTGTTTGACAAGTCAAACTCTGTGTATCTAAACGCATATCAGGTGAGTTCACGCCCCACTTTTTATTTACTCTCTTTGGGGGAGATATGATACTGGTAAATCACGAACACTTTATGTATTTTAGTTGTGTACAATATTATATAGTGTTGATATCATGAAAAAGTCCTCACACTTTCGGATTGTTAATATTGATTAGCGGGGAAATTTGGGTAGTACTACTGGGTCTGACGAGCCCCACCTGTGTGACTCGAGGTCAACCGGGTGCAAGTTGTCCTAATGAACATTGTCACGACCTGTTAAGTCGTGGCAGGAGGCAACAACGTAACACAGTCAGCTTCAATTGCGAAATCACTATGAATAATATTTATTGTTAATAGACTAGCTATCTGTTACAATACGCTACTTGTACATCTCTATTATTAAACTGTTTATATTTGAATATCTCTTGAACTCACCAACCATTGTGTTGACATTTTTAGTATGCTATTCTCAGGTCATTAGCTTGCTTGCTATAGGAGCACTGCATGGTCCACTGCATTCTATGACACGGTCTTCAAGACAATTTTATCATTTTAATGATTATTGATTTCTCTTTTGGGATTGGCACGTGTTTTGCCACAATTATACTTTTATTTCTTTGGGTTGTTTTCAAAACGCTTCCGCACTGTTTAATTTATTTACTTGGGTTGATTTCATTTAATTTATGGCATATAGAGTCGTTCTGAGTAACTATTGACTGTGATCCTGGTTTGTTCACACGCCTCGCGGTAAAACTCCGCAAGTGGATTTTGAGGGTGTGACAGATTGGTATCAGATCCATTGGTTATAGGGAACTAGGTTGCATACACACTAGACTATAACGGCACACAGTTAATTAGTTACCTGTGCCTTATTCTCATCTACTGCATACTCATTGGCATACATGTCACACTCTCTGTAGCATGGCATCGTCTTCGAGAGCTCCGGGTAAACGACCTGAATCACCTACACGATCTGAATCCCCACCTCCCGCACCTGTACCTGATGATGGATTTGATTGGCCCCGACTGGCTTATCCCCGAGAGGAGATTGACTGGGATCAACCATTCGCATTGATGAAGCGTGACCCTCCGCGAGACTGGCGTTCTTATCCTAGATTTGTTGACCATATCATGTTTAGGGAACGCGTACCTGTCCCAAAGCCAAGGACTAGAAACAATGCCAATCAACCCATACCTTCACTCCCACGAACGGCGCAGTCCAACGAGCAACTGATTGCTGCACTAATGGCTGCACTGGATACTGAACAACATCGAGTAAGGCGGCTCACGGGTGATGTCTGCACACTACAGCAAGAGGTGTACAACCTGAGACACCAATTGGATGAACTCGAGGAACAACACGGGAAGACCCTGAATGGTTGTCACCATATGCAAGATGGTCTTATGGCACTCCAAGGACGCGTGAATGCTCGTGAACAGCGGGACGCCGTAGCCGATAATAGGATTGCCATTTTAGAAGCTCAGCTAGAGGCACTTCAAATTGCTATAGCTCCTGCTCCTGCAGCAGACCCTGAGGATGAGGAGGATCCCAAGGAGGGACCCGAGGAGGAGGAACCTGAGGAGATGGAGGATGATAGTGATGGGTCCGATGTTGTCGATTGACTTCTTTATATGACTTAGACTACGTAGTGTTTTATTTTTTAAACCTATGTGGGAAGGGTTGTTTCCCCACATGAACGACAAACTTCAATTTTGACATTGCTAAATACATTGTGACTCATTGCAATTTATTTACTTTGGTTATTATTTTTGTTATGAATGTTGTGGTTGTGATGATTTGCTATTTCTTTTGTTTACTGTTTACTATGCTTCAATGAGTTAAATATGTTTGATGTTACTCATTAATGTATTTGTGAATGTAAAGTGAAAAGAATGGACGCCCGTGGACGTGGACGTGGACGTGGTCGTGGACGCGGACGTGGACGAGGCACCGGAGAACAGGGTGGTGGTGCTATTAACATGACTCCCGCAGAATTGGCTGCTCTAATTAATGAGCATGCTCAGGCGGCAGTGGCTGCTGCCCACGCGGGTCAACCAGCAGGTAAACAATGACAGAAAGATAAATCTGATATCCTTTATAACTGTAAGGGATGTCTGATTAATGTGTGTTGTGTTAAAACAGGACCACCAATGTGTACCTACAAGTCCTTCATGGACTGTAAACCACACACCTACAGCGGTACTGAGGGTGCTGTAGGGCTTGTACGCTGGTTCGAGAAGACTGAGTCCATTTTCTCCAAATGTAACTGTCCACCAGCGGATCAAGTAAAGTATGCCACCGGACTTTGGAGGGTGCTGCTCTGTCTTGGTGGAACGCGCAAGTCCAGATGCTTGGACAAGCGATGGCAAATGGACTTCCATGGGATGAGTTCAAAGCAATGATGACCGAGGAGTACTGTCCTCGCAGCGAAGTACAGAAGTTAGAGATGGAGTTCTGGCAACTGAAAATGCAGAGCTCGGAAATTGAGGCTTACACCACCAGAACCCATGAATTAGCAACTTTGTGCCCGGGAATGGTGAATGAGGTGCATAAAAGAATAGAGCATTACATACGGGGATTGGTACCTGAAATCCAGAGTATGGTAACTGTTTCCAATCCAGCCACAATTCAGCAAGCCATCCAACTAGCTCATAGGCTAACTGACCAAGCCGTGGAGCAAGGACGCCTACCCAAACGGGGCACTGTGGTAAGCGTGCCCGACAACGAAAGAAAGTGGGACAATGCCAACAACACCAAAGCATCATCATCTTCCAGCGGTCAACCTCAATCTCAACAGCAACAACAGCCGGTTCAGCAGCAACGGAGGTTTGACAATAACCGTAACTCCAACCAAACGCCTGCGAATAATCAAGGACCCAGTGGTTATGGTGGGAGATACCCGAAGTGTACTCGGTGTAATTACCATCATGTGGGAAGGTGTGATAGCTTCAAGTGCCAACGTTGTGGAAAAATTGGACACGCTGCGAAGGATTGTCGTGGTGAACTGATGAGGAGGCCACAACAACCCCAAGAAACTCCCAAGGGTTGTTTTGAATGTGGAAAAGAAGGGCATTACAAGCGAAACTGCCCACAACTAAGGAGGAACGGAAATGGCGACAATAACAACAACAACACCAACAACCACGGTAACAACAACAACAATGGTAATAATAACAACAATGGTGGAAATGGTACTGGAAATGGCGGCAATAAAGATGGAGCCAAGGGGAGAGCCTTCGTCATTGGCTCAGGTGAGGCTCTAAATGATCTCACAACTGTTATTGGTAGATTCCCTGTTAATGGTTGTTTTGCTACGGTACTATTTGATACCGGAGCCGATAGGAGTTTTGTGTCCTTAAAGTTCTGTAGTCTTTTAAGTGATATACCCTCTGCTTTAGAATCTAAATACACTGTGGAATTAGCTGACGGTAAACAAATTCATGTGACGCATATCCTTAAAGATTGTAAGATAGAACTTGCTGGTCATACTTTCGCTATAGATCTCATGCCTGTTACGTTGGGGAGTTTTGATGTTGTGATAGGCATGGATTGGCTCTCTAGCAAGCAAGCAGAAGTCATATGTCACGAGAAGATCATACGAATCCCGGTTGGTGATCAAATCCTTACCGTCAGAGGTGATAGAAGTGGTGCTGTGATAGGCATCATCTCATACATGAAAGCCCAAAAGTTGTTACGAAAGGGCCGTGTGGCGATCCTAGCACTTGTAACCGACAAGCAGGTAGGAGAAAAGAGAATGGAGGATATTCCCGTAGTACGCGACTTTCTAGAGGTGTTCCCAGAGGATCTACCTGGATTACCACCTCACCGCCAAGTGGAATTCCAGATTGAGTTGACTCCCGGCGCAGCTCCAATTGCTGGGCACCTTATCGATTAGCACCGAACGAACTACAGGAGTTGTCGTCACAACTTCAGGAGCTTTTGAATAAGGGCTTTATTCGACCTAGTACATCACCTTGGGGAGCTCCTGTTCTCTTTGTTTTAAAAAAGACTGATTTAAAATATTTTTTTTTCAAAAGGTTCAATGTTTTAAAAAATATATGAATTTTAGTTTTGTTAATAAAATTTATTTTTATAAAATAGTTTGATTTTTAAAAAAATTAGAAGAGAGAAAAAAATGTATCAATAGACCAAATTAATTTTTATGAATAGAGAGAGAATTGTTTGAGTGTTTGAATTACTTTAATACCCTTTTGAGTGAAAATAAAATAAGAATGTTTGGAAGAATAACAAGTATAAAAAATGTGGTTTAAGAAGATGATAAGTGGCAAAAGAAGCCTTCTTTTATTAATATTTATATATTATAGATTTATAGATTATAGATTACAGATTAGAGATTATAGATTATAGATTATAGGTTACAGGTTACAGGTTACAGGTTACAGGTTACAGGTTACAGGTTACAGGTTACAGGTTACAGGTTACAGGTTACAGGTTACAGGTTACAGGTTACAGGTTACAGGTTCAGGTTACAGGTTACAGGTTACAGGTTACAGGTTACAGGTGGTTTAAGAAGATGATAAGTGGCAAAAGAAGCCTTCTTTTATTAATATTTATATATTATAGATTTATAGATTATAGATTACAGATTAGAGATTATAGATTACAGGTTACAGGTTACAGGTTACAGGTTACAGGTTACAGGTTACAGGTTACAGGTTACAGGTTACAGGTTACAGGTTACAGGTTACGGTTACAGGTTACAGGTTACAGGTTACAGGTTACAGGTTACAGGTTACAGTTACAGGTTACAGGTTACAGGTTACAGGTTACAGGTTACAGGTTACAGGTTACAGGTTACAGGTTACAGGTTACAGGTTACAGGTTACAGGTTACAGGTTACAGGTTACAGTTACAGGTTACAGGTTACAGGTTACAGGTTCAGGTTACAGGTTACAGGTTACAGGTTACAGGTTACAGGTTACAGGTTACAGGTTACAGGTTACAGGTTACAGGTTACAGGTTACAGGTTACAGGTTACAGGTTACAGGTTACAGGTTACAGGTTACAGGTTACAGGTTACAGGTTACAGGTTACAGGTTACAGGTTACAGGTTACAGGTTACAGTTACAGGTTACAGGTTACAGGTTACAGGTTACAGGTTACAGGTTACAGGTTACAGGTTACGGTTACAGGTTACAGGTTACAGGTTACAGGTTACAGGTTACAGGTTACAGGTTACAGGTTACAGGTTACAGGTTACAGGTTACAGGTTACGGTTACAGGTTACAGGTTACAGGTTACAGGTTACAGGTTACAGGTTACAGGTTACAGTTACGGTTACAGGTTACAGTTACAGGTTACAGGTTACAGGTTACAGTTACAGGTTACAGGTTACAGTTACAGGTTACAGGTTACAGGTTACAGGTTACAGGTTACAGGTTACAGGTTACAGGTTACAGGTTACAGGTTACAGGTTCAGGTTACAGGTTACAGGTTACAGGTTACAGGTTACAGGTTACAGGTTACAGGTTACAGGTTACAGGTTACAGGTTACAGGTTACAGGTTACAGGTTACAGGTTACAGGTTACAAATTACAGGTTACAGATTATAGATTATAGATTTTTGAATCATTGATTAAACTTAATTGATGTTCAAGAAATAAAATTCTTTGTAGAAGTTGACTTATTTTATAACAATTTTAACACCAGGAGCTTTAACCGTTATTGATAAGCCTTTAAAACACCACTTAAACCACCTACTCACATACATTCCTCGAAGCACATATGAAGAACTCTAGCAGCATGACCAAATCCCCAATGCCATTTGTAGAAACAAGGGAGGGGATGTTTTGTATAATAAATTAATTGAATAATGAAAAGCATAATTTTCATTCACGATTTACAGTGGTTTAAATAAGCCAACTTATAACAACCTTGATAAATGAGTAGGAGAGTCTCAAGGCAAAGAATACGATGGTCAATAACAACCACAAATCCTATCTAAAAATACATAAAATATAAAAAGAAAACAACTAATTTGCATGGATATTATTTAGTATAATATTCTCTTTAATATGCCCCCGCAAGATGGAGGAGCCATCGGAGACTCCAATCTTGGATCGTAGGCGAAGAAATGGGCTACGGCCTAGAGGTTTTGTGAGGACATCGGCTAGTTGATCTTCAGAGTGGATGTGTTGGACACGTAATGATCCATTTGCAATTTTCTCACGCACAAAATGATAGTCTAGAGCCACATGTTTCATACGCGAATGGTAGACCAGATTAGCACACAAATATGTAGCCCTCGCATTGTCGCGGAAAAGTGTAAGTGACTTAGGCATATAGAAACCAAGTTCCAACAGTAAGTTTTGGACCCAAGAAAGTTCAGCCGCACCATTTGCTAATGCCTTATACCCGACTTTGGTGGAGGAACGAGAGACAGACTTTTGACGCGATAAACGCCATGAGAGGATGTTCGACCCGAGATAGATGATGTAGGTAGTAGTGGATCGCCCCCCATCTGCGATGCCACCCCAATCACAATCGGTGAAGGCTTGAAGATCAAGCCGAGAACCACGGTTAAGAAACAGGCCATGAGGATTGTTCCCTTAAGGTACCGAAGGACACGTTTTAATGCTTGCTAATGAAGTTCAGTGAGAGCATGCATGTATTGTGATAGCCTGTTGACTGCGAATGACACATCGGGTCATGTAAAAGCAAGGTATTGAAGAGAACCTACAAGTTGGCGATATGGTGTAGGGTCAATTTTGACTAGCCGTCAACAAGAGCTAGTGTCTCGGTGGAGCTAAGTGGTGTAGCCATGGATTTTGCACCATCCATTCTGAACTTTGTGAGCAAATTCTGAATATGAGCATGTTAAGATAAAAAGAGACCATTAATAGTGGGAATGACCTCTATCCTAAGAAAATGATGCAACATACCAAGGTCTTTAATGGAGAACTTGTCAGATAGTGCACAAATGACCTGTTGGACAAAGGAATTTGTATTGCCAGTGATGACAATATCATCAACATAGACTTAGAAATAGCAAACAATGCCCCCGTGATTATAGATGATCAAGGATGGATCATCTAAAGACTTTTTAAAACCAAGGTGTAAAAGAAACTTAGTTAGTTCCAAATACTACGCACGAGGTGCTTGTTTGAGGCCATAGAGGACTTTAGAAGACGACAATGTAGTTAGATAAATCGGGGTGGACATATCCCGGTGGTTGGGACATGTACACATCTTCATCCAAAGTTCCATGCAAAAAAGCATTGTTGACATCGAGTTGTCGTAGAGGCCAATTTTAGGATAGTGCAATGGTAAGAACTGTACGGATGGTTACGGGTTTAGTTACTGGACTAAAGGTTTCAAAATAGTCTTTACCATATTCTTGTAGGAATCCCTTAGCAACGAGACGTGCTTTATATTGTCGATAGATCCATCCGGTCATCGCTTGATGCGAAACACCCACTTGCATCCAATTGGGTTGTGATGCAATGGAGGAACAAGTTCCCACATATCATTTTTAAGAAGAGCATTGAATTCAAGATCCATTGCTTGGCGCCATTTGGAATATTTCATGGCTTGGGTGTGAGTGGTGTGTTCAACGGATGGTGGAATCGGATGAAGTGTGGTGGTATTGACAAAGGTGGAGTTGAAATATTTTGGGTTCGGTTTGCATGGGCGAGAACGACAGGAAGGGATGGTGTTGGAGTGATTTGGGGGTGAAGTGGATGATGTGTTAGGTGATGAGTGGGCCGGTACGGAGAGGATGGAGTTGATTGTTGGGTCGATTGAGGAGGATCAGGTGCAACAGTGGGTTCAGTTTGAGAAGTGGCGTTTGGTTGTGGACTGAAGGTTTGTGATGATAGGCGTATTCGAGAGAGAGGGGATAGTGAAGGTGATTGGGCCGAGGGGGAGTGAGTGGGGGGATCATCAAGTGGGTTGATTGGCTCAGGTACGGGCCCAGTAAGGGGCTGGAGAGGAGGATGAGAATAGGAGGTTTGGGATGGGAAGGGAGTTGGAGAAGGTGATGTAGGAGGGATGCTTAAAAATGGATCCACAGAAGGAGTATTAGACATGGAGTTTTGTTGGTTATGAAGTGGAAAGTGGGTCTCCACAAACTCAACATGACGTGAATGATATAGGTGACGGTTTGTAGGATCAAAACATTTGTAGGCCGATTTAGAGGATGAGTAGCCTAAAAATATGCATCTTTCAGAACGAGGGTGAAGTTTGGATTTTGCATACGGTCGACGCCACGGGTAGCATAGGCATCTAAAAGGTTTGAGTATAGTGTAAGTTGGATTTTTGTGATAGAAAAGAGTGTAAGGAGTTTTAAAGTCAAGAATCGGGGTGGGTAAACGATTTATTAGATAAACGGCAGTTTGGAACGCATGCGTCCAAAAGGTAAGTGGAAGTCGAGCATAGTGAAGTAGAGATAAGCCGGTTTCTACAATGTGTCGATGTCGGCGTTCGGCAACACCATTTTGTTTCGGTGTATGAGGCGGGGTAATGAAGTGGGAAATTCCTTGGGATTGAAGATAGGTGGTTAACCCAATATATTCCCCCATTGTCTATAAAAAGTGAGATCAAGGGTGTTTGAAAAAAAATTTCAACAAGCACTTTAAATTGAGAAATAAAATGGACACATCAGATTTATGCTTCATTGGATATAACCAAATATACTTAGTTCGAAAATCAACAAAGATCACGTAATAGGTAAAACCATCAATGGATGTTTCCACCGGGCCCCAAACATCCGAATATATTAATTGCAACGGTTTAGTGGTGGTAAACGATTTATGCCAAACGGAGTTTTATGATTTTTATTGATGGAGCATGAATTATAATGAAAATTGAGAAAATTAAAATGTAACCTAAGCATTTGGTTATTGCTTGAAAATCCAAGTAGACGGGTGTCCAAGTTTGTGGTGCCAATCAATAGGTGATGTGGTTGACACCGCATTTATTTGAGGCAATGAAGGAAGATTTGCATAGCAGAAGTCAAGGTAGTTCTCTCCCCGTATTAGGCGTGCCCCCGTGCGAAGATCCTTGACAAAGAAATGGATGGGAAAAAATTCCATCGAAAGATGATTAGTCTTACATAACTTAGCAACAGATATGAGTTTATTTTTCAAATATGGAACACATAAAACGTCTTTTAACGAAAGGGAACCATTTGACATCGGAAGATATGATTGACCAATATGAGTTATGGTTTGAGTATTACCATTGCCAATAACAATTTCATCGGGTCCGCCATATTCGGAGATGGTGTGGAAAGACGAACGATCTGGATCAACATGATTGGAGGCACCAGTATCGAACATGTAAGATGAGGTTGTGACATTAACAGTAGGTGAGGCCTTGTCTCGGGTCATGAAACTTCCTGTTTGAACTTGATTTTCGCGAAGAAACCTAGCAAGCTTCCTACACTCTTTTGCTTCATGACCTGCAAAATGGCAAAACTGGCAATAAAGATTAGTGCAAGTCTCGCGGGTACCACTATTAGAGTTGTTGGACCATTGAGATCGAGAGGTTCGGTTGTTGAAGTTTCCATTATGGCTACGCCTATCAGGTGCGGATTTGAAATTGGAACGAGGTTGTCGATAAGTGCAGTCGACGGTAGTGATGGAAGGTTGTGGCGGAACGACTATGTGTTTGAGGTCTCGTTCATAATCCAAAATTTCTCAAACAGTTCCGGAAAGGTAATTTTCGAACCGAGTAGGCGAAGCGAGGTGGTAATGGTTTTAAAATCATCACCTAATTGACAAAGGATATGTACCATTAGATCCTCATCCGTGACCAGGTTTTGAACCAAGGCAAGTTCATCGGCAATAGATTTCATGTTCGGAGGTAGTCGGTGACAGTGCGATTTCCCTTCGGGTTCGAAGCAAGTTTTGATTGTAAAGAGATAACTGGGGACCGAGATGTGTTAGCGTAGCTTGTAAGGAGTCGTTCCCAAGCTTGTTTGGAGGTTTCAGCAGAAGCGATCATGGGCTGAATAGTTGGTGAGCAGCTGCCAAGGAGGGTAGCCAAGATAGCCTGGTCTTGCCGGTACCAGGGATGAAAATCAGGGTTGGGCTTGGTTCGTTTCGAATCAAGAAACTGTGTCGGAATCGGTTTGTCTCCGGTAAGAAAGTGAACCAGATCCAGTCCGATTAGAGTGGAGTGGACATGTTTACGCCAAACAGAGAAGTTATCGTTTGTGAGGGTAACATCGAAGTGGGTAGACGCTGTGATTTGAACGACTGTGGATGGAGCCATGGTAGAGGTAATCGGAAAAAAAAATTGGTTGGAAGGCAGGATCGAGATTACTCTTTTGAGTGTGGAGGCTGTAATACCATATAATCAATTAATTGAATAATGAAAAGCATAATTTTCATTCACGATTTACAATGGCTTAAATAAGCCAACTTACAACAACCTTGATAAATGAGTAGGAGAGTCTCAAGGCAAAGCATACTGTGGTCAATAACAACCACAAATCCTATCTAAAAATACTAAAATATAAAAGGAAACAACTAATTTGCATGGATATTATTTAGTATAATATTCTCTTTAATATTTTGTTTGCGGTAGGGGTGTGCTCAGTTCGGTTTCTGCCCTCCACCGAAACGAAAACCGACTTGATCGATTATTAAAAATTTCCACTTATCAATTTTGGTTATTTGATTTTTTCGGTTTCTATTTTGTTATTTCGATTTTTTACACACCCCTAGTTCGTGGGATTTTTTCTTCTAGTTCATCGGTTGTTTTTAAAATTATTCATGTAAAAACTTTTTTCATCAAAATTAAAATGCAAACAAAAGAGAACACAAAATTTAAAATGATTCAGGTGAGTATTAAATAACCCACCTCCAGACTCCAACCTAGTTTTTGGCATACATTAAGAGTTTATCTTCACTACTAATTTCTCAATAATAAGCAAAATTTGATCATCTTTACGATCTTCTTACTAATCAACTAATTACTAAGACCATAAATAATAGTTAATACTCATTAAGAAGTTTTTCTGACATATTAACTCTACTTTGCAACACTATCTTATTCAAATATATGGTAATGATTAATGTTTATTCAATTATTACTCGGTTATTATTTATTTAAGTATTCTTGTATTATTTTTTTATTTCATTCTTTTATAGTAAAATAAAACATTATAAAAACTTAATACCATATTTCATTAAAACATAAAAATAAGTACATAATAATGTAAAACTAGAAAATACTTAAAAAAATCTAGTCATATTCTCCGTAATCTAGAGCCATTTTCGAGATTATATGCCACTTCGAGATTATATGCCACTTCGAGCTGCCTTTAAAAGCTCTCATATTTTGATGTATCCAAATAGGCCTTTAGTTACTTGGTATTCAACGAAAGCATCTTGCTGGACTTTAGAGTTGTGTTGTTTGTTTTTTCGCTTGTTTCACATCCGTTGATAAATGTTATTATATTCTATATATTTCACGAGGATATCCCTCCACTTACTAGAAATCTTATCTAGTGTATGATAAGATAATTGTTAACTGATCGTCTCATGAAATTTTTTCTGGATTCTTATACAAAAATCATTGTTATTTTGATAGTTTGCTAAAAAAAATTGTTAGTAAACAAAAAATAGTATTAAATAAATTTTGAGAAAATATTTACTAACTCGCGGGGTCCTTGGATACGTTGAGCCTAACAATGAGCCAAATCATACTCCTCACTTGATGGCTATGTGTGTTTTTTTGGCTCTCGGTTCTTCAACATATTTTTTATTGTGTGAACGTTTTTGAGGTTGTGATGGTTCCCCTTCGGTCGAGTGCATATTTGTTTGGGTTGGTTGTGTCTTGGGTATCACAAATGTTGCTTCTTATGGACTTTGAACTTGAAGTTGATAACTGATCCGTTTTCTTGATAACTTAATGAAGGCATCATCATATTAGATATCATGCTAAAAAGATTAGCATTGGTCATCTCATTATGATCACATCTCCATTTGTGTGTTTGGTGCAAGTGTTGTGAATGGACGGGATTGGTTTTGACTATTATGTCGTGTGGGGGCTGTAAATTGGATTGTGTGGTTGTTCCCATAAAAACATTTTGGTTGCAACTTGAATCAATGTTTAGTTCAACTATTTTTTAAGAACATAACTAAAAGTTATTGCCAATATATAATTAGAAATAGATGGTGTTCAAATGAAACGATATATGGTAATAAACTGAAATGTGGTTGGTAAACATTTAATTTTTAATACGGTAATATTGTTAAATTAACAAACGGTAATATTATTAAATCAAAAAGTAAAGGCACCTAAGAAAAACAACCATTTTGGTGTTATTGATAAAGCACCACTATCCCTTAATATTAGAAAACACTGGTAGAGGCGGTGGTTGGGGCGTTATCCAATGAAAACTTTTAATTTTGACGCTCATAATCGTGGTCTAATGAGTAAGTGACCATCTTGTAATTATCACTCTCATTGATTAAGTAATGATCACCATTTTACCATCACATTTTTTTAAAAGATTAATCAATTTTATTTCACTGAAGGAGTTAGCAGGCAACTAACCAACATCACCACATTACATCACTTTTTCTTTGTCCATCTCAATACTAAAATAATTAGAATAGATCTACACAAACCTTTACCAACCAATTCTACCTAAGGTAAAATTATTCTAGATACTCCACTCCAAGGATACTTCTTTGGATCGGCTTTTCACCCACAAAAAACCCTGGGACTTGGCTTCACTAACACACTTTTGTACATTACATTGCATCCCACGAAACTCGTTATCATTTCTTAACTTTCACAGGCTCCACAATACCACCTGAACCACACTGTTATAGCCTTTTTGAACTTTCGAGAACCACTCGTGTGCTTCGGGATGTCCAAAATATCTTGAAAGTTGAACACGTACACCGGGGGAATTTTGCACCAAAGGGAGATCGCGGCCCACACAGTTTGTGCAAAGCCACAATTCACGAATAGGTGCTCCACTGTTTCTGGATGTTCACCACATATGCAACACACCAGAGATGGAAAGGGAATATTTCTCTTAAACAATGCATCAAGAGTTGGGAGTCGGTTTAGATTAGCCCGCCATACTAGGACCCCTACTTTCTTCGGGACCCAATTATTCCATTCGAACTTATACGCCGGCACATTAAACTTTAGTTCATATAACTTGCTCTTAATGCTACAAATGGAAAAGTCCCCTGAATCATCAAGAGACCACCTCCAATCGTCTTCACCATAAGCTATAACTGGAAATGTAACATTATCAATCAAATGGGCTAATTGAGCCGGCTCTTGACCCTCAACTGGTTCTCTCCGCCAATCGCACATCCAATCAGATATGCCACTGATCGAAACCAACCGATCCGTAATAGTACAAAGTTTATTGGTTTCAAGTTGAAATAAATCAGGATAAGTATTAGCCAAGGATGAGTTACCGGTCCATCTATCAACCCAAAATCTTACCGAAATACCTTTCTTAACCACATAGTGCATCAAATCCGTAAGATCAATGCCTCTAGTAGCTAGATCGCTGACCGCTTTCCCCACATTCTTCCATGTACCCGGTAACGATAACTTCAGTGGGATATAGTTCCAAGCACGAGAATTATTATGTAGTGAGCATATAACTTTCCTCCAGAGACCCGCCCGGTCCACCTTAAACCTCCACCACCACTTTGCGAGAAAAGCTAGGTTTCCATCTCTTAGTGACCCAAGTCTAATGCCCCCATATTCGGTTGGAGCAACAACTTTGTCCCAAGCGACCCAATCATTTTGACTTTTTTTCTCGGAACCTCCCCAAAAAAATAACCGCCTATCAATCACCAACTCGGCGCATGATAAAAGGAAAAGTTGTACGTTGGGAGGGCATTCATTACGGACTTCAGTAAAGTAATCCTCCCCCCATATGATAGTGTTTTAGCTTTCCAAATTGACAATCTTTTTTCAAACAATTCCACAACCTATTCCAATTTCTATACAAGTTCATATTTGCACAAACTTGTAATCCCAAAAACTTAATAGAAAGTCACTTTTCCCGCATTTTAGCATAGTCGCCAAGTTCACATCCTCACCCTCTGTCACCCCAATACCAAGCAATTGACTCTTAGCCATGTTGACTTTAAGTCCGGACACGAGAAAGAAACATCTAAGTAATCTTCTCAGGCTCAGAACACTAGTATGTGACCACTCGCCCAAGAATACTACATCGTCAGCATAAATCAAATGAGTCAAAACTAGGCTCGATCCAGGACATGGAATACCATTATAAAGACCACTGGAGCATGCCTTTTTAACAAAACACGATAATGCCTCCATAGCCAAAACAAACAAAAAAGGAGAAATAGGGTCACCTTAGCGTAGGCCCCAACGACAGACAAACTCTACCATTGGAGATCCATTGATCAAGACCGAAGCACGAGCCGAGGAGACTAACGACATAATTCATCCCGCCCATTTATCCGGGAAATTCATTTGCCTAAGAACCGACTCCAAGAAAGACCAAATCAATGAGTCGTATAAGGTCTACCTTAAATAACAAACCCTTCTTTTTTTTCTTCATCCACCTAATGACCTCGTTTAACATAAGCAGACCATCCAGAATACAAGGCCCTGCAATGAAGGCCGATTGCTCCGAAGATACAAGATCGTCTATAACCTTTTTTAACCTGTTCGCCAAAATATTGGAGATTACTTTACTCACAACACCCATCAATTTGATAGGGCGGAAGTCTCCAAACCCAACTGGATCACGTCTTTTTGGAACAAGTGTAATAAAAGAAGAAGTAGCACCCGGATTAACAATAGCATGGTGATAGAAGTCATCCAATAATTCCACAAAATCTTGTTGAAACAATGGCCAAAATATTTTCAAAAACTTAAAATTAAAACCATCCGGCCTCAGGGCACGATCACTCCCATAATCCCACACAGTTATCTTAATCTTCTCTACAGAAAAAGGAGATATCAACATATCAATTTCGTGGTCCGGCACCCGTGGGATATTGTCACACAGAAACAATGGTCGTTCTGCCATCGGCTCGAAGAATTTAGATGAGAAGTAGTCAAGCACCGCATCTTTAATGACAACCGGATTAGTCTCCCACACCCCATTGCAAACCAGCCCGTTGAGACGATTATTAGAGGTGTTGGCGTTGATAATTTTATGAAAGTAACTAGAGTTTTCATCCCCTTCAGCAGACTATTTCACTCTAGACTTTTGTTGTAGATCCTGTACCTTGATTTGGTCACACTCAAGCACAAAGTTCTTGCAATCCAATCTTTTTCTTAACTCCACAGATGAAAGTGGTCTGGACTCAGCCACTAACTCCAAACTCACTACTACATTCATCATCTCCTTATATTTCCTTTCCAATTTTTCTTTTTCAGATGCTATCTACTTCCTAATCTTATTTTTAACAAACTTCAATTTAGCCACAAATGCCATATCGGCAGTACCGTTAAATTGAAACACACTACACACCTCTGAAACATATTCTGAAAAACCCGGAATCTCCAAACAAGAATTAAAGAACCGGAATGGGATGTGACCGAAGTCAACTGGCACCATGTTCATAATAATAGGACAGTGATCTGAAACGTACCTGGTCAAAGCCGTAACTGTTGTTTCAGGCCAATTGTCAAGAAAGTCTTTACACACTAAGAACCTGTCAAGCTTACTAAGTCTGGTTCCATTGTCCGCCGTATAGGTGAACCGATGACCACCCTGTAGTTTAATGTTTGACTCGGGTCGTGAGATGTGTTGGAAATTCAAAGACTGGACTGAGTCAAAGCAGTATCACAAAAGTTCGTGGGTTGTTACACTACTTTTGGATGTGAGAATGCCTACTGTTATTTTTCAGTTCCTATTTTGTTGCTTTGTTTTGAATAAGTAGTAATAGTGGTAGCCTTTAGAAGTTAAGAGAGAGAGAGCACTAGCTGTATTACTTTTTCCGGTAACTTTTACTTTTTTCCTGTAATCAATTAGAAGTTTATGTGAAGAAGAAGAAAATTGCCCCAAGTCTTTGTTTGTTTCTAGTTTTTTATTTTGCTTTACAAATATTTGGTATCAGAGCCCTGTTTGATTAATTTAGTGCATTCCAAAATACATCAAATACGAAAGTATGTCAGCCCTTTCTTCTACATCTGAAACACCCAAAGAAACCAGTTCTGTTTCTCTGTAGATCCCGACATTGACAGCCACGAATTACACCACTTGGGCCATCAAGATGGAAGTTGTGATGGATGCACAAGGATCATGGGAGTCAGTCGAACCTGTGGCTGGAGCAGTGGTAGATGAAAAAAAGAATAAAACCGCTCGTGCTTTTATTTTCCAGGCAATTCCTGAAGATGTCTTATTGCAGGTAGCAAAGAAGAAGACGGCTAGAGAAATTTAGGAATAACTGAAGGCTCGGTATCTAGGTGCTGACCGGGTACAAAAGGCTAGGTTGAATACACTCAAAAGTGAGTTTGAATTACTAAAAATGAAAGATGGAGATTCCATAGATGATTTTGCAGGGAAGTTATCTGGTATGGTGTCTAAGTACAATAGCCTTGGGTCGACAATAAAAGATGGAGTTTTGGTGAGAAAGTTACTTGACTCGGTTCCTGATAAGTACTTACAACTAGTCGCCTCCATTAACAATATTCGGATGTTGATTCTATGCCTTTTGATGAGGCGATAGGGAGATTAAAGGCCTATGAGGATAGGTTGAAACTTCGCCAAGGAAACTCAAGCAGTGACAACAGTCTGTTGTTAGAAAAAACTAAGAGCCACTCTAGTTCAAAAGGGTTTGGAAAGGCTCATTTCTCTAGTACTTGAAGGGGCGAGGTAGCTTGAGGGGGCGAGGTAGTAATCAAGGCAGGGGTAATTGGGGTGGTTACACCGGGAATCAGAGTTCGGGAAGCAATTAAAAGAACAAAGACAAAAGACACATGAAATGCTTCAAGTGTGACCAATATGGTCACTATGCATCAGAATGCAAAGAAACGAAGGAGAAACATGATGAGGCAAACTTGATTCATACTCAAGAAGAGGAGCCTGCTTTACTTCTAAGTATTTGTGGTGATGAATCACCTAACATGATTCTGTTGAATGAAGATAAGGTTTTCCAAATCAAGGTGAAGAATGGATTGGAAAGAACCGAGATGTATGGTATCTAGACAATGGCGCTAGCAACCACATGACAGGTAGGAAAGAGTTGTTCTCTGTTTTGAACAAGAAGGTGACAGGAACGGTGCGTTTTAGAGATGGCTCGAAGGTGCAAATTGAAGGAAATGGCACCATATTGTTTGAGTGCAAGAATGGTGATCAACAAACATTAGAAGATGTCCACTTCATCCCGGCTCTACATAAGAATATTATAAGTTTGGGGCAGATGATGGAAGTTGGATACAAAGTAGAGTTGCTGGAAACTTATCTCTGGATGCGAGATGAAGTTGGTCGCCTAATCATGCGGGTTCAACGGGGATCGAACCGGCTCTACAAGATTACTTTAAAACCTTCTCAACCAATGTGTCTGCTCAATAGAATCGATGACGAGGCATGGTTGTGGCATGCAAGACTGGGACACGTGAACTTTCATGTTTTAGAGGCAATGACAAAGAAGGGGTTGGTGAACGGTGTAGCGGTTACCAAACACCCAAAGCAAGTTTGTGAAGGGTGTGTGGTAGCAAAACAAATAAGACAACCATTTTCTCAAGAATCTAAGTGGCAGGCTAATCAACCATTAGAGCTTGTTCATGGAGATCTGTGTGGTCCAATAACGCCACAAACCAAAGGAGGAAAATGGTATTTTCTGTTACTTGTTGATGGTTTTTTACGCTACATGTGGGTTTATTTGATTAACTCAAAAGATGTAGCTTTTGGGATGTTCAAAAGATTCAAGATGCAGGTTGAGAGAGAAAGTTCACACAAGGTAAAGATGTTTCGTACCGACAGCGGTGGGGAGTTTAACTCCCGGTTATTTACCGAGTTTTGTGAACAAAAGGGAATCAAGAGGCAACTAACGGCTCCCTACACCCCACAACAAAATGGAGTTGTGGAGCGTCATAACCGTACCGTACTCGGAGTAACAGGTCAATGTTGAAAGCCATGGATGTACCAGATTCATTTTGGGGCGAAGCGGTACGTTATGCCGCTTATCTCCTCAATCGACTGCCAACGAAAGGTATGAAAAACGGGACACCATATGAAAATTGGAAATGACGAAAACCGACACTTAATCACATTAGAGTGTTTGGTTGTGTGGCTCATGTGAAGAAGATGAACCAGGTTACTAAACTAGATGATAAGAGCACAGTTATGGTTAATCTTGGAACAGAAGAAGGAAGCAAAGCTTATAGGCTGTACAACCCAGCAACAAGGAAAATCATGTGGGACGAGATGTTATTTTTGAAGAAAATCGAAATTGGGCCTGGGAGGAGTCTGAAATTAACCAACCCACTACCAAGACAGATTTTGTGAATGCCCAATTTAAGAAGATGGAGGGGCCCACTTGCGAGAACCCAACTGGTGATATTAGGGATCAAAACCCATGTCACCGATGACTCCTAATTTATCCAGTTCTTGTTTGACTCTACAGGTACAGAGGGTGAGCAGATATTATCGAATGCTTCTGCATCAAATTCAACACTCGAATCAAGTTACGGTGGTGTATCAAACAACTCAGTACCTTTCGATCACACTTACCAACAAGGATTTCGATCGGTTGAAGGCATCTATCAAGAGACTTTGGCGATGAATGATGAAGAGATAGAAATTCTTTACGAAAGAAATCAGGAGTTATTACTGTTGGATGATGAACCAACATCATATGAAGAAGCTGTAGTTGATGACAATTGGAGGAAGGCTATGAGAGCTGAACTAGAGTCAATTGAAAGGAACAAAACGTGGGTTTTGACAGATTTACCGATGGGTCACAAAACTATAGGCTTTAAATGGGTCTATAAATTAAAGAAGGATGCAGGTGGTTGGGTTACTAAGTGCAAAGCCAGACTTGTCGCGAAGGGGTATGTTCAAAGAAAATGAATCGATTTTTGTGTCAAATTAGCTTTTCTGAATGGAGAGCTAATAGAGGAGGTGTATGTTTCGCAACCTAAAGGTTTTGTGATAACAGGAAAGGAAGAGAAAGTATATCGACTTAATAAAGCATAATACGGTTTGAGGCAGACACCGAGAGCATGGAATGCCCGCCTTGACAAATCGTTAAAGGATCTGGGTTTCAACAGATGTGCCCAAGAACAAGCAATGTATACAAGTAAGAATTTTGATTCACTTCTCATTATAGGTGTGTATGTCGATGACCTCATTGTAATCGGGTCAAATGAGAAAGTCATCCATGATTTCAAATGGCGCATGAAGAAGGTATTTGAAATGAGTGATTTGGGGGGGTTATTAACCTATTATCTTGGCATCGAGGTAGACCAAAGAAAGGATGGAATTTATGTTAAATAGTCTGGGTACGCCAAGAAAATTTTAAAGGCAACGGGTATGTTGGAGTTCAATCCATCAAAGTGGCCGATGGAACCAAAGTTGCAGTTGACAAAAGATGAAAATGGTGAACTTGTGGATCCAACAGTTTATCGTAGCTTAATTGGAAGCCTTCGTTATCTACTCCATACACGCCTTGACTTGGGATATTCCATAGGTGTATTAAGTAGATTCATGGATAAACCAAGGAGGAGTCATTTTCAAGCAATGAAACAAGTCTTAAGATATGTTAAAGGATCTATTGGATACGGTCTGCAATACCGGAAAGGTGGTGATGGAAAGTTACTGGCTTACAGCGATAGCAGCCACGGGTTAGATGTAGAGGACCGGAGAGGAACTACATGTATGGTGTTTTATTACTCGGATTGTTTGATCACTTGGGCATCACAGAAACAACATACCGTTGCTTTGAGTTCCTGTGAAGCCGAGTTTATGGTTGCAACCGCGGCTGCATGTCAATCCTTGTGGTTGAGAAACTTGGTTAGTGATTTGTTGGGTGAAAGCCAACAACAAGTAAAGTTATTGGTGGATAATGAATCAGCCATAGCCTTGAGGAGGAACCCTGTATTCCATGGACGGAGTAAGCATATAGACACTAAATATCACTTCATCAGGGAGTGTATTGAACGGGGATAGATTCACGTGCAGCATGCCAGTGGGGAGCTACAAAACGCAGACATCCTAACCAAGGCGTTACCTCGTATTAAGTTTGGGGAAATGAGAGCTCTAATGGGTATTGAAGATCTTGGAGACACAAGTCAACATTAAGGGAAATGTAGTTAATGTTTGACTCGGGTCGTGAGATGTGTTGGAAATTCAAAGACTGGACTGAGTCAAAGCAGTATCACAAAAGTTCATGGGTTGTTACACTACTTTTGGACGTGAGAATGCCTACTGTTATTTTTCAGTTCCTATTTTGTTGCTTTGTTTTGAATAAGTAGTAATAGTGGTAGCCTTTAGAAGTTAAGAGAGAGAGAGCACTAGCTTTATTACTTTTTCCGGTAACTTTTACTTTCTTTCCTGTAATCAATTAGAAGTTTATGTGAAGAAGAAGAAAATTGCCCCAAGTCTTTGTTTGTTTCTAGTTTTTGATTTTGCTTTACAAATTTTGGTATCAGAGCCCTGTTTGATTAATTTAGTGCATTCCAAAATACATCAAATACGAAAGTATGTCAGCCCTTTCTTCTACATCTGAAACACCCAAGAAACCAGTTCTGTTTCTCTGTAGATCCCGACATTGACAGCCACGAATTACACCACTTGGGCCATCAAGATGGAAGCTGTGATGGATGCACAAGGATCATGGGAGTCAGTCGAACCTGTGGCTGGAGCAGTGGTAGATGAGAAAAAGAATAAAACCGCGTGCTTTTATTTTCCAGGCAATTCCCGAAGATGTCTTATTGCAGGTAGCAAAGAAGAAGACGGCTAGAGAAATTTAGGAATCACTGAAGGCTCGGTATCTAGGTGCTGACCGGGTACAGAAGTTTATATGAAGAAGAAGAAAATTGCCCCAAGTCTTTGTTTGTTTCTAGTTTTTTATTTTGCTTTACCAACACACCCATGTTAAAGTCATGCAAGTCCGCATCTTTTATGAACGAGTCAAACACAGCTGCATTACCCACAACAAATTCTGAGTTCAGCCGTTCCATTTGATCACGGACATCATTGAAGTCCCCCATAAACAACCAGTAACTCGGAAACAAAATTTTCACATGTAACAATTCTCTCCACAGGTCACGTCTCCTCACCGGATCGTTAGGGGCATACACATTAACAACATTAACCCGAGCCCCTGTAGCTACCAAAACACCCAAAACCACCAGGTAGTGCCTTGACTTTACAGACCTTATCTTTTGAAAGACAAAGGGATCCCATAAGCATACAAGACCACCTAAGAATCTCACCGCATTTACTACCCCCAAATCAAATTTAATTTAGTTTCTTGAATAGCAATTAAGTGAATATTATTACAAATCTTGAGACCTCTAATCCACTCATGTTTCCTCAGGTCTCTCACACCACGCAAGTTAATGGATAGGCTATTCATTTAGTACTTCCTCAACACCATCTCCAATAACAACCGATCTAACTTTAGACACAATACCGGACAAGTGGATGCCTATTTTCTTCCCATACTCGATTGTCTCAACCACCTCCTGGTTCCAAATCCCTATAACACCAACCTCCTGGGCCGGAGCTGAATAGGCTACTAAAGACCCAACTTGATTTTCATCGACAGAATCATGATACCCCAAATTGTTCCCTATAGAGTCTCCATTGTTATGGATATGGCATTCATTAACAGGCATTGAGTTCAAATCGGAAAAACATTATCCGAGCAAGGCTGACAGCATGGTTTCGTGGTGGGACCTTGAGTTGAGCCCACCAAAGGAGGACTTCTAAAAAGTCGAGTTCTTTTACCCAGCAAGACACTAGAGGGCCAACGATATGTGGATGCCTACCCTCCCTAGTGTTGTTTACCATTTCCTACCAAACCCAATAGGAGAATTAATGGTACGAGAGGTATTCTCGGTCCTACCAATGCATGGTGTGACGACATCCGCATGCAATGTTAGGTTACCTCCCGTTTCTCCCTGCACAACCGCTTCAACTTCCACACTTCCCGGCGACGACTTCTCTCCATCAACCTTACTGACGACTTCATTGACTTCAACCCCCATTTCCACCGCCGTGTCTATTGGTGATGATTGAGCTTTTTTTATAATTGGTAATGATAACCTTTACATTTTTATAATTAAACAATTACTTGGTAATGATAACCTTTACATTTTTATAATTAAAGAATTACTTGGTGTTTTATATGTATATTACATTGAGACACACAAACATCTCTTTTAACTATATGTGGGCGTTAAATAAAAACTTTACAATAAATCTCTATAAAAACTTTTTCTCTAGCACCTCCTCTCTTAACATGAGAAATTATTAAGCATAACATCAAATGCAAAGTTTCATTTTATCTTATTTGCAAGAAATTCACTCATGAATAGTACTAGATTAAATATTTACGAGTAAAGAGAAAGATTTCTTGAAGAAGATGTCATTCGTTTGATGAGCAATAAAAAGAAATATCGAAAATCCATGGTCTTAAAGGTCAATGAAAATGTACTAGTGTGTTGTCTTAACATGCAAAAATGTATTAGACTGCTAGTTTTGTTTTAGTTTATTTGCAAGAGATTCACTCATGAATGGGTACTAGTTTAAATATTTACGAGTAAAAAGAAAGAAAAGAATTACTCTATCATCTCCATCTCCATCTCCATACTCTAATAAAAGGGTATTTAGAAGGACACATGTCAACATCATATTGTTTTTCAATAATTTTTTTTCGTTTCTCTTTTCTATTTAATGATCACATTAATTACTAATAATATTATTATTTTTTTTAAAATTAAAATAGTTTTTTTAAATAAGCAAGATATATTTTTATTAATGTTATTTCCAATGAAATAACTTTTAAAAAAATCAAACTTTTTTAAAAATACAAAATATTTTATAACTGGTGTTTTTAAAAAGTAAAATTTTTATAAACAAAAGAATAATTAAAATTGAGAGTTATAAAAGAAAGCTTTTAAGTATGACAATTTTTAAAACGTTTGTTCTAAAGAAATATTTCAGACATATCTTATTTTAGTATATCGATTTATAATTAATAAAATTTTATCATATTTAATATTTTTTAATCAACCCGTGTAATATACGGGTTTACTAAAGCTAGTCTTCCTACTCTAATAAAAGGGTATCTAGGAGGATACATGTCAACACCATATTGTTTTTCAATAATTTTTTTCCGCTTTTCTCTCCTAATGATCACATTAATTACTAATAATATTATTTATTTTTTTAAAATTAAAATAGTTTTTTTAAATAAGCAAGATATATTTTTATTAATGTTATTTCCAATGAAATAATTTTTTAGAAAATCAAACTTTTTTAAAAATACAAAATATTTTATAACTGGTGTTTTTAAAAAGTAATTTTTTATAAACAAAAGAATAATTAAAATTGAGAGTTGTAAAAGAAAGTTTTTAAGTATGACAATTTTTAAAACGTTTGTTCTAAAATAAAAATTTTAATTTTATTTATTATAAGAAAGATTTCAATCATATCTTATTTTAGTATCTCGATTTATAATTAATAAAATTTTATTATATTTAATATTTTTTAATCAACCCGTGTAATACACGGGTTTACTAAAGCTAGTTTGGATATATAATGCATCGAGTGATTTCTCTTTATTATTGTTTTATCTCTTAAAATGCGTTCACCGCAATGTATCCAAAGATGGTTATTAACCATTAATTAGCTTAAACTTTGAGAAATAAAAGCCATTGATTAGGTTTTCTTTAAAGATGAGAGAACCCAATAGTTCATATCCTAAATATATTCCCTTAAACACATGGTTATATATTTTTTAGTGATTTTTACATATATCCCCTTCCTAAGAACATAAATTACATATTTCCCCAACCAAAAAAATCAATTACATACTTCCCCTTCCTAAAACTTATATATCACACATATATCCATTTCATTCAACTTAAACTATTAAATAACTATTTTACTTTGTTTTTAGTAGGAGAATTTTACATATGGATGTTTTATTATTAAATTGTTTGAAACTTTTGACAATTGTGTTTTGTATTTGGAGATATAAATTTGTTTATCGGTTATTGTAGTTTTGAAATAAAGTTTTAAACGAGATATGATTTTTTGTTTCTATTTATATAGAAGACTCGAACTTAAAGAACTACGTAATTGATAGTATTAAAAGTAAAATGTATAAAAGTACTTTGATGAAACACAAGTAAAATAATCATTCAATAAGTTATTTCATCAAAATTGGTAAGTATGTAATATATATGTTTTAGAAAGGAAAAATATGTAATTAACTTTTTTATTTGAATAAATATGCAATTAATGATTTTAGTAAGGGAAAATATATAACTGTCTTTTTTTAATCTTCGAATGACTACTAATAGCTCATTTGTATAAGCCTACCTCTTTTGACTTGTGGTAGATTTGAAACGTTTTTTTCGAAGATTACTCGTATTTTAAGTGACTAATAATGTTTTTATACAATCTTTCGTGTATTTATAAATAATCTGAGTATATTTACGAATGAACTTTGTCTTTAAGTATTTTACTCTTGAGTTTCATTTTAGGCATGAGCGTGTACTTGATTTGTTGTTGTTCGAACACATCATCAATACTTGATTCTGTCAAGACATGACATGATCATTTTTTATTTCATGGCTTGAGTGTAAGACACTCATATTCTTGTTATCATTCTAAATCACAATCTTTGGTCAGAATGTTCACGACAGCTCCATGTTTGCACCGTGGACCGATCATGAGGCTACTAGTGTCCGGCTTTTGTTTGCTGCATTAACATATAAATACACAACCAGTGACGGATCTAAAAATAAAGTTCAGGAGTAACGTAATTTTTTTGTCGTACGTTTATATTAATAAAGGGGTTTTGAATGAAGATCATTCAAATCAAATCTATTTGAGATAAAAAAAAATTAACTAAAGTATTTGTCAACCTAATATTATAATCATTTTAGGAACCAATATCCTACTCTTGTAAAAAAAATTAAAAATTTGTCAATAACAACTTGTTTATTTATCTTTCAAATCCCTAATTTTATAACAATTAATACAATAGGATTACAAATTGCATTTACAAAATGACACAATTCAAACACCTAATTTCAATATCAAACCTCTTATTCATCTTTCAAATCCCTACTTCATATACTTAATTGCATAAATCATAAATATTAGAAATTGAACCAAATATCTATTAATTTTTATAACAAATGACACTTGAATATTAGAAATTGAACAACATAAACTTAAAATCTTTAATTTCATAGTGTAATAGAGATGAAAAAAACTTGAAATGTTAACTTGAAGTGCGTGGTGAATTGGTGAAAGATCACATGTGGGCGATGACAAGGGCCGCCACAACAGACGGCAGTTTGGTGGTGGTCGGCTGGATGGACGGGGTGGGGATGTGGGGGTGATCGGTGGTGTGGGTGGATGGTGGCTGACTAGTTGTGGCTTGTGAGAAGGGTCAAATAGTCGATTGGGGCATTTTC
This sequence comes from Flaveria trinervia, assembly GCA_025506515.1. NCBI lineage: Eukaryota > Viridiplantae > Streptophyta > Magnoliopsida > Asterales > Asteraceae > Flaveria > Flaveria trinervia. The sequence continues at coordinate 10,314,508 of CM046446.1, forward strand.
TCGCCCTTTCTAATGTCCTAGGCGAAGGCAGTACAGGTGAAAGCCCAATAGATCCCATTTTTTTTATCGCTCCATATAGCTCACGACCGGCACGAAGAATCTCTTAGATGGGCGGATGCGAATCTGGATCTATCAACGAAGCAATTCCATTCCAGTCGTAGTCTCAATCCCATATTCAATGAAAGTCTCCGCCGTGTCTGACCCCCTCAATCTTTCTATCCGGAGTGAGTCAGGCGGCTAAGCCTTTAATCCTGATAAAAGAAAGAGTTTTCCCACCCTCCAAGTATCCATAAATGGGGGTGATTGATGGTGTTCGATTGGGTTATGGTTATCTAGATTTTAAGTTGTTTAATGTTGTTTGAGTTTATATTCATTTTGGACTTGTTAATTATTATTATATTGAACTGATTTATGTTTTTATAAAATGTAATGTTTATTTATATAATATCATATAAGATTAGGTTTTATAAACTTTAAAACTTTATATGGGTAACGTAATATTTTCTCAGGGGTAACGTAAAACCGTAATTTTTATTTTATTTTACATAAAACCGTAATTTTTTCTCTTTACGCTACTCGTATAAAGTTGAGGGGTAGCGGAGGCTACCCCTCGGCTCATAATAGGTCCGCCCATGTACACAACTATCTTGTAACATCATTTCACCTATATTATAAAGTATGGGTTCAAATGCAAATAATTTATTTTTGAGAAAACTCTTAAAATAAATCTAAGTCATTAGTTGGTTTAGATTCATGATTCTAGTTTTATTTAATAAACAAGTAAAGATTTGTATTTGTACGAGATACTTTTCAATATCATCTACAACTATTGATCTTGACCAACCAATGACTTAGATTAAATTGACGAGTTTTCTTAATTTCTCTTAGTTTGCATTTATACCCTTCCCTACATTACATCATTTTAACATATCAATTTTTTTATAATTAGCATACATACACCAACAACATTGACTTTACACATAAACGACTAATTCTTATCTTTGTCAATCAACTTCATACGTAAACGGCTAATTCTTATCTGTGTCATCTTTTCACGTCTTATACATCCGGACGAAATTATCCGACGAACATAATAAATTAATCACGACTCAAAACCGGACAAAAATAACGTACTATAAACCTCAAGTACACTTTAACAAGAAACATTCATTAGAAGCATAGAAATCCATTATAACACACCCCAAAAGAGACCAAAACAAGACCTTAAAACAATCCATGTCTTTTAGCAACTTCACCTTCTACATCTCACTTTCTTCCCCAACCCAACAACACACACACACACACACACCCATCAAAGACATTGTCAAACCCATTGAAAACACTGGTATAATAACCCCAAATTAGATACTTAAACCATTGTTTTCTATTGTTTAGAGAGAGGGATTCTTCTTCAAATCCTCTGTCTCATGTCAGAATAGACTGAAAGTCTGAAACCCTCAGTCTTTCTTCTTCAATTTCACCCAATTTTCATCATTTCCACCACCAACACCATGAATCCAAACAAAGTCGAACAGGGTTTGTTCCACCATCACCTTGATCCGATCGGACAATCTCAGCCGTTGATCAACCACCACCACAATCACACCCAACAACCCTCGCCGGCGATGGACTTCTGCCTCCCTCCCTTGTCGGAATTCGACCTCTTTCACGACGACGACGACGAAGATTCCGGCAGCCGGACCTCCTCCGACGCCGACGCCGTCCCGCCGGAGACACCCACAAACCTAGACCTCTATTCGTCAACCCTAACCCACCATATCCTCCCAATTCTACACATTCAACTTTGAGTCACATTCGTTGATGATCCGATGCATACTCGACCGCCGGCCGGCGACCTCCGACGAGATTCGGGCGGCGACGCCGGCGCCGGTGCTCGCCAGCTGGAAATCCGTTTGGAAAGATCGAAACGAAGATACTGCGTATGTAACCGCATGGAAAAGAATTCAGGAGAAGCTTACAGTGCATAAGGGTCAACATGGTAATGAGTTTCTTTGCTTTAAGAATAATTGAATAATCAATTTGTTTCACACACTAGCCAGTGGCAAGAGATTGTGATGAGTTTTCATGGTGATGCTGATTTGAAGCATTTAGGGTTGAAAGAAACTGTAGAGAGGATTAAGCAGGTTTGGACTGTGGGGGCTAAGTTTTATGGGTACCTGAGTCCTACATTCGGGCTTGTGTGTCTGCTTGTCCTGTGGTTCTGACTCAAACGGGTCATGTTTGGGGCGGTCGAAGAGGCGTAGGTTGAGTATACTGAGTCGTTTGATGTCCCCGCTAAGGAAGTGCCTTGTAGGTTGAAGCATTTGCTGCTAAACATAAGGTTGTTTTGTGCATTAGGCAGAAGTATATTAGGTATAAGCCGTTTATGGCTGAGGTTAAGGATTATGCGTGTCATCGGGCAGGGGCACCCGCTTCATCTTCAAAGAAGTCGAGGGTTTTGAAGAGGGAACCTTATGCGTCGAAGAGATGTGGATGTGGGTTTCGGATAAGGGCGATTGTGCCAATTTGTAATTATAATGAAAAAGATAAGACTTTTGTGTATCAAGAAGAGGGGATGGCTGTGTTTAAGTTGTATGCTGTACATACGGGGCATGAACCTGGGCCGTTGGACGGAATGCTAGGATTATGCATAGAGTTGTCGGGCATAAAGGCGGGTTCATGATGGATCAAGATTTTGTTTATGGGGATGAAGCTGATAATGATAACTTTATGGGACATGATGATGGGGATATGCAACATTCGGTTTTGCAGCAAGTAAAGGAGTTAAAACATGAGGTTGGGCTTCTTGAAGGGAAAATTTCAAAGATACGACCGAGCTTTTGAGTTCAGTGTCTCATGAATGTTTGATCTTTTGAATAGGTTAGAAATATAGGAGAATACGGGTCAAAATCTGGAGGGTTGCTTTTGGGAAATGAGTTAGTGGATTGGAACGGTGTTCAAAATACAGACTTGATGGAAGATGATGACGATAGTTTTGAGCCGACACTTGGAGATGTCGGCTCATGGGATCAAATAAATGGTGATTGCAGGCACGAGAAAGATCTTGTGACCGACACATCTAAACCTGGGAAATGGATAAAGTTTAACGAATTTGATGAAAAAAGTATACTTGATTGTGAGGATTCCAAATTAATAAAGCCTATAAGGAACGATGAAACAGAGACAGATGCCCTTGTTGGTTTGCAAGTTGACAGTTTCTACCCTGACAATTCTAAATGGTTCGATCCCCCATGCGGTTTGGACCCTGGAATGGATTATGGCAGCAATGGTTCAGGCATGGGAGATTGTGTAAAGTGGGTTAACCCGTTGTAACTAATCTTCAATTCATTAGGTGTATATTATTGTACACAGAAGAATGATTTGGTAAAGTTTAGCCTTTGGCTTCTTTGCACATACTTCTTTTATGACTATATCTCAACCATGCTGTGACCCATTAAATTTAGGACTTCATTAGTACATCAATGAAATCATCATTTTCTCCCATTTGCAGTTTCTATTCATCTTTCTTCTAGACATTATATAATTTGCTTTTAATGCGCTTTAGATTCGTTTATTATCATGTATGTTTCGGTTAATATACTCTAGTTTAAGAAAGTTATGTTGTGTGACTCGGATCATTAATTATTCGTCTGGAAATCATGTTTTTAGCCGTGACATACTCATAAATGATGTGTTTCTTTATATGCCTCCTCAGGCATTTCATTGACCTTTTTTGGTCAATCAATAATTTTAAGATCCGAAGTCATGAAAATTCAAATCTTGAGGACAACATAGTTGGTGAGCTGAATTATATGGAAATATTGTCAGCATGAAGTCTATGATCTTCAGAAATAAACATAGAATCATTATAATATGAATCCCTGGGATCAGTTGTTTGACTGACAGATTCTGTGATCTTGTACATAATTTACGATAGGTATTTGGAGTGGTCTTGTGCAGCTCTTTCAAATCTTATGGAATCTTGTGCAGGTTCCCAAAATTAATTGTTAAAGATCATATACTCGAATTTATTAATTATTATACCTGATGTTGAAAAAATGAAAGTTTTTCAATGTGTGACGACAAATCTCGTCCAAGGGATGATATTGGTACATATGATGCTGTGAACGTGCTTAACCCGGACTTTCATCCCTTGATGGGATTTCGTAAAGGTATGTGTTCTTACTTATTTCACTGTAGATTAGAAATAATTATCTAATTGGTTTGGTGGTATTCTTAATGTTTCTTATATGTTACATCTTAATTTATGTTGTAGCATAGTTATCAAAGTTGCAAGGCACAAAGGCGCACAACAGAGACTAATAGTAGCCCATTACGCACCTTGCTCTAGGCGCAAAGGAGGTGGACGCATGCCTCATGCCAAGCACATGCAAAGGTTTTATGAGTTTAGATATATTGGATAGTTATTATTGCGTTTGAATCAGGTGCAATCGCGTTGCATCATGATTGTTCTTTTGATGACTAGATATAGCAGTTTTGGTCCAATTATGGATGCACAAATATAATCGGGTTATGCTCTAAATGTAAGGGTCAAATGAGGAAATATATGGAAATGAGCCAAGATGAGAACAGGTCAAGTGTTTTCACCCTGTCCAGTTTTGACTCGTACTAAAACTGGTCTGTTTTATCCTTCACACAGCCTGTCTGCCCTGCCCGTATGCTATCTCTATAGCAGGTGATTGTGGTCTTGGGTGAAAATCTTTATAGATAATTGAGGTGGGAACTGTATTTATTCTGGTATAACCAATTGTTTTGTGGTCAAAGTCTTTTTACAATTGTTTGCTATTTACAGATTATTGAAGAAATCAACCAAATGGTAATTGTTTCTTCTAAAATCTTGGAGATAAATATGGATAGCAGGCTTCTGCTAATGCGTTAAATGCCTATAATATCCTTTGTAGGGTTGTCCACGGTTGGGTTCGGCCATTTTGACATAAATTTTGTTCAGAAGTCAAAACAGCTAACTACAATTTTGAAAAACTGCAAGCAAGCAAGCAAAAACAGTTTGATTTGATGGTTTGGACCATATTTTTATACGAGTTTTAAAACAGTTAGTTGTACTAAACTTTAAAACATGATAAAATAGTTTATGAACATTGCATACATGCTAACTGCGTATCCCAAAAATAGGAAAAAGTAATGAATAATGGTGCAGCTTATACGACTGGTTCCGAGCTCCAAACCGTTAGCTAGTGTAAATCTCGAAGTAGCTGAGCCTGCTGATTTGGGGTTTTACTGTTTATTAGCACCCCTAGTCTTTTGTATTACATGCTAATCAATGAAGCTTCTTAACCAGCAATCGTTTGCCGGTTGTTACTAACAGTCATTTCAACCGATCATCATGAGCCTTCTTGAGACTTTCCAGGTACATCGTTCATATATGAGAGGTTATATCATTTAACAGTTCGAGCCGCCTTGTACTTGAGATACGGCTTTTGATTGCATGGCGCTTAAAGCCTCCTACTCTTTCGCGTTTGAAGTCAGAATGATATGAGTGTTTAAAACCTATATGGTTTATGCAATCAAGAAACGAGCAGACGAAAACGTGTTTGCGTATTAGCTGGGGCCATTTACCTACTAATAATGTCCTAATTAAGCTACCCGTATGACCAGCACATTTGCCACCTAAGTGGTACTATAAAGAGAAGTACGATTCTGTTGTAACTACATTATTTCACTTCTCTCTCCTGTTTATCAGCATTTTTTGTTGCATGTTTATTGATTCTCTATGTATAAGTAAACAATGATGTTAGTGAAAAATATGTAATTCTTTAAGTCTTCAATATTTCTACATAACGTTTATCAACGCTTTACTCGCCATTGCAGTCACAAGATCCACAAACCAACAACTACTAGATATTAGTCGTACTCTTAAGGCTCGCTACAAATGGATCCATCTCATTCTACAAGATTACAAAACCATTAACGAGTACAACTCGGTTTTGTTTCATATCACCTGTAAAGTGAAATTACAAGCATAAAACATAATCAATGAAGACATGATAGAAAAGGCGTTCTCCCTATTCCATGCCTTTAATATGATCTTGTTGTAGCATTGTAGGAAACGTAAACTCACTAATACTCTAAACTAATCTCATGTTTGTTAGTAGTGGAGCGAAACAACAAACTCCTACTTTAAAACCATCAAGCATGATCAATCGATGCAAGTCATCCCCAGAAGCAAGTGCGGCAACTACTAAGAGTAAATGTGCGGAAGGAAGATGTTTTGGCCCTCGTAGAGATCGTGGGGGTGTATCGAGTAGCACATGGCTGAGGTAGTCTCCTAATCCTAAGCTCAATAGTTGTCAATCAAGTCGAAATAACATGAGGTGATCCCGCGCAAGAAGGGATCATGGTTGCTAAAAGAGCAAATGTGAGATGTCTCAAGTGTCTAACCACTATTCCTACACTAATTGGTTTGGTTTTATTTGAACTCTTGTGATAGTTTCATTTAAACTCTTAGTAATGGTTTCATTCAGTAACTTATGATAGCTTTGTTTAGACTTTGTTAATGGTTGGATTCAATATCTTGCAATAGTTTCGCTAAATTTAATTTTCGTAATGGCTTGATTCAAACTCTAGTGTAGATCTTATCATACTTACGTAAGTAATGTTCTATATTAACTTCTTTTTATTTATTATTTTCTGAATGAATATGTATATAAGCTTTGACAAAGCTATTATGGGTGATGAATGTTTTGTAGATGATGGTAGCATCAATATTATTTTTAAAATTTTCTAGGTTGTCACCTATTGGTACCATATCTGTGACACTGTTGAATGCTCTATAAGAGCATGTATCGTCTTATCTTTAGGTACCATTCTTAATAATGTATTATATTCTAGTAAAACAAGAATAATTTTACTTAATATTTGTAAATTATCTTAAAAAATAATGGTCAAGACACAATTATTGAAAAACTAAAAGCTTTATCTTCTGGATTATATTGAATCATAAGTTACTTGATATTGACACGTTGATCATAAGACATAAGTGTCGCGATTACCTTGATAACATAATGATGAGGGGTATATTTAAATGTGCAAATAGACATCTATCTTAAGATTTTAGAAGTGTTACTAACACGAGAATTATCATGTGTGACATGTTTTTTAAACCAACTCATTGATTGATCCTCACGAACAAAACTAGAGCAAGAAAGCTCCTACTTTTTCACAAAAGAAACCAAAGGGACATATGTAATCCCACACACCCTTCGCGTGGCCTATTTCGTTATTTTTAGTCTTAATTGAATTGATGTATTCTCGTGATGGTCGTTTGTGAATCTTTTAGTCTAAAAGAATATACATTTGCAAAGAATATTAAGTGAATCACCAAATGCATTCACAAATACAAATAGAATGAAAAAGTCACATATAGCAACATCAAATTCAACTATTGAAGTTAAAGTAATGCCAAAAGTGATTACAATACAAAGACGCATGAGAGACCAATGGTTCCTAAGATAAAAACCCCATAAATCTAGAAAAGAAGATAATAAATATTGCAAGCTTAGATAAGACTATAAATGAAACCCCAACTAAGGTATATGTCCCGAATACTAGTACAATATCAAAGAATTGAATTTCTAGGGAAAACACTAGTGTTAAACGAACATGATGAGACCTTCGTATGCATAAATTATTACAATTTAAAACCTGTACAAAACATGTTTCGGATGAAATATTTGTTTATGTTATAGAAACGGATGTAATTCATGAAAGAGTTGCATACCGACAACTATTGAAGAGTGCATGTAATGGAATAATTGGTCAAAATGGCATGACCCTTTGAAAGCTTGTTTAGATTCGCTCGGAAAGAGATATGTTTTCGGACCTGTAGTCCGGACACTCGTGGACGTCAAACCAATTGGTTATAAATGGGGGTTGGTTTGCAAGAAAATGAAATGAAAAGAATGAGTGTATTAATGTATCATGTAAGTCTTGATTTGTAGCACAAGGTTTCTCAAATCCCAGGAGTTGCTTATGAAGATATGTATTCCCACGTAACGAAAGTCATAACCTTTAGATATCTAGTCAATATCATAATTTTATAAAGAACTTCAGATGAGACTTATGGATTTTGTCATTATATTTGTACTAGAACCTTGAAAATGACGTCATGAACAAGTTGTTGTTCATGACATGACAAAGAAAGAAACGAGATGAGGTTATTCAAGAAATTGAGACTACTTATGATTGAAGTGCAAATAGTTAATATATGTATATCACTTAGATTTTCAAATCCTTAAGGTTTGTAATAACGTAGGTGTTTGGGTGATATGATGTCAGCAAAGTCAACTTGTAAAATTTCTTTGAAATATTAATATTTCATTTGTGTACATGTTTGGTGATATGAAGAATCTCGTTGGTGTAAACCCTCGGCAAGGGTAATTTTAACATCTAGATTTATGTTTCAAAATCGTATTATAAATAATAAGAAGCAATTATATGTAATTAAATTAGTTTAAAAAATTAATAAATACATAGTTAGATGACAAAGTCGAAAAAAGAGAATTTAAGAGACTAAAGGTGCAAGGGCGAAGCTTCATTTGCACATAATGGGGTGTTTGGGTAAAAAATTAAGAAAACAAATGACAAAATGAAAGAAAGGTAAAGTGTGAATGTGTGATGGGGAGAAGAGTCTATTATTGGAATAATAAAAAAAAAGTAATTAAAAAGAATAATAGGTGACCATTACAAGCAAGATAACTCTCTCTTTCTTGATAATTCTTTCTATAAGTGGATTTTGACCTATCAGATGATTTTTTTTGTTATTGTTAATTAAATTCTATAAAAAATTGTTGTAGGAAAAGTTTTATACCTTATATATACGTTTTGTTTGATAATTTGACCAACTTTAGGTTGTTTACATAAATCATGTATATTATGTAACTTGAGTAATATCATCACTAAAAAGTGTCTTACAAGTTAAAACTAACTGTTGGGTATGTGGAAATGAATTTTGAAGAGAACTCTGAATTTTTTATTGGTGAAATGATCTACCAATTGATCAATAACCTGTAGACCTACATTGAGCTCTAAAAAACTTCTTTTAAAAAGAAATTTTAACAAGTTTAAGAAAAGGGTTTGGGTGTTTTTTAGAAACCATTCATATAAAAATTAAACTCAAACAATTTTTATTAATATACTCAATATAAATGAATATAAATAAACGATTACAAGCCTCTTTTACAATTGTAAATTAACAGAAACAAATGAACATAAATGAAAAAAGATGAGGATCGTGTTAAACACGGGGTCCTTAAAACATATTCCGAGCCTCCCAGGAGAACTCGTTTTGTTTCCCAAGGTACAACAGGGGAAGCAGTTTGTACAGTCGAGATTGATCTAGAACCCGCACTTTTTTGTAGAAGAGAAACCAGAGAGATTGAAAATGATTAGAGAACCTATTTTGTTACAGGTTTCGAGTTGTGTTGGTGTGTCTTCCTTCTGAGACACCCTCAGTATTTATAGTGGAAATCAAACCGTAATAGCCACCCAGCCATCACTCGGTCATTAATCCGAAATCGTAACTGCTCATTTAATTCGTCATTAACAGTTATCGGTTTCGGTCAACGTGTAACGGAACCTGTTACGAGTCACAGCTCTGACCGCGCACCAAGGTCAGTTGCACCTGACCAGATCCTCGAACCAACCTTCAAATATACTAAGGCAGCTCGCGGTGATGCAAGTGTCCAAAGTGCGCCATCAAAGCATAACATTGCGCCGCAAGTGCGAGTTGAGGGCACCCTCGTGAATCCAATTAGTGTGAAACCTTAGAAACAATATAAACAAGAGGTTATAGAATATAAACAATTTTATATTCTTTTTCCCTTCAATGTGAGACAACTTCACACACTATTAATTTCTAATGTCATTTAACATATTAATTTACATTTAACATATTAATTTATTGACTAAATATTAATAACTATATTAATATTATCAATAAATTTTCAACAGTTTTCTTGTATAAATCTCAAATACTTACATTACATTGTCAAAAACAGGTTTTGACTATAAGAAGTTGAAGATTAATGCTAGTTATATCTCGTTAAACTTCTATGAAATATGAAAATATCTGAGGGAGAATGAGCGATATCAAACGAAAGATGTTTTCCATTTTTATACATTGCATGAGTCTTCTTTTATTTTTTATTTTGAAGCATGTTATTTAAAGACAAAGTTGGATAAAAGCAAAACAACAACTGATCGATCCATGATCGACTGTGCGACCCACATTGCCATTTTTCTATAACATTTTTAGATGTTGCAACTTGTCAATATTCAAGACTCTTAAGTTATTTCCCATTTAAGATCGTTCTTTTTCTTTATTTGAAAAGGGTTATATTTAACATTTATCTTCTTCGTAAGTAATTATACAAGATTGGTAACTTTTACTTTTGTAAAATAAAAAGTATATATGAATGATGTTTTCTTAAAGTGTTCTAATCTTTAATCTTATTAAGCATGCCAGTGTTTTCAAAATGAATCAAATTTAGAATTTATCTTCTTATGGCGATTCCAGTGTTTCAAACTCAGTATAAAAAATCAAATTAAAATCTTTGATGAGTTCTGAAATATCTTTAATTTATATAAACTTTGTTAAGCGTTATAAAATATATTTTGGGGTTTGATTCTAACAGGTAAGGAATTACTTGAGTGTGGAATGTCTTGGTATTTGTCATAAGAATAATAATTGTTAGCAAGTGTTACCACATGTTAATAATTTGATACCCCTGTTAAGATTGAATCAGGGCCGCATGAGAATGAAAAAAACCAAAAATATTTATCTTTCTCCCAAAATTACAAAAAAATATTGCAATACATTGTAAGCTTTATAATAGAACACAAACATTTCAAATTGTCGTAGTTGTTTGGATTTTAGTACAACTCAATGTCGTTGTAAATTTCTTCTCCGTAAACAAGTTTAACACATCCAATACCTATATATACAAACAAATAGATGCAAAAGGTCATCTGGGTGGTTTTGATGTTAGAAAACAACTATATTTAAACAAGGAGAAAAACGACTATCTCGATGGTAACAATGGCTAGTTCAAATATCAAATACAAATTGTGTTGAATATTAATTGGTGAATCAATGTTAACTTCTTTGTCACAAGTTAAGTGGATTCATTTGATAGTTCAATAGTTAGTTGACTTGTTTAGTTACACATTTTGATTGTAATTGTAGTTTAGTCATAGTTCAGGGTGTGATTTGTAAATGTTCATATGAGTTTGTTAAAGGATGTTGAAATAGGGCTTGATGAACTTCACTTCAGTTCATACTCATGTAACCAAAATTTCTTGATAGAAATCATTGTGAATGCGAATTCAAGTTTCTTTATCTTAATTCTTCGTTGTAATCCGCATTTCGTTAACAATTGATATCAAAGCTTCGGCCTTCGATCAATGAAGAAGACGAACGAAAAGGGGATTATCAATATTGATTTTCGTTCAAAAAGTGAAGATTGAAGAATGGTGAATTCAGCCAAGTTCGACATCAAAAAATTCAACAAGAAAAACGACTTCAGCTTATGGAGGATGAAGATGAAGGCGCTTTTAGTTCATCAAGGAGTCTTTGATGCGTTGAAGGGGGAGATTGGTCTGCCAGTGACGATGTCGGAAAAATAAAAGGAGGTTATGGAAAAGGCACATAGTGTAATCATTCTTAGCCTTGGTGATCGCGTGCTAAGGGAAGTCACGAAGGAAACATCGGCTCCAGAGGTGTGGTCCAAACTAGAAAGTTTGTATATGACCAAATCCCTGGCCAACCGACTCTACATGTTTCAGATGACGTCGGGGACTTCACTAGAGGACCACATAGATGAATTCAATAAGATCCTTCTGGATCTTGACAACATTGAAGTGGAAATTAAATATGAGGATAGGGTCGTAATCTTCTTGGTATCATTGCTTGTCTCATATGAACATTTTCTGACACCTTGATGTTTGGGAGAGACAGCTTGTCAATTAAAGAGGTTGTATCTACAATGAATTCAAAAGAGCTACACTAAAACGGCGAAGCCAAGGACGAGGGCTCAGAAGGCCTCATTGTGAGAGGCAGTCTTGAACACAGAACAACCAAGAATAAGGGTATGAGAACAGATCTAAATCTAGAGGAAAACTAAGGTGTTTTGTCTACAATTCAGACAAACACTTGAAAAGGGAGTGTCCTGAATGGAAGAGAAGAAAGCCAGACTTTTACAAGAGCAAGAATCAAGGTGGAGGTACTCAAGAAGATTCCACTGATGGTTATGATAGTGCTGAAGTCTTAACTATCTCTAAGTATGACAAAAAGAAGGTTTGGATTCTAGACTCAGGTTATTTACCATATGTCACCCATAGATAGTTTTTCCAAGAGTTAGAACGCAATGATAATGGTATAGTCCATTTAGGGGATGATAGACCATGTAGAATTAAAGGCATTGGAGTTATATCCCTCAAACTATAAAATGACATTACCATTAACCTACATAAGGTGAGGTGTATACCAGAATTGAAAAGAAATTGCTTTACCTAGGCACTTTAAGAGATGGAAAAACCAAAGTTGTTAAGGAAGCCCTGGTAGTATTAACAGGAACAAAAAGAGAGAACAACACATATGCACTACATGGTCAGGCTATAGTAGGTTTTGTATCAGTTGTTAATGCAGATAAAACTGATCTAGCTGGCATGTGGCATAAAAGGCTTGACCACATCAACCACCAAGGGCTAGTGGAATTAAAGAACCAAGGTGCTATTGATGGGTTGAGTAGTTGTGAGTTTGGCTCATGTGAGGACTGTATCATGGGAAAGGCCAAGAGGGTTAAGTTCTCAAAGGGGTTTATAAGACCAAGGGAGTTTTAGATTAAATTCATGCAGACCTCTGGGGTCCCACTAAGAATTTGTCTTTAGGAGAAGCCTCTTACTTCTTATCACTAATTAATGACTACTCACAAAGGGTCCGGGTCTGTGTCTTTAATGTTGCTAAGGAAGAAAGTTCCCATGATCCATTGTCATATGAGGAAGCTATGTCATCTTCTGATAGATACAAGTAGGAAGAGGCTATATGGGATGAAATGAATTCACTTCATAAGAATCATACTTGGATTTTGGTTGATAGACCAGTTGATCAGAAGCTGGTTTATTGTAAGTGGTTGTTTAAGGTCAATTAAGGTATGCCAGGTGAAGGCCGTAGATATAAGGCAAGGTTAGTTGTAAAGGGCTTCACTCAAAGGGTTGGAATTGATTATGGTGAGGTGTTCTCACTTGTAGTCAAGCATATATCTATAAGGTTTATACTATCTTTAACAACTGCTTTTGATATGGAGCTAGAACAGTTAGATGCTAAGATTGCATTCTTACATGGTAACCTTGATGAGAAGATATATATGAAACAACCGCCTAGCTTTGAAGTTAATGATAAGGCTAATTAGGTATGTTTGCTTAAAAGGTCTCTATATGGACTGAAACAATCACATAGACAGTGGTATCTCATGTTTGATAGCTATATGGTTTCACATGGATTCTCTAGGAGTGCCTATGATACATGTGTAAGGCCCCGTTCCCGGGACGCTTACAGCTGGGTTCTCATCGCACATAAACATATAATTACATTTGTATTTAATAAATCGCAGCGGAAAACTAAAACAAACTTTCATTTCCATGTAAATGCTTTTGCAAACTAATACAACATTCATTACAAAAATAGTTTGTTCGCATTACAATGCAAAAACATTAATCAAAAGAATGCCATCCCAAAAGAGCTGAGTAGTCGCCCGTGCCATCCTCAGCAATCATTACCTGCCAACTGGAAACACATCAAGTCAGCGTTGCTGAGTGAGTTCTAGTTTTATAAATAAAACATACTTACTTTCATATAAAACCGTTCGTTACTTTACATGATCACACATCGTACGTACACATAGATAATATCATTATTCTTCTTCATTCGTTCATTCGTTCTTTCATTACCTTACTTGCGCATCGGACATCATCCATACCATACCATGTGCTACACCCGGTTAGTCGTAGCTACCGGGCCGAAGTCAACAAATGAACAGCTAAACGTATGCCACGGTACTAGGAGTACCATCAGTCTTAGCTACTGGGCGAAGTCAACGAATGAACAGCTAAACGTATGCCACAGTACTAGGGGTAAGCGGTAGAGGTTCTACATTCAGGGTCAATCACTAAGAAGGACCCGGTATCCGACGTGTGCAAGACGTTTCATTCGTTCATTAATACATGCATTCATTCATCATGTTCCTCTTCTTTATCTTTCATTTACATTACATAATACTTCGTCATTCATTAACATGACACATAAGGACACAGAAAGATAACATACATCACACTAAGGAACATTAACATGCATCAACATCACATCATACAGGGTAACATCATAAATACACAACATGCAACATCATCACCCTCATCATGCCCAACATGCTTTCTAAGACCTCGATCGTCATCTTAAAAACTCTTATGGGAACCTTTACGTCAAAACTTACATCTGCACTTCCCCCGAAAGTCAGAAGTCAATCTACGCCTTCCTCGGGTTCAACAGCCCTATTCGGGTGTATGGACACCCTTCAGTCGCATGGCCTCCATGCGACTGAACATCATGCGATTGAACTAATACGAATGAACACCTATGCGAATGAACATCCAGTCGTGCGAATGGACAATGCGGATGAACACCTATGCGACTGGACCTTCAGTCATGCGAATGAACCTTCAGTCGCATGACCCCCATGCGACTGGCCCTCCAGTCGTGCGAATGAACCCCAATCGCACCCTAATCGGCCGTATGGCCTCCATTCGGCCTCCAGTCGGTCGCCTAGCCTAACTGATGCAGAATGCAGTTCAACCCGACTGCAGCCGAGGGTTTTCGGCCTCCAAACTCATCTAAACCCATTTTAAGCCTAAATCGACCTCCTAAACCTTAGGGATGCATACCATAACATTATACAAGCACAACCAAGCAAGAAATCAAGCCCAAACGGGTCCTACATACATACACGCATACATACGGGTTTCACCAAAAACGCGGAAAAAAGGGTTTTCAGATGTGTCCAGCCCCAAAATCATTCAAAAACACGTAAAAGAGGGTCCTAGAACTCACCTAAATGAGCACAATGACAAGAGCTTCGATTCGGCTTGCTTCACGACAATTTTGGCGACCCGAACCGACCCGAACCAACATTTCCTCTTTTTCCTCTTCTTCTCTCTATTCTTTCTTTGTAAGCTGAAATGTGAGTGTGGGGAGAGTGGGCTGCCCTCTCCTACATATATCACCACATTTCCCAACTTTTCTTCGTTGGCGAGTTTGGTCCCTCGACTTTTGGACTTTATTTCTTTTCTTTCGCCACGGCTTCAAAATAATAAATATGCAGGTGTTACAAGTCCACCCCCTTAAATAGGTTTCGTCCCTGAAACCTGTTATTCGTCGAACAAACGTGGTAATGCTGTCTCATTTCTTCTTCAGTCTCCCACGTTGACTCGGATCCCTTCCTGTGCTTCCACTGTACACGCACCAGAGGAACCACTTTATTTCTTAGCCTTTTCTCCTTTCGGTCGATGATTGCCACTGGTTGCTCCACATAATTGAGCCGTTCATCTACTTCGATATCTTCCAATGGAACAATCATGTCTTCATTAGCTATACACTTCTCAGATGAGATACATGGAATGTCGGGTGAATCCCACTTAACTCATCTGGCAACTCCAATCTATAGGCCACCTCCCCTACTCGAGCAATGATTCGGAAAGGGCCTATATATCTTGGGCTCAACTTGCTCCGCTTTCTGAATCTGATAATACCCTTCCAGGGTGAGACCTTCAACATAACCGGTCATCCACCTGGAACTCAATTGGCCTACGTCGCTTATCGGCATACGACTTCTGTCTATCTTTGGCTGCCTTCATGAACGCTTTAATCTTTTCAAACTTCTCTGTCGTAGCCTCGATTACCTCGACGTTCCCAATTCCTTCTGACCATATCACCCCAGCAAACGGGTGTTCTGCATCTCCTACCGTATAGCATCTCATATGGTGGCATACCAATACTGGCATGATAGCTGTTGTTGTATGAGAATTCGGCTAACGGTAAGTGGTCATCCCAACTTCCACCAAAATCGATCACACACGCCCGAAGCATGTCTTCCAGTGTCTGAATGGTCCTTTCTGACTGACCATCAGTCTGGGGATGATAAGTCGTGCTAATATGTAACCTCGTCCCCATAGCGTCGTGGAATTTCTTCCAAAATTTAGATGTAAAACGAGTGTCACGATCAGACACAATAGACACCGGCAACCATGACGAGTTACAATTTCCTTGATGAACAGATCAGCCAACCTCTCAGATGAAAGTCTCGCAGATCGGTAGAAATGACGCTCTTCGTCAGACGATCAACTATCACCCATATGGCATCATACCCTTTTGGGGTACGTGGCATTCGTAATGAAGTCCATGGTGATGTGCTCCATTTCCATTCCGGTATATCCAAAGGTTGTATCTTCCTATACGGCTTTTGATGCTTTGCCTTCACCTGTAAGAAGTAAGGCACTTACTCACATACTCCACCACGTCACGCTTCATACCCGGCCACCAATATCTTTCTTCATGTCATGGTATATTTTCGTGGCACCAGGATGAATGGAGTATCGAGTCTTGTGAGCTTCATTCATTATCTTCACCCGTAGATCCCCAAAACGAGGAATCCACACACGACCGAATCGAGTTCTAACACCGAGTGTGTTTTCACCAATTCCCCAACCGGACCTCTCATTCTTTCCAGTTAAGGTGATCTTCTTTCAATGCCTCATCTTGCAACTCCTTAACTTGTTTCATCACATCGGGGTCATGATTAATTGATAAGCTTTCACCCGAATCGGTTCGGGCCTTTCCTTCCGGCTAAGGGCATCCGCCACCACATTAGCTTTGCCTGGATGGTAATGGATCTCGCAATCATAATCCTTTATAAGTTCCAACCATCTCCTCTGCCTCATGTTCAGATCCTTTTGCTCGAAGAAGTACTTCAAGCTCTTATGATCGGTGAATATGGTGCACTTCGTCCCGTAGAGATAGTGCCTCCAGATCTTCAATGCAAAGACCACGGCTGCTAGCTCCAAGTCATGAGTAGGATAATTGACCTCATGAACCTTTAACTGCCGAGAGCATAGGCTATAACCTTCCCTCTCTGCATTAACACACACCCCAATCCCGAGTAGGAAGCATCAGAATAAACCACTAGATCTTCACTTCCATCGGGTAATGACAGAACAGGAGCTTGAGTCAGTCTTGCTTTCAGCTCTTCGAACGCCTTCTCTTGAGCTTGACCCCATACAAACTTCACATCCTTTCGGGTCAACTTAGTTAGTGGAGAAGCAATCTTAGAGAAGTCTTGGATGAATCTTCTATAGTAGCCCGCCAAGCCCAAGAAACTACGGATCTCGGATGGCGTCTTTGGTGACCTCCATTGCATAACCGCCTCCACCTTCGCCGGGTCAACCATAATCCCGTCAGGATTCACCACATGACCCAAAAACTGAACTTCGCGCAACCAGAATGCGCACTTGGAGAATTTAGCATACAATTCCTCCCTTCTCAACGTCTCTAGAACCTCTCGAATATGACCGGCATGCTCAATCTCGCTCTTTGAATAAATCAGGATATCATCAATAAACACAATCACTGATTTATCCAACATAGGCCGACACACACAGTTCATCAGATCCATAAAAGCAGCTGGCGCGTTGGTCAAACCAAAGGACATGACAAGAAACTCGTAATGGCCATAGCGCGTACGGAAAGCTGTTTTAGGGATATCTTGCTCCTTCACCTTCAACTGATGATAACCGATCGAAGATCTATCCTCGAGAACCAACTAGCACCCTGAAGCTGGTCGAAAAATCATCTATCCTCGGTAAGGGGTAGCGGTTCTTCACTGTCAACTTGTTCAGTTCGCGGTAGTCAATGCACATCCTCATACTACCATCCTTCTTCTTTACAAATAGGACCGGAGCACCCCAAGGAGATATACTCGGTCTAATGAACCCCTTATCAAGCAGCTCTCGGAACTGCTCCATCAACTCTTTCATCTCGGTTGGAGCCAACCGATATGGTGCCTTGGCAACAGGTTGGGCCACCGGTATCAGATCAATCTGAAATTCAATCTCTCTGTCAGGTGGCACTCCTGATAAGTCTTCTGGGAACACGTCTGGAAAGTCACACACAACTGGTACATCGGCTAGTTGTGGTGTTGGTGTATCCACATCCTTACATAAGCCAAGTAGGCGCTACATCCACGCCTCATACACTTTCCCGCCACCGCCATTGAGATCACCTTCGGAATCGTAGTAACCCGATCACCATAAACCGTTACCAAACTTCCGTCAGGCGCTGTCAACCGAATCATCTTCTTGCGACACACAATGTTTCCTCGAAGTCTTCCAACCAATCCATCCCAAGAACCAAATCGAAACCACCCAAGGTCATCACAAACGGTCTAACACGGAACTTATGACCCTCAAGTTCCACATCACAATTCTCAATCGTCTCAGAAATCCTGGTAGACTTACCTATGGCAGTTTCTACATCAAAGGGCGCATCAACACGTCTACTACTAACAGGCAGCTTAGCACAGAAAGCAGCAGAAATAAAACTCCTACTAGCACCCGAATCAAATAACACAGAAGCTAAAGTCTGATTCACTAGAAACGTACCGGACACAACGTCAGGGTCCGTCCTAGCCTCTCTTGTGTCATGGTGAACGCCCTGGCGCTTGCCCTCGGTCCATCACTTCTCGTCTTCTTCACCCCTGAACCCTCAGTCCTCGACTTCTTACAATCTCTGCTCATATGACCAGTTTCCCCACAGTTAAAACATTTGCCCGACATGCATCTTCGCCATATGCCCTGTCTTCCCACACTTGAAGCACAAGTTTGACCTAAACCTACATTCCCCGCTGTTCTCCCTTCCACACTTGCCACACCTTTTCGACCCCGCACTTGATGTGACCACACGACGTTCATCCACCCGTGCCTTTTTGTTACCATCGGGGCATCACCCCGACCGAACCGTTTCCCGTTCTAGTTCTGATCACCACCACCCTTCTTACTTGCTTCAGTCACCACCACCTCCGCTCATCATACAGCCTCCCTGCCAAATCAACCGCCGACCTAACGTGCTTGGTCGGGCGGCGATCATATGCCGGCGAACATCCACACGGTAAACCCTGAATACCTCTTGATTTTCCGAGACAGACGCGTCACCTGATCAGGCACAAGCCGTGCCATTTCATTAAACTTGGTGGTATACTGCTGGTGTGTCATGGTTCCAGCCTCCAACTGCAGAAACTCCCTTTCCAACTTATCCATTTCCCGATGAGGACAAAATTCCTCAATCACCAACCTTCTCAGCTCAGGCCATTTCATTTTCCCAATGGCCCTACTACCCTCAGCTTGGACAATGTTGTCCAACCAGCACAGAGCTGAATCCACAAAAGAGTGGGTAGCAAACTTCACCTTTGGTCCTCTCGGCACTCGCTGATATCGAGAACAGCTTCCATTTCCCTCACCCACCGGTGAGCAGCTGCAGCGGTTCCGTTTCCATCAAAAGTAGGGGGCTTGCATCTCATAAATGCCCCGTAGTTACATCCTCCACTGCCTCTGGCACAGGCTCTTCTTCTTCCTCTTCATCATCAGACAGAACCGTTACGGCTCTGGCTATTCCCGTCCTCCAGAGGATCTGTTTCTTCTTTTCTTTCCCCTTCTCGTACAGCCTTAATAACTTCAGTCACCACAGACGGTAAGATTGTCTGCATGACCTGATGGACTTTTTCTACAACAGCCTCTTTTACTGAGGCTCTCATATTGGCGCTTTCGTCGCCACCCTCCGGATGAGGGGTTTCTGGTTCTTCATGAACCACCCTCTCAACTCTGGGTCTCCCTCTCTTAGGTCGCGGTTCAGCACCGTGACCTCCACCCCTAGAAGCTTTCGAAGATCTACCTCCGGCCATCACACGCACACTGAAAGATTCAAACACCAACACAGTCATTCAAGGGAACATCTCAGTTTATGTCAAGTATAGTAAGTCTCTAATTACAGTGGCCAGTTATGATTAGCCACTTACTTTACTCTTCATACCCCAAGTATACCTGTCCTGACTACATCAGTATTTAAATCTACATACAACACATAAACATACCATGCGCACATAAAACGGTTAACTTAACGAAAATACACCTGATGGCACGCAGCTACTCAGATTGGCATCCCATTCCCATTCCGTCCCATTCTCAGTTTAAGATCAGGTTTATTTTGAAATTTACCCATTTCACTTAAACTTTGGCTTTGATACCAACTTGTAAGGCCCGTTCCCGGGACGCTTACAGCTGGGTTCTCATCGCACATAAAACATATAATTACATTTGTATTAATAAATCGCAGCGGAAAACTAAAACAAACTTTCATTTCCATGTAAATGCTTTTGCAAACTAATACAACATTCATTACAAAAATAGTTTGTTCGCATTACAATGCAAAAACATTAATCAAAAGAATACCATCCCAAAAGAGCTGAGTAGTCGCCCGTGCCATCCTCAGCAATCATTACCTGCCAACTGGAAACACATCAAAGTCAGCGTTGCTGAGTGAGTTCTAGTTTTATAGATAAAACATACTTTACTTTCATATAAAACGTTCATTACTTTTACATGATCACACATCGTACGTACACATAGATAATATCATTATTATCTTCTTCATTCGTTCATTCGTCTTTCATTACCTTACTTGCGCATCGGACATCATCCATACCAATACCATGTGCTACACCCCGGTTAGTCGTAGCTACCGGGCCGAAGTCAACAAAGAACAGCTAAACGTATGTCGAGGTACTAGGAGTAACCATCAGTCTTAGCTACCATCCGCCAGATATTACTATTAGATGATGCTGCCTACCTGTTGGATATCCTAAGCGCCAAATTGATCTTTCATTGGACAACATGGATATCAAGGCGATCTTAGTGCTTCGACCATCCTGAAGAAACATTTTCCAGATGCTGAACGATTGATATTTCATATGGTAAATGTTTGCCTGGCCTCGAAGACTTCTTCTTGGGATCAACTGTCTTCCAGATGGCAACAGGTACTGTTCTCTATCCTTGAACAAGAACCACTAAACTTTTCTGAAATAATTTTTCTTGAAATCAAGGATATGGCCACAAAACCACTTTCTAACGTTGGATACAATATCCTCGGTTATAATGGCCATAATAGAGAATCAGCTTTATGCTGAGGGACTAGTTGGTCTGGGAGTCCCTGCTTTGGCTGTATTGCCGAGGTTACTCCGACACAACACTGACCAAACTCTTAAACAGGCTGCAAGCTGCGCAAACCCACGCAGCTGGAACCCACAGCCTCCACTTCCACATCCAAAGTCCCCTCCAAACCCACAAAGAAGAAGCCTACGAAGGCTACTCAGGGAGGAGGTTGAGTCCCCTGAGGATGCTCCTGCTGCACCAAAGCAGGTATCTCTACTGGAAATAACCCCCCAGTAGCGACTATGACTCCACCAACCGAAGCCGCTCAGGTTTCCTCAAAAGGAACCTGATGCAACCACTCAAAGGGAAGCCACACTGCTGGGATCCTCCTCACTTGAGGGGATTACCATTGAAGAGCACCACTCGCCCCCGGGTGCACACTGCTTCCACACCCTCTCCTGATGCAACCGCCCCTCAAAGCCCTACAATAATTGTTGCAAAAGTGCTGACGCAGTTGCATTCCTCACCCCCCACCCAGACACCAATCACTACTGGATAACCTCAACACCTGAGGGGGAGGATCACAATGCTTCTGTCAACCCACAGCACAGGGGTTATCATGTTCCATCTCCTGGTGTAGACAAGGAGGTGCGACCTTCTGGTGAGGCTGCCACTGCCTCTGACTCAGCAAATGACCGGGTGCAGTTGGTAAGTCTCTAAGACCTCACCAGCGGCAACAGCTGATGAAGGACATAGTCCTGAGGCTGGAAGTCCCCAGAACCAAGACAAGGGGCACATGCTATAATTGATCTACACTCAAGGCATGTTAATCCTGACTCTGTCAGGAGGTCAGGTGATTCAGTATCAACTGATGATGACCTGAGCTTCTTCTATGTTAGTTGCTCAAAACACCATCCTAGAGGATGAGGTTAGCAGACTCAAAGAGCTGCTGGCCAAGATGTCTCAGGATGAAAGTCCATCTGCCACCACAATACACCCACAGATGGCACCTTCTTCTGAAGGTCCCCTAAACACTGAGCCAATACATACTTCCAAGCCACCAGCCTCTGCTTTTGGCACTGATTCTCAGGAACAGAACCATCCTGATCAATCAGTTGCTAACCTTCAAAAATCCCTACCTCTCATCACTCCCATGATCACAGATAAGTGATCAAAGCCATTGATGAGAGGCTTCCTACAATAATACAACCCCTGGTGGAGGAGTTGGTGACCAAATCACTTTCTACTGCTCAAACCCTTGCACCCAATGCAACCAAAAAGGGGGAGAGTCAGTCAGTAAAGGAAAAAGGAAGAGGACAGATGGGAGAAGGAGAAAGAATCAGAGAAGGTAAATGAGAGGAGTTGGCTGTTATAAGTGTGGAGGAGACTGAGTTTGATCATGAGAAGGAGAAGGAGAGTGAGAGAGAGCTGAAGTGAATGAAAGTTCAAAAGACTTTCATGTCACATATCAAAAGAGGAAAGAAGGAGAGTCTGAGAAGGAGAAGATGAATGATATGGTGAAAGAAGCTGATGCCAACCATAACCGTTCAATGGATAAAATCATGATCAGTTAATAGGCAAAAAGTGTTTGAGCAAGTCTACTAAGGGAGTTGACAAGAAGGCAAAAAGTGCTTCTAAACTGCTGAAGAGCAAGTCTTCAGTAGTTTCATCTTCTTCAGTTGATGATCAACAGAAGATGAAGAAGAAACCATGTGAAATATATGGTCTATTCAATCATCTCACAGATGATTATTGGTACAAAAAGGGATCCAAACTCAAACAAAAGGAGAAAATTAAAGAAAACTTGGCTAAAATGAAAACTGAGTTTGAGTCCAAGTTTGTACCAGCAGCATCAAATCCTGTTACTCCTATGTCCAAAAAGAAATCTAAAAGGGAAGGAGTGCAACAGGCAACAGCTGAGGTTGCTCAAAAGAAGATGGTGCAACACAAGAACTCATCATCAAACACCAATACCAATGTGTCTGAAGAGCTGAAAGCTCTTTCCCAGAATCAGACACAGCTGGTAATGATGGTTCAACATCTGTTGGGAAGAGTTAACCAACTTGATGGCCCTGTGTTGAAACCCCAGAAAAGGAGATCCAAGCCAAAGGATTCCTCTTCTACACCATCTCCTTCACCTCAAGCTATTGTGCCCAATAAACCTGTTAGTTTACCATCTATTGATGAGACCAGGCCCAAAACCAAAAAGGTTTGGGTCTCCAAAACTAACTGATTGTTTATTAATGCAGGTTTCTTCAACATGCCAAAGTAGCATCTGGTATGTAGACAGTGGGGGATCTATGCATATGACTGGGAACAACTCACTTCTTAATGACTACTCTCCAGGAAGGAAGGGTTTTGTTTCCTTTGGCAATGATGCAAGAGGTTACATCATCGGGAAGGGCTTTGTTTCCAATGGGGAAATAAGGTTTGATGATGTCAACCATGTGGAAAATCTCAAGTATAACCTCTTGAGTGTCAGTCAAATGTGTGACAAAGGCCATGTTGCCCTTTTCACAAGCCAGAACTGCAGGATTCTGTCATCCAAAGTTCTGAGTTTGATTGACAAGGTATTGGATGCTCACACTCTCCTGAAGGCCAACAGGACAGGAAGAGTGTATGCCTTAGATCTTTCCAAGAAAATAGATCTCAAAGGCCATCCTTGCCTATTTTCCAAGGCCCTCAAGAATCTAATCTATGGCATAGAAGGCTGGGACATGTTAACTTCAAGAACATGAATCAGCTGATACACCATAGTTTAGTAAGGGAAATGCCTATGAAGGAGTTCAGTGTGTGAAAACAACTGCACTGCTTGTTTGAAAGGAAAACAGCACAAAGTTTCATTCCCACCTATTGAAGAACCAAAGTCCACTGCCTGCTTACAACTTCTTCACATGGATCTCTTTGGTCCTGTGAGAGTGATGAGCATGGCAAAGAAGAAATACTGTCTGGTAATTGTGGATGATTACTCCAGATTTGTATGGACTTTCTTTCTACATTCAAAGGATGAAGCTGCACAGAAGATCATAAACTTTGGTGTATGCTGAGAAGCAGTATTCCCTCTCAGTCAAGTGTATTAGAAGTGACAATGGAACAGAATTCAGGAACAATACACTTGATGAGTTCTACCTTTCCAAGGGAATAAAGAGGCAGTTTAGTATTCCAAGAACTCCTGAACAGAATGGAGTTGTGGAGAGAAAGAACAGGACCCTCATTGAAGCTGCAAGGTCTATGTTGGCTGATTCTGGACTGCCATTGAACTTTTGGGCTGAAGCTGTCAACACAGCATGCTATGTGCAGAATAGAGTGCTAATAAATCAGAGGTTGATGAAGACTCCATATGAAGTTCTACATCATTTGGCCCCTCTCATTTCATTCTTTAGAGCATTTGTGTCCCTGTTTCATTCTCAACACAAAGGATCAGCTCCAGAAATTTGATCCTAAGGTGGATGCAGGGTACTTTGTTGGTTATTCATCAACTTGCAAGGCATACAGAGTCTTCAACTGCAGAACAAAGATGGTTGAAGAGATTCTACATGTCAAGTTCAATGAATCTCCAAAGGACAAGATTCCACAAAGCCCTGTGGAGCTCTTTGATTTGGACATACTGCAATATGTTCCTTATCAATCTCCTGCTGTTGCTCCTGTCAACAGTTCACCACCTGGTGTACTGCTGATGAAGATGATGATGATAGTAGTAATCACCTCTTCAGGTTTAGTGACCAACTGCCTGAGTCCTCTAAACCTGATGCTCCTGTAGCTCCAGCAGCACCATCCACAACAAATGCTGATGAGATTTCTGCATCCTCAACTTCATTTGAGTTGCCACCATCTTCATGGTTTCAAGAATCTGCATCAACATCTGCTGTGCTGAAGGTCCTACAAACACTTGCACAGATTTGATTGTTTACCAAGAGCTGAAAAATCACCCAATGTCTCAAATCCTTGGTGATATCAATGCTGGTGTTTCAACCAGAAGCCAGTTGTCCAATTTCTGCTTCTATGCTCTCTTCATCAGTCAGCTAGAGCCAAAGAACTATCATGTAGCTTTGAGAGACAATGGATGGGTTGAAGCCATGCAGCTTGAGCTTCTTCAGTTCAAAAAACAGCAAGTGTGGGAGCTTGTTCCTCTACCCCCAGGTAAGTGTGCAATAGGCACTAAATGGGTTTAGGAATAAAACTGATGAAAATGGGCTAATTGTTAAGAACAAGGCCAGACTGGTTGTGCAGGGGTTTGCACAAGAAGAAGGTATTGATTATGATGAAACCTTTGCCCCTGTAGCCAGACTGGAGGCAATTAGATTGTTTTTAGCCTATGCTGCACTCCACAATCTTAAAGTTTTTCAAATGGATGTCAAAAGTGCTTTTCTATATGGTAACATAAAAGAAGAAGTATGTGTGTCAACCACCAGGCTTTGAGGATAATAAGCACCCAGAATGGGTATATAAGCTTGATAAAGCTCTTTATGGGTTGAAACAAGCACCTAGAGCCTGGTATGAGACCTTATCAAACTTTCTTCTACAGAATAATTTCACTAGAGGCTCCATAGATAAAACTTTATTTATTAAGAAGGTGGATCAGCATAAGCTACTTGTTCAAATTTATGTTGATGATATTATATTTGCATCCTCTGATCCCAATTGTGTGAGGAATTCCAAAACTTAATGCAACAGAAGTTTGAAATGAGTGCAATGGGAGAATTACAGTTCTTTCTAGGTTTGCAAATCAAACAAAAAGCTGATGGAATTTTCATTCATCAGTCTAAATACACAAAAGATCTTTTGAATAAGTTTGATTTACAAAACTGTAAACCCTGTTCTACTCCCATGTGCAACACCACACAATTGGATGTTGATCAGAAAGGTAAAGATGTTGATGAAACTCTTTACAGATGTATGATTGGTTCCTTGATGTATTTAACAGCTTCTAGACCAGATATTATGTTTGCTACATGTGTTTGTGCTAGATTTCAGGCTGCTCCTAAGGAGTCTTATCTGATTGCAGTCAAGAGGATCTTTAGATATCTGCAAGGTACATAATCTCTAGGCTTATGGTATTCCACTGGACATTCTTGCAAATTAGTTGCTCTCTTGATAGTGACTATGCAGGGTGTAAGTTGACCAGGAAATCAACTTCTGGTGGATGTCAATTCCTAGGCAACTGTTTGATTTCTTGGCAGAGTAAGAAACAAACATCTGTTGCTACATCCACTGCTGAAGCCGAGTACATTGCTGCTGCAAGTTGTACATCCCAAGTACTCTGGCTTCAGAATCAACTTTTGGATTATGGCATTACAGAGACTAAGACTCCATTATTAATGGATAGTGCTTCAGCTCTTTGCATTGTCAAAAATCCAGTCCAGCACTCTAGGACCAAACATATAGAAATTAGACATCATTTTATAAGAGATTGTTTTGAAAAGGGTCTAATTAATCCTATGTTGTGCCTAGTGCTGATGAGCTTGCAGACATTTTTACTAAGCCTTTGGATAGTTCAACTTTCCACAACCTGGTGTTAAGGCTTGGTATGCTGCAGCTAGAATAAGTGACAACTACTGATGATCTCAGTAATTACTGATGATCATTGGTAACCATGTCACATAAGTACTGATGAGTTATTTTACCCTCAGTAGTTTTTATAACTACTGAAGGCTAAATGCTTTAAGTACTGTACTTTATCTGTTCTAAACTACTGATGTAGTTACAACTACTGATAATCAGTAGAAACAGATAAGTACTGATGTCCTATGAAACAACTGAAAACAGCAAAAGGCTGATGAGTACGTGTTGAGGACAGTATGAAACAGCTGAAAGGCTATGAATTGACGACAACTACTGATGAGTACTCTCTCTTCAGTAGTTCACAAACTGCTGTTTCTTCAAACAACTGAAGCAATACCATGTCTTCAGTAGTTTCACAACTACTGATGACTAACACCAAGTCTTCAGTTGTTTACAACAACTGATGGCACAACCAGGGTCTTCAGTAGTTTCACAACTACTGATGACTAATACCAAGTCCTCAGTTGTTTCAACATCTGAAGTCCAACTTGTCTTCAGTAGTTTTTTTAAAACTACTGATGCCTAAATCAGAGACTTCAGTTGTTTCAACGTCTGATTGTAAACACCATGTCTTCAGTTGTTTTATAACTGCTGACCACACCAATACCATCAGTCGTTTCAAACTCTGAAAGTTAATACCACGTCATCAGTTGTTTCAAATACTGATGACTAACACCAAAACCTTCAGTCGTTTCATAACCCGTACCCTATATATATCTGATCCCTCTTTCAGAGTTTTTCATTCTTTCACGACCTAAAATTTCAAAAGCTCTGAAAATCTTTCACCTTCATTAATGGCGACCATGCAACTCAAGCCTCGACACAACTGTGTCGCGTACCTCACTAAATCACCTTCTGGACCAAATTCGATAATGCTATAGATCTTATGGTCCAATCACCACTGAAAACGGCCTTCCTCCTAAATCCAATCATTTATGCCGATTCGCTACATCAGTTTTGGACGAATGCAACTGTTAATGGAGAATCTATCCATTCGTCCATCAACTCTTATAAGGTGGTCATCTCTACTGCTACCATCCGCTAGATATTACTATTAGATGATGCTGCCTACCCTGTTGGATATCCTAAGCGCCAAATTGATCTTTCATTTGGACAACATGGATATCAAGGCGATCTTAGTGCTTCGACCATCCTGAAGAAACATTTTCCAGATGCTGAACGATTGATATTTCATATGGTAAATGTTTGCCTGGCCTCGAAGACTTCTTCTTGGGATCAACTGTCTTCCAGATGGCAACAGGTACTGTTCTCTATCCTTGAACAAGAACCACTAAACTTTTCTGAAATAATTTTTCTTGAAATCAAGGATATGGCCACAAAACCACTTTCTAACCGTTGGATACTATATCCTCGGTTTATAATGGCCATAATAGAGAATCAGCTTTATGCTGAGGGACTAGTTGGTCTGGGAGTCCCTGCTTTGGCTGTATTGCCGGAGGTATACTCCGACACAACACTGACCAAACTCTTAAACAGGCTGCCAAGCTGCGCAAACCCACGCAGCTGGAACCCACAGCCTCCACTTCCACATCCAAAGTCCCCTCCAAACCCACAAAGAAGAAGCCTACGAAGGCTACTCAGGGAGTTGAGTCCCCTGAGGATGCTCCTGCTGCACCAAAGCAGGTTATCTCTACTGGAAATAACCCCCCAGTAGCGACTATGACTCCACCAACCGAAGCCGCTCAGGTTTCCTCTCAAAAGGAACCTGATGCAACCACTCAAAGGGAAGCCACACTGCTGGGATCCTCCTCACTTGAGGGGATTACCATTGAAGAGCACCACTCGCCCCGGGTGCACACTGCTTCCACACCCCTCCTGATGATGCAA
This sequence comes from Flaveria trinervia, assembly GCA_025506515.1. NCBI lineage: Eukaryota > Viridiplantae > Streptophyta > Magnoliopsida > Asterales > Asteraceae > Flaveria > Flaveria trinervia. The sequence goes on from CM046446.1 coordinate 10,343,197, forward strand.
CGCCCCTCAAAGCCCTACAATAATTGTTGCAAAAGTGCTGACGCAGTTGCATTCCTCACCCCCCACCCAGACACCAATCACTACTGGGATAACCTCAACACCTGAGGGGGAGGATCACAATGCTTCTGTCAACCCACAGCACAGGGGTTATCATGTTCCATCTCCTGGTGTAGACAAGGAGGTGCGACCTCTGGTGAGGCTGCCACTGCCTCTGACTCAGCAAATGACCAGGGTGCAGTTGGTAACGTCTCTAAGACCTCACCAGCGGCAACAGCTGATGAAGGACATAGTCCTGAGGGCTGGAAGTCCCCAGAACCAAGAACAAGGGGAACATGCTATAATGATCTACACTCAAGGCATGTTAATCCTGACTCTGTCAGAAGGTCAGGTGATTCAGTATCAACTGATGATGACCTGAGCTTCTTCTATGATGTAGTTGCTCAAAACACCATCCTAGAGGATGAGGTTAGCAGACTCAAAGAGCTGCTGGCCAAGATGTCTCAGGATGAAAGTCCATCTGCCACCACAATACACCCACAGATGGCACCTTCTTCTGAAGGTCCCCTAAACACTGAGCCAATATACTTCCAAGCCACCAGCCTCTGCTTTTGGCACTGATTCTCAGGAAGAACCATCCTGATCAATCAGTTGCTAACCTTCAAAAATCCCTACCTCTCATCACTCATGATCACAGATATAGTGATCAAAGCCATTGATGAGAGGCTTCCTACAATAATACAACCCCTGGTGGAGGAGTTGGTGACCAAATCACTTTCTACTGCTCAACCCTTGCACCCAATGCAACCAAAAGGGGGAGAGTCAGTCAGTTAAAGGAAAAAGGAAGAGGACAGATGGGGAGAAGGAGAGAAAGAATCAGAGAGGTAAATGAAAGGAGTTGGCTGTTATAAGTGTGGAGGAGACTGAGTTTGATCATGAGAAGGAGAAGGAGAGTGAGAAGAGAGCTGAAGTGAATGAAAGTCAAAAAAGACTTTCATGTCACATATCAAAAGGAGAAAGAAGGAGAGTCTGAGAAGGAGAAGGAGCTGAATGATATGGTGAAAGAAGCTGATGCCAACCATAACCGTTCAATGGATAAATCATTGATCAGTATATAGGCAGGCAGGGTTTTGACATCCAACAACTAGACTCCGAGATCAGAAGGTTGGAGACAGAGGAGATCAACTCAAGATGGGCTAGTTATGATGCCTTAGAAAGAGAAAGGCTGGAGATAATGATTAGATTTGTAGCCAAATACTTGGGAGATCTCTGATAGAAATAAGGGCCTGGACCAGGGACAACATCTTGGCAATAACCACCAAGATTTGTTCGTCTGAAGCATACTCCAAGGGTTTAGTGATTGAGGCATTAAATGAAGCTGGGGTTGGGAACCGAAAAGAACTGACAAATTTACTAAAGCCTTCCTTACAGCCAAAATGCTAAAATAGTCTGAAAAGCCTCTATCCTCAAAATCACTACCTCCACAACCCACTAAAACAACCCCTTACCCTCTAAACCAATCATCCAACCCACAAAACCAAATCCTTTACCCCCAAAACCACTGCCAGTGATGTACCTAGACAAAAGAAAAGAAAGGTACTGAGGGCTGATGAAGAAGAAGAGGAGGATGAAGACAGACTGCCACTCTCTGCAGTTATCACTTTGCCTAAGGCTAATCCAATGTCCATCACTCCTGCTTCTCAAATGCATGCTGTGATGATAATAAAGATGAAGAGGAACAGATGCAAAGACATGATGAGGAAATGCTGAAAAGCATTGACAAAGCATATGCCACATCCTCTTCAATGATTAGCATGAAGAAGAAGTCTTAAGATTGTACACCCTTGCTAATACCTTTCAATACCAAAGGGAAAAAGTAAGGATATGGCCTGATCCTAGGGTGGCACACAGGATTGTCAAGAAAGAAATTCCTTCAAAATACAAGGGCCGAGTGAAGAGGTTTGTCGACGAAGACATCACTGTGGTTCTTGTAGTGTCCCCCTGGGAAATTGTAGAGAGTTCAAGAAAGCTATGAAGCCAAACAACCACCCCAAAAGATGTGGAGAATAAAATCATAAAGAAGGGATTGGTTTACAAAAGACTTGAAAACTCAAACAAGATGAGCTCAACCTACTCTTAGAAGGGACTCATCCAGATGAGTTTGCTTACAGACAAATAACACGGTTGAGCTCAAGAATGGAAAACAGGCCAAGTACATCTCTGAAGTGTATGGCCGAGAAGGATTGTTTGATGGTGTGCCCGAGGTGCTGACAATGGATGAGCAGATCATGTTTCTAGGGCTACACCAGGGAATCCTATAGGCTGATACACGGGAAGTAGATCTCATGGTTGGGGTAACAGCTCAGTGTCCAAGTCCCCCAATACAGAGCTCCCAACCATATCATGCAAAACAGATCATCAGAGACTTCTTCCCAGGCCGGTGCTGAAAAAGGGTCACTTCTATCTGATCAAGAGGATAAAAAAGACCAATCTATCTGCCAAAATAAGTGGGACTCGTCAATAACTTAGAGGTTTTGGCTGCATTGGTTCAGGGGGAGTTGTTGGACCAAAAGAAACCAATGAGCCTGATCAGAGAAACCTCTAAGTCCACAGGACATCACAACAGCTGAGAAGACCTGATCAGCTGTTCTACAAAGTCTGAAGAATACAACTGCTGAAGTATTTCTGAAGTACTGAAGACAAAGACTGAGACAACAGCTGAGATCTAAAGTCTGAAGACTTCAACAAGTACTGAAGACAAAGACTGAAGATCAACAGCTGAAAGACAAAGTCTGATGTTCAAGTACTGAAGACATCAGCTGATGCTAACAGCTAATGACAACAGCTGAAGAGGGCTTCTTCAGTTGTTGTGATGGTTTTTCTTCATCAGTAGTTTTCTTTTCCTTTCAGTAGTTTGTTTACTTTTCTGTAGTTTTGTTTCCTTTTCAGTACTTGTAAACAACTGAAGAGGTTGTTCTTCAGTTGTTGTAGTATCAGTAGTTTTATGTTTTTCAGTAGTTGTAAATAAGATGTTTAACACTTAGGAACATTTGTAAGAAGATGTCAGTTGTTGACATCTTCAGTAGTTGTAAACATCAGTAGTTATAAAACGGTTACATGTCACTTTCAAGTGACATCACCTACGTCATTTTTCCTTATAAGGAAGGATGACTCACCTGTAATCGTGCCATTGAGGCCGACAATCTTAATGCAATATTCTTTTGTCAGATATTTCTCTCTCTATAACAAATTCTTATCGCTTTATATCGAATGTTCTTGCTTGAATTTGTCTAATTCCGAGCTATTCGCTGCTATATCTGTTCAATCGATTAAACGGAGAGGCTGAGATCCTAACAAATGGTATCAGAGCAGGTTAATCATTGCCAAATCTCTGATGATAAGGCTAGGGGGATGTACTCTTAGAGAAGTACAAAGACCTCAAAGATACTCTTGCTGTCACCCAAGTAGAGTGTGATCGATGGGTACAATCTTGCAAGGGCTTTGAAATGCTTCTTAGTAAGCAAACAGCTTCCAATGTGAAGTTTGGAATTGGTTATAATCACACTGCTCCTCCTACAGATTTTGCTTCAAGAGCAGGAGTAGAATCTGATGGAGAAAGTAATGACCAATCCACCTCATCATGTGATTCACTACTTGATAAAGCACCATCAGTAGTTGAAGTCAGTAGTAATCCCTCTGTGAACCTATCAGCTGATTTGATGGTTCAACTGCTGACACTCACATGATCAATGAGTTGATCAACCCAAGTGTTATCCCTAGAAGTACTGAGGGTACTGGAGAGCAGGGGATAACATCTGGAGTTCAAATCCTAATAACTGACAGCACTAAAGAGAAGAAAACTGTCAGTAGGAAGGATTTGAAGCCTACTAAGGGAGTTGACAAGAAGGCAAAAAGTGCTTCTAAACTGCTGAAGAGCAAGTCTTCAGTAGTTTCATCTTCTTCAGTTGATGATCAACAGAAGATGAAGAAGAAACCATGTGAAATATATGGTCTATTCAATCATCTCACAGATGATTGTTGGTACAAAAAGGGATCCAAACTCAAACAAAAGGAGAAAATTAAAGAAAACTTGGCTAAAATGAAAACTGAGTTTGAGTCCAAGTTTGTACCAGCAGCATCAAATCCTGTTACTCCTATGTCCAAAAAGAAATCTAAAAGGAAGGAGTGCAACAGGCAACAGCTGAGGTTGCTCAAAAGAAGATGGTGCAACACAAGAACTCATCATCAAACACCAATACCAATGTGTCTGAAGAGCTGAAAGCTCTTTCCCAGAATCAGACACAGCTGGTAATGATGGTTCAACATCTGTTGGGAAGAGTTAACCAACTTGATGGCCCTGTGTTGAAACCCCAGAAAAGGAGATCCAAGCCAAAGGATTCCTCTTCTACACCATCTCCTTCACCTCAAGCTATTGTGCCCAATAAACCTGTTAGTTTACCATCTATGATGAGACCAGGCCCAAAACCAAAAAGGTTTGGGTCTCCAAAACTAACTGATTGTTTATTAATGCAGGTTTCTTCAACATGCCAAAGTAGCATCTGGTATGTAGACAGTGGGGGATCTATGCATATGACTGGGAACAACTCACTTCTTAATGACTACTCTCCAGGAAGGAAGGGTTTTGTTTCCTTTGGCAATGATGCAAGAGGTTACATCATCGGGAAGGGCTTTGTTTCCAATGGGGAAATAAGGTTTGATGATGTCAACCATGTGGAAAATCTCAAGTATAACCTCTTGAGTGTCAGTCAAATGTGTGACAAAGGCCATGTTGCCCTTTTCACAAGCCAGAACTGCAGGATTCTGTCATCCAAAGTTCTGAGTTTGATTGACAAGGTATTGGATGCTCACACTCTCCTGAAGGCCAACAGGACAGGAAGAGTGTATGCCTTAGATCTTTCCAAGAAAATAGATCTCAAAGGCCATCCTTGCCTATTTTCCAAGGCCTCTCCTCAAGAATCTAATATGGCATAGAAGGCTGGGACATGTTAACTTCAAGAACATGAATCAGCTGATACACCATAGTTTAGTAAGGGGAATGCCTATGAAGGAGTTCAAGTGTGAAAACAACTGCACTGCTTGTTTGAAAGGAAAACAGCACAAAGTTTCATTCCCACCTATTGAAGAACCAAAGTCCACTGCCTGCTTACAACTTCTTCACATGGATCTCTTGGTCCTGTGAGAGTGATGAGCATGGCAAAGAAGAAATAATGTCTGGTAATTGTGGATGATTACTCCAGATTTGTATGGACTTTCTTTCTACATTCAAAGGATGAAGCTGCACAGAAGATCATAAACTTTGTGTGTATGCTGAGAAGCATTATTCCCTCTCAGTCAAGTGTATTAGAAGTGACAATGGAACAGAATTCAGGAACAATACACTTGATGAGTTCTACCTTTCCAAGGGAATAAGAGGCAGTTTAGTATTCCAAGAACTCCTGAACAGAATGGAGTTGTGGAGAGAAAGAACAGGACCCTCATTGAAGCTGCAAGGTCTATGTTGGCTGATTCTGGACTGCCATTGACCTTTTGGGCTGAAGCTGTCAACACAGCATGCTATGTGCAGAATAGAGTGCTAATAAATCAGAGGTTGATGAAGACTCCATATGAAGTTCTACATCATTTGGCCCCTCTCATTTCATTCTTTAGAGCATTTGGGTGTCCCTGTTTCATTCTCAACACAAAGGATCAGCTCCAGAAATTTGATCCTAAGGTGGATGCAGGGTACTTTGTTGGTTATTCATCAACTTGCAAGGCATACAGAGTCTTCAACTGCAGAACAAAGATGGTTGAAGAGATTCTACATGTCAAGTTCAATGAATCTCCAAAGGACAAGATTCCACAAAGCCCTGTGGAGCTCTTTGATTTGGACATACTGCAATATGTTCCTTATCAATCTCCTGCTGTTGCTCCTGTCAACAGTTCACCACCTGGTGTTACTGCTGAAGATGATGATGATAGTAGTAATCACCTCTTCAGGTTTAGTGACCAACTGCCTGAGTCCTCTAAACCTGATGCTCCTGTAGCTCCAGCAGCACCATCCACAACAAATGCTGATGACATTTCTGCATCCTCAACTTCATTTGAGTTGCCACCATCTTCATGGTTTCAAGAATCTGCATCAACATCTGCTGTTGCTGAAGGTTCTACAAACACTTGCACAGATTTGATTGTTTACCAAGAGCTGAAAAATCACCCAATGTCTCAAATCCTTGGTGATATCAATGCTGGTGTTTCAACCAGAAGCCAGTTGTCCAATTTCTGCTTCTATGCTCTCTTCTTCAGTCAGCTAGAGCCAAAGAACTATCATGTAGCTTTGAGAGACAATGGATGGGTTGAAGCCATGCAGCTTGAGCTTCTTCAGTTCAAAAAATAGCAAGTGTGGGAGCTTGTTCCTCTACCCCCAGGTAAGTGTGCAATAGGCACTAAATGGGTGTTTAGGAATAAAACTGATGAAAATGGGCTAATTGTTAAGAACAGGCCAGACTGGTTGTGCAGGGGTTTGCACAAGAAGAAGGTATTGATTATGATGAAACCTTTGCCCCTGTAGCCAGACTGGAGGCAATTAGATTGTTTTTAGCCTATGCTGCACTCCACAATCTTAAAGTTTTTCAAATGGATGTCAAAAGTGCTTTTCTATATGGTAACATAAAAGAAGAAGTTTATGTGTGTCAACCACCAGGCTTTGAGGATAATAAGCACCCATAATGGGTATATAAGCTTGATAAAGCTCTTTATGGGTTGAAACAAGCACCTAGAGCCTGGTATGAGACCTTATCAAACTTTCTTCTACAGAATAATTTCACTAGAGGCTCCATAGATAAAACTTTATTTATTAAGAAGGTGGATCAGCATAAGCTACTTGTTCAAATTTATGTTGATGATATTATATTTGCATCCTCTGATCCTCAATTGTGTGACAACAGAAGTTTGAAATGAGTGCAATGGGAGAATTACAGTTCTTTCTAGGTTTGCAAATCAAACAAAAAGCTGATGGAATTTTCATTCATCAGTCTAAATACACAAAAGATCTTTTGAATAAGTTTGATTTACAAAACTGTAAACCCTGTTCTACTCCCATGTGCAACACCACACAATTGGATGTTGATCAGAAAGGTAAAGATGTTGATGAAACTCTTTACAGATGTATGATTGGTTCCTTGATGTATTTAACAGCTTCTAGACCAGATATTATGTTTGCTACATGTGTTTGTGCTAGATTTCAGGCTGCACCTAAGGAGTCTTATCTGATTGCAGTCAAGAGGATCTTTAGATATCTGCAAGGTACATAATCTCTAGGCTTATGGTATTCCACTGGACATTCTTGCAAATTTGTTGCTCTCTCTGATAGTGACTATGCAGGGTGTAAGTTGACCAGGAAATCAACTTCTGGTGGATGTCAATTCCTAGGCAACTGTTTGATTTCTTGGCAGAGTAAGAAACAACATCTGTTGCTACATCCACTGCTGAAGCCGAGTACATTGCTGCTGCAAGTTGTACATCCCAAGTACTCTGGCTTCAGAATCAACTTTTGGATTATGGCATTACAGAGACTAAGACTCCATTATTAATGGATAGTGCTTCAGCTCTTTGCATTGTCAAAAATCCAGTCCAGCACTCTAGGACCAAACATATAGAAATTAGACATCATTTTATAAGAGATTGTTTTGAAAATGGTCTAATTAATCCTATGTTTGTGCCTAGTGCTGATGAGCTTGCAGACATTTTTACTAAGCCTTTGGATAGTTCAACTTTCCACAACCTGGTGTTAAGGCTTGGTATGCTGCAGCTAGAATTAGTGACAACTACTGATGATCTCAGTAATTACTGATGATCATTGGTAACCATGTCACATATAAGTACTGATGAGTTATTTTACCCTCAGTAGTTTTTATAACTACTGAAGGCTAAATGCTTTAAGTACTGTACTTTATCTGTTCTAAACTACTGATGTAGTTACAACTACTGATAATCAGTAGAAACAGATAAGTACTGATGTCCTATGAAACAACTGAAAACAGCAAAAGGCTGATGAGTACGTGTTGAGGATAGTATGAAACAGCTGAAAGGCTATGAATTGACGACAACTACTGATGAGTACTCTCTCTTCAGTAGTTCACAAACTGCTGTTTCTTCATAAACAACTGAAGCAATACCATGTCTTCAGTAGTTTCACAACTACTGATGACTAACACCAAGTCTTCAGTTGTTTACAACAACTGATGGCAAAACCAGGGTCTTCAGTAGTTTCACAACTACTGATGACTAATACAAGTCCTCAGTTGTTTCAACATCTGAAGTCCAACTTGTCTTCAGTAGTTTTTTTTAAAACTACTGATGCCTAAATCAGAGACTTCAGTTGTTTCAACGTCTGATTGTAAACACCATGTCTTCAGTTGTTTTATAACTGCTGACCACACCAATACCATCAGTCGTTTCAAACCTCTGAAAGTTAATACCACGTCATCAGTTGTTTCAAATACTGATGACTAACACCAAAACCTTCAGTCGTTTCATAACCCGTACCCTATATATATCTGATCCCTCTTTCAGAGTTTTTCATTCTTTCACGACCTAAAATTTCAAAAGCTCTGAAAATCTTTCACCTTCATTAATGGCGACCATGCAACTCAAGCCTCGACACAACTGTGTCGCGTACCTCACTAAATCGCCCTTCTGGACCAAATTCGATAATGCTATAGATCTTATGGTCCAATCACCACTGAAAACGGCCTTCCTCCTAAATCCAATCATTTATGCCGATTCGCTACATCAGTTTTGGACGAATGCAACTGTTAATGGAGAATCTATCCATTCGTCCATCAACTCTCATAAGGTGGTCATCTCTACTGCTACCATCCGCCAGATATTACTATTAGATGATGCTGCCTACCCTGTTGGATATCCTAAGCGCCAAATTGATCTTTCATTTGGACAACATGGATATCAAGGCGATCTTAGTGCTTCGACCATCCTGAAGAAACATTTTCCAGATGCTGAACGATTGATATTTCATATGGTAAATGTTTGCCTGGCCTCGAAGACTTCTTCTTGGGATCAACTGTCTTCCAGATGGCAACAGGTACTGTTCTCTATCCTTGAACAAGAACCACTAAACTTTTCTGAAATAATTTTTCTTGAAATCAAGGATATGGCCACAAAACCACTTTCTAACCGTTGGATACAATATCCTCGGTTTATAATGGCCATAATAGAGAATCAGCTTTATGCTGAGGGACTAGTTGGTCTGGGAGTCCCTGCTTTGGCTGTATTGCCGGAGGTATACTCCCGACACAACACTGACCAAACTCTTAAACAGGCTGCCAAGCTGCGCAAACCCACGCAGCTGGAACCCACAGCCTCCACTTCCACATCCAAAGTCCCCTCCAAACCACAAAGAAGAAGCCTACGAAGGCTACTCAGGGAGTTGAGTCCCCTGAGGATGCTCCTGCTGCACCAAAGCAGGTTATCTCTACTGGAAATAACCCCCCAGTAGCGACTATGACTCCACCAACCGAAGCCGCTCAGGTTTCCTCTCAAAAGGAACTGATGCAACCACTCAAAGGGAAGCCACACTGCTGGGATCCTCCTCACTTGAGGGGATTACCATTGAAGAGCACCACTCGCCCCGGGTGCACACTGCTTCCACACCCTCTCCTGATGCAACCGCCCCTCAAAGCCCTACAATAATTGTTGCAAAAGTGCTGACGCAGTTGCATTCCTCACCCCCACCCAGACACCAATCACTACTGGGATAACCTCAACACCTGAGGGGGAGGATCACAATGCTTCTGTCAACCCACAGCACAGGGGTTATCATGTTCCATCTCCTGGTGTAGACAAGGAGGTGCGACCTTCTGGTGAGGCTGCCACTGCCTCTGACTCAGCAAATGACCAGGGTGCAGTTGGTAACGTCTCTAAGACCTCACCAGCGGCAACAGCTGATGAAGGACATAGTCCTGAGGCTGGAAGTCCCCAGAACCAAGAACAAGGGGCACATGCTATAATTGATCTACACTCAAGGCATGTTAATCCTGACTCTGTCAGGAGGTCAGGTGATTCAGTATCAACTGATGATGACCTGAGCTTCTTCTATGATGTAGTTGCTCAAAAACACATCCTAGAGGATGAGGTTAGCAGACTCAAAGAGCTGCTGGCCAAGATGTCTCAGGATGAAAGTCCATCTGCCACCACAATACACCCACAGATGGCACCTTCTTCTGAAGGTCCCCTAAACACTGAGCCAATACATACTTCCAAGCCACCAGCCTCTGCTTTTGGCACTGATTCTCAGGAACAGAACCATCCTGATCAATCAGTTGCTAACCTTCAAAAATCCCTACCTCTCATCACTCCCATGATCACAGATATAGTGATCAAAGCCATTGATGAGAGGCTTCCTACAATAATACAACCCCTGGTGGAGGAGTTGGTGACCAAATCACTTTCTACTGCTCAAACCCTTGCACCCAATGCAACCAAAAAGGGGGAGAGTCAGTCAGTTAAAGGAAAAAGGAAGAGGACAGATGGGGAGAAGGAGAAAGAATCAGAGAAGGTAAATGAGAAGGAGTTGGCTGTATAAGTGTGGAGGAGACTGAGTTTGATCATGAGAAGGAGAAGGAGAGTGAGAAGAGAGCTGAAGTGAATGAAAGTCAAAAAGACTTTCATGTCACATATCAAAAGAGGAAAGAAGGAGAGTCTGAGAAGGAGAAGGAGCTGAATGATATGGTGAAAGAAGCTGATGCCAACCATAACCGTTCAATGGATAAAATCATTGATCAGTTATATAGGCAGGGTTTTGACATCCAACAACTAGACTCCGAGATCAGAAGGTTGGAGACAGAGGAGATCAACTCAAGATGGGCTAGTTATGATGCCTTAGAAAGAGAAAGGCTGGAGATAATGATTAGATTTGTAGCCAAATACTTGGGAAGATCTCTGATAGAAATAAGGGCCTGGACCAGGGACAACATCTTGGCAATAACCACCAAGATTTGTTCGTCTGAAGCATACTCCAAGGTTTAGTGATTGAGGCATTAAATGAAGCTGGGGTTGGGAACCGAAAAGAACTGACAAAATTTACTAAAGCCTCCTTACAGCCAAAATGCTAAAATAGTCTGAAAAGCCTCTATCCTCAAAATCACTACCTCCACAACCCACTAAAACAACCCCTTTACCCTCTAAACCAATCATCCAACCCACAAAACCAAATCCTTTACCCCCAAAACCCACTGCCAGTGATGTACCTAGACAAAAGAAAAGAAAGGTACTGAGGGCTGATGAAGAAGAAGAGGAGGATGAAGACAGACTGCCACTCTCTGCAGTTATCACTTTGCCTAAGGCTAATCCAATGTCCATCACTCCTGCTTCTCAAATGCATGCTGTGATGATAAAGATTGAAGAGGAACAGATGCAAAGACATGATGAGGAAATGCTGAAAAGCATTGACAAAGCATATGCCACATCCTCTTCAATGATTAGCATGAAGAAAGAAGTCTTAAGATTGTACACCCTTGCTAATACCTTTCAATACCAAAGGGAAAAAGTAAGGATATGGCCTGATCCTAGGGTGGCACACAGGATTGTCAAGAAAGAAATTCCTTCAAAATACAAGGGCCGAGTGAAGAGGTTTGTCGACGAAGACATCACTGTGGTTCTTGTAGTGTCCCCCTGGGAAATTGTAGAAGAGTTCAAGAAAGCTTATGAAGCCAAACAACCACCCCAAAAGATGTTGGAGAATAAAATCATAAAGAAGGGATTGGTTTACAAAAGACTTGAAAACTTCAAACAAGATGAGCTCAACCTACTCTTAGAAGGGACTCATCCAGATGAGTTTGCTTACAGACAAATAACCACGGTTGAGCTCAAGAATGGAAAACAGGCCAAGTACATCTCTGAAGTGTATGGCGAGAAGGATTGTTTGATGGTGTGCCCGAGGTGCTGACAATGGATGAGCAGATCATGTTTCTAAGGGCTTACACCAGGGAATCCTATAGGCTGATACACGGGAAGTAGATCTCATGGTTGGGGTAACAGCTCAGTGTCCAAGTCCCCAATACAGAGCTCCCAACCATATCATGCAAAACAGATCATCAGAGACTTCTTCCCAGGCCGGTGCTGAAAAAGGGTCACTTCTCATCTGATCAAGAGGATAAAAAAGACCAATCTATCTGCCAAAATAAGTGGGACTCGTCAATAACTTAGAGGTTTTGGCTGCATTGGTTCAGGGGGAGTTTGTTGGACCAAAAGAACCAATGAGCCTGATCAGAGAAACCTCTAAGTCCCACAGGACATCACAACAGCTGAAGAAGACCTGATCAGCTGTTCTACAAAGTCTGAAGAATGCAACTGCTGAAGTATTTCTGAAGTACTGAAGACAAAGACTGAGACAACAGCTGAAGATCTAAAGTCTGAAGACTTCAACAAGTACTGAAGACAAAGACTGAAGATCAACAGCTGAAAGACAAAGTCTGATGTTCAAGTACTGAAGACATCAGCTGATGCTAACAGCTAATGACAACAGCTGAAGAGGGCTTCTTCAGTTGTTGTGATGGTTTTTCTTCATCAGTAGTTTTCTTTCCTTTCAGTAGTTGTTTACTTTTCTGTAGTTTTGTTTCCTTTTCAGTACTTGTAAACAACTGAAGAGGTTGTTCTTCAGTGTTGTAGTATCAGTAGTTTTATGTTTTTCAGTAGTTGTAAATAAGATGTTTAACACTTAGGAACATTTGTAAGAAGATGTCAGTTGTTGACATCTTCAGTAGTTGTTAAACATCAGTAGTTATAAAACGGTTACATGTCACTTTCAAGTGACATCAGCCTACGTCATTTTTTCCTTTATAAGGAAGGATGACTCACCTGTAATCGTGCCATTGAGGCCGACAATCTTAATGCAATATTCCTTTTGTCAGATATTTCTCTCTCTATAACAAAATTCTTTATCGCTTTATATCGAATGTTCTTGCTTGAATTTGTCTAATTCTGAGCTATTCCGCTGCTATATCTGTTCAATCGATTAAACGAAGAGGCTGAGATCCTAACAAATGGTATCAGAGCAGGTTAATCATTGATCGATCTAACAATTGATCATTGAAACTGTTCAATCGCTCTAAGTTTGATCGAATTAGCAAATTCGCAAGGATCTGTTATAGAGATTGAGAGTGTATCGCTTCTGGCCGTTTTATTTGAGGTTCTGTGTGGTTCTGAGCTAAATTTATTGTGATTTTACTTGAATCTGTCTGAATTTCCACAATGACTACTTCTCGAATGATCCTTTCAATACTGGATCCTCTACCAAGCCTCCAATCTGGTGAGGAATGAGTATAACATTTGGCAGAGAAGATTGCTCCATCACCTGTCTGTCAATAGCTCAGGTTGTTGGACATCTGTGGTACATGGACCACATAAGCCAATGGTGAATGATCCGGAAACAAACCAGTTGGTTCCAAAGAAGAAGGAGCAATACTCCGATGAGGACAAGAAGTTGTTTGAAATCGATGCAAAAGCCCGTGGAATTTTGGCTATGGCTATTCCTAATGAGATTTACTCTGGGCTTCTGCATTGTGAGTCTGCTCATGACCTCTGGAAAGCCATCAAAGAACAATTTGGTGGTACTGATGAGGTTTTAGCAAACAACAGGGAAATCCTCGCCCAACAATATGAGACTTTCTCTCATAGAAAGGGTGAGACTCTGACTCAACAATTTGAGCGGTTTCATGTTTAATCTCTGAATTGAAAATGGTTAAACATGAATATACCAGGAGTCAGATGAACCATAGATTCCTAAGATTACTGCCTGAGAGATGGAACACATATACCATTGTTCTACGCTCAAATGCTGATGTTGATCGCCTATCTCTCACCCAACTTCATGGGAAACTGCTTACATTCGAGAGAGAGATAGAGCAGAAAAGGAAATTGGCTTCATCTGGCAAGCTTACTGAGGATTTTGTCCAAGGGAACACTGCCTTGATTGGACATCAAGAGTCAAATATGCGTCATCTGAAAGCCAGTATGATGAGCATATTGATTTCTCTACAAACATTCTGAGCCTGCCTTTGTGAGTGTTGATAGTTATTCTGCTGGTAGTAATAGTGACAATCTGTTTCATCATGGATGATCTCAAGGGGATTGCTGATGATGACTTAGAAGAGATGGATATTTTGAGCCAAATGGCCTTGATAAATATCAGATCTCAGAAGTTCTACAAAAGAACTGGAAGGAAATTCCCAGGACTCTCTGGCAAAACCAAAGTTGGTTTTGACAAGAGTAAGTTGAAGTGTCATAAATGCCACAGGCTTGGACACTTTGCAAGAGAATGTAGATCATCTGGATCTAACTCTCCTGCACCTTTTGTGACTTTCCCTGGCAATAGTCAACAAAACAGAGGGCAACAACCTGTCAATTCTGGTTATCATCATCAACCACAATCTCCTGCATATTTTGTTCCACAGGGGCCAATGCCATATCCATACCCCTGCTATTACATGCCACAACCAGGCCAGGTTCAAGCACCCACTGCTCAGCAACCACATGCACTCCCTGAGTCTCAACCATCCCAATCTCATCAACCTAATCAACTTCAACAACACAGCTTCTTCACACCAGGAGTTGTTGACTGGAGATGTGTCTGGTAATGAACAACTGTTCTCAGGTGCTGGTCAACATGGTGGTGAGCATCCTTTTGGAAATCTAGCTCTCATGACTTTGGAATCCTCTGATGGATCATCCTCAAGTACCTCTTCAACACAGGTATCACAGGTATCCTCTGAGGCTAAGGCCAAATTATGTTCTGAAACTTGCGTAGCAGCATTTGCCTCTATTAGAGAAGCAAATGTGGCTTTAATCAATAAAAATGTAGAGCTAGAACAAATAATTTCCAAAAATAAAGCTGAGTTTGAGTCTGTGCTGAAAGAGAAAACTGATGAGATTTATAAATTAAAATGCCAAATCTCTGATGATAAGGCTAGGGAGGATGTACTCTTAGAGAAGTACAAAGACCTCAAAGATACTCTTGCTGTCACCCAAGTAGAGTGTGATCGATGGGTACAATCTTGCAAGGGCTTTGAAATGCTTCTTAGTAAGCAAACAGCTTCCAATGTGAAGTTTGGAATTGGTTATAATCACACTGCTCCTCCTACAGATTTTGCTTCAAGAGCAGGAGTAGAATCTGATGGAGAAAGTAATGACCAATCCACCTCATCATGTGATTCACTACTTGATAAAGCACCATCAGTAGTTGAAGTCAGTAGTAATCCCTCTGTGAACCTATCAGCTGATATTGATGGTTCAACTGCTGACACTCACATGATCAATGAGTTGATCAACCCAAGTGTTATCCCTAGAAGTACTGAGGGTACTGGAGAGCAGGGGATAACATCTGGAGTTCAAATCCTAATAACTGACAGCACTAAAGAGAAGAAAACTGTCAGTAGGAAGGATTTGAAGCCTACTAAGGGAGTTGACAAGAAGGCAAAAAGTGCTTCTAAACTGCTGAAGAGCAAGTCTTCAGTAGTTTCATCTTCTTCAGTTGATGATCAACAGAAGATGAAGAAGAAACCATGTGAAATATATGGTCTATTCAATCATCTCACAGATGATTGTTGGTACAAAAAGGGATCCAAACTCAAACAAAAGGAGAAAATTAAAGAAAACTTGGCTAAAATGAAAACTGAGTTTGAGTCCAAGTTTGTACCAGCAACATCAAATCCTGTTACTCCTATGTCCAAAAAGAAATCTAAAAGGGAAGGAGTGCAACAGGCAACAGCTGAGGTTGCTCAAAAGAAGATGGTGCAACACAAGAACTCATCATCAAACACCAATACCAATGTGTCTGAAGAGCTGAAAGCTCTTTCCCAGAATCAGACACAGCTGGTAATGATGGTTCAACATCTGTTGGGAAGAGTTAACCAACTTGATGGCCCTGTGTTGAAACCCCAGAAAAGGAGATCCAAGCCACAGGATTCCTCTTCTACACCATCTCCTTCACCTCAAGCTATTGTGCCCAATAAACCTGTTAGTTTACCATCTATTGATGAGACCAGGCCCAAAACCAAAAAGGTTTGGGTCTCCAAAACTAACTGATTGTTTATTAATGCAGGTTTCTTCAACATGCCAAGTAGCATCTGGTATGTAGACAGTGGGGGATCTATGCATATGACTGGGAACAACTCACTTCTTAATGACTACTCTCCAGGAAGGAAGGGTTTTGTTTCCTTTGGCAATGATGCAAGAGGTTACATCATCGAGAAGGGTTTTGTTTCCAATGGGGAAATAAGGTTTGATGATGTCAACCATGTGAAAAATCTCAAGTATAACCTCTTGAGTGTCAGTCAAATGTGTGACAAAGGCCATGTTGCCCTTTTCACAAGCCAGAACTGTAGGATTCTGTCATCCAAAGTTCTGAGTTTGATTGACAAGGTATTGGATGCTCACACTCTCCTGAAGGCCAACAGGACAGGAAGAGTGTATGCCTTAGATCTTTCCAAGAAAATAGATCTCAAAGGCCATCCTTGCCTATTTTCCAAGGCCTCTCCTCAAGAATCTAATCTA
Source organism: Flaveria trinervia (assembly GCA_025506515.1). Classification (NCBI taxonomy): domain Eukaryota; kingdom Viridiplantae; phylum Streptophyta; class Magnoliopsida; order Asterales; family Asteraceae; genus Flaveria; species Flaveria trinervia. The sequence continues at coordinate 10,359,760 of CM046446.1, forward strand.
TGGCATAGAAGGCTGGGACATGTTAACTTCAAGAACATGAATCAGCTGATACACCATAGTTTAGTAAGGGGAATGCCTATGAAGGAGTTCAAGTGTGAAAACAACTGCACTGCTTGTTTGAAAGGAAAACAGCACAAGGTTTCATTCCCACCTATTGAAGAACCAAAGTCCACTGCCTGCTTACAACTTCTTCACATGGATCTCTTTGGTCCTGTGAGAGTGATGAGCATGGCAAAGAAGAAATACTGTCTGGTAATTGTGGATGATTACTCCAGATTTGTATGGACTTTCTTTCTACATTCAAAGGATGAAGCTGCACAGAAGATCATAAACTTTGTGTGTATGCTGAGAAGCAGTATTCCCTCTCAGTCAAGTGTATTAGGAGTGACAATGGAACAGAATTCAGGAACAATACACTTGATGAGTTCTACCTTTCCAAGGGAATAAAGAGGCAGTTAGTATTCCAAGAACTCCTGAACAGAATGGAGTTGTGGAGAGAAAGAACAGGACCCTCATTGAAGCTGCAAGGTCTATGTTGGCTGATTCCGGACTGCCATTGACCTTTTGGGCTGAAGCTGTCAACACAGCATGCTATGTGCAGAATAGAGTGCTAATAAATCAGAGGTTGATGAAGACTCCATATGAAGTTCTACATCATTTGGCCCCTCTCATTTCATTCTTTAGAGCATTTGGGTGTCCCTGTTTCATTCTCAACACAAAGGATCAGCTCCAGAAATTTGATCCTAAGGTGGATGTAGGGTACTTTGTTGGTTATTCATCAACTTGCAAGGCATACAGAGTCTTCAACTGCAGAACAAAGATGGTTGAAGAGACTCTACATGTCAAGTTCAATGAATCTCCAAAGGACAAGATTCCACAAAGCCCTGTGGAGCTCTTTGATTTGGACATACTGCAATATATTCCTTATCAATCTCCTGCTGTTGCTCCTGTCAACAGTTCACCACCTGGTGTTACTGCTGAAGATGATGATGATAGTAGTAATCACCTCTTCAGGTTTAGTGACCAACTGCCTGAGTCCTCTAAACCTGATGCTCCTGTAGCTCCAGCAGCACCATCCACAACAAATGCTGATGAGATTTCTGCATCCTCAACTTCATTTGAGTTGCCACCATCTTCATGGTTTCAAGAATCTGCATCAACATCTGCTGCTGCTGAAGGTCCTACAAACACTTGCACAGATTTGATTGTTTACCAAGAGCTGAAAAATCACCCAATGTCTCAAATCCTTGGTGATATCAATGCTGGTGTTTCAACCAGAAGCCAGTTGTCCAATTTCTGCTTCTATGCTCTCTTCATCAGTCAGCTAGAGCCAAAGAACTATCATGTAGCTTTGAGAGACAATGGATGGGTTAAAGCCATGCAGCTTGAGCTTCTTCAGTTCAAAAAACAGCAAGTGTGGGAGCTTGTTCCTCTACCCCCAGGTAAGTGTGCAATAGGCACTAAATGGGTGTTTAGGAATAAAACTGATGAAAATGGGCTAATTGTTAAGAACAAGGCCAGACTGGTTGTGCAGGGGTTTGCACAAGAAGAATGTATTGATTATGATGAAACCTTTGCCCCTGTAGCCAGACTGGAGGCAATTAGATTGTTTTTAGCCTATGCTGCACTCCACAATCTTAAAGTTTTTCAAATGGATGTCAAAAGTGCTTTTCTATATGGTAACATAAAAGAAGAAGTTTATGTGTGTCAACCACCAGGCTTTGAGGATAATAAGCACCCAGAATGGGTATATAAGCTTGATAAAGCTCTTTATGGGTTGAAACAAGCACCTAGAGCCTGGTATGGGACCTTATCAAACTTTCTTCTACAGAATAATTTCACTAGAGGCTCCATAGATAAAACTTTATTTATTAAGAAGGTGGATCAGCATAAGCTACTTGTTCAAATTTATGTTGATGATATTATATTTGCATCCTCTGATCCTCAATTGTGTGAGGAATTCCAAAACTTAATGCAACAGAAGTTTGAAATGAGTGCAATGGGAGAATTACAGTTCTTTCTAGGTTTGCAAATCAAACAAAAAGCTGATGGAATTTTCATTCATCAGTCTAAATACACAAAAGATCTTTTGAATAAGTTTGATTTACAAAACTGTAAACCCTGTTCTACTCCCATGTGCAACACCACACAATTGGATGTTGATCAGAAAGGTAAAGATGTTGATGAAACTCTTTACAGATGTATGATTGGTTCCTTGATGTATTTAACAGCTTCTAGACCAGATATTATGTTTGCTACATGTGTTTGTGCTAGATTTCAGGCTGCACCTAAGGAGTCTCATCTGATTGCAGTCAAGAGGATCTTTAGATATCTGCAAGGTACACAATCTCTAGGCTTATGGTATTCCACTGGACATTCTTGCAAATTAGTTGCTCTCTCTGATAGTGACTATGCAGGGTGTAAGTTGACCAGGAAATCAACTTCTGGTGGATGTCAATTCCTAGGCAACTGTTTGATTTCTTGGCAGAGTAAGAAACAAACATCTGTTGCTACATCCACTGCTGAAGCCGAGTACATTGCTGCTGCAAGTTGTACATCCCAAGTACTCTGGCTTCAGAATCAACTTTTGGATTATGGCATTACAGAGACTAAGACTCCATTATTAATGGATAGTGCTTCAGCTCTTTGCATTGTCAAAAATCCAGTCCAGCTACTTTATTTTCTTTTCTTTCGCCACCGGCTTCAAAATAATAAATATCCGGGTGTTACAACATGTGTTTACAATAAAGAATATAGTAAAGGTATGTATGTGTACCTTCTACTATATGTAGATGATATGTTGGTTGCTTGTAGAGACAAAGACCAGGTTGTTGAAACTAAAAGAATGCAAATGTCTGAGTTTGACATGAAACAATTAGGGGAGGCTAAAAAGATCTTAGAAATGAAAATTCTTAGAGATAGAGTAGCTGGTGAAATAAAATTGTCTCAAAAGTATTATGTTTTAAAAGTGTTGAAAAGTTACTTTATGAAGAACAACAAATCTATGGTGACTCTTATAGGCTTGCATTTTAAGTTGTCATGCTTAGATTCTCCTAGTTTTAATGAGGAGAAAAATTCAATGGCAAGTGTCCCTTATGCTAATGTTGTAGGTAGCCTCATGTATTTAATGATATGCACTAGACCAGATATTAGTTTTGTTGTCTGTGTTGTGAGTAGATACATTAGTAATCCAAGAAAGTAGCATTGGGAAGGAGTTAAGTGGATACTTAGGTACTTAAATGGTACTCAGGTCTTGGGTTGGTGTTTGGTAGAGTGAATAGTCAAAGTTCAGCTATTGAATGTTATGTTGACTTTGACTTTGCTAAAGACTATGACAAGGGAAGATCTATCACTTGTTACATCTTTAAAGTTTTGGGTAGTACTGTAAGTTGGAAAGCTAGCTTGTAACATGTAGTAGCATGTCTACTACTAAGGTTGAGTATATAGCCTTAACAGAGGCTATTAAAGAAGCTCTATGGCTTAAGGGTTTTATGTTTGAGATGAGATTATGCTGTGAAGATGTTTTGGTATTTTGTGACAATATGGGTGCTATATAGTTGTCGAAGCATCAAGTTTTTCATGAAAGATCAAAACATATCAATGTGAGGCTTCATTAGATAAAAGAGGTTTTGTGTTCTAATGTTGTTAAGGTGAAGTATGTGAATACTAATGACAATGCAGTATGATGACCAAGTGCTTGTCTGGTTCAAAGTTTTTAAGATGTTTTGATATGTTGCACATTGGCTAGATTGGAGTTTCTATCACATTGATCACCAAGGTGGAGATTGTTGTAATATTAATTGGTAAATCATTGTTAACTTCTTTGTCACAAGTTAAGTGGACTCATTTGATAGTTTAATAGTTAGTTGACTTATTTAGTTACACATGTTTTGATTGTAATTGTAGATTAGTCATAGTTTAAAGGTGTGATTTGTAAATGTTCATATGAGTTTGTTAAAGGTCGTTGACATAGGGCTTGATGAACTTCACTTCACTTCATACTCCTGTAACCAAAATTTCTTGATAGAAATCATTGTGAATACGAATTTAAGTTTCTTTTGATCTTAATTCTTCGTTGTAATTCTGCAATTTCGTTAACAAGTTGGATTTGAAACCAACTTCTCTCAAACTAGATCTAGCGGTTATGTATATGAATTGATCTTAAACCAGTGGCTCAGATCCAAACCAAGCATGATCAAGTCAATCCAATACTACCAGACCAAATTCAAGATTAGATTCAAACCCCTATCCGGAATCGATTCTGGTTCCTACTCGAGTGGGGGGATACCATACCTGATCCTTACCCATTTTGAATCGTTGGTTCTTACTAGTTCCTACATTTGACATTGTACTCGGGAACCGAACCTAACTAGGTATGTACCAGGACCCATAAAGTCGTGCATATTTAACTACAAATTCATCAATTATTATCTTAACATCAAGTTTAACCAAATCATATATTCTTTTATGATAGATTGTGTTAAAAAAATTTAAAAACTGAAATTATTTTTGTCTATATTTATAATAACAACTTAGTGTTTGAATAACTCATTTCATCATCAAATTTATAGCCTTAAGAAACTCTTAGAAATCAAATTTTATTGGTCGATTTTGAACTTTGACCATGATAGTGGCGAACCCGTATTCCTCTTCGTTGTACCAAAAGCTTAGCATTTTTTTGAATTTTGAATGTTTGATTTTTTTGAAAAAAAAAATGAAGGTTTGTGTAATATTTTGAAAGTTATTTAGTTGTCTTTATGGTAAAAAAACACACACAATAGTTGAACTTATAGCCGTTGCTGACGGTTAAATTAAGAGCCGTTGACAAACATGCAAAAAGATATAGAATAAATAAATAATACTTGATTGTATCTGGTTTCATATCATACTCGGACCCTACCCTACCTAGTTCTATACCGGGTAAGATATAATGGTATCCATATCCAAGTCCAGCTCCATCCAATTTCAGGGTATACCCGGGTCCAAACATAACCGATGGGCCTATACCCGGTTCCAGGTCCGGTCCATTACCTGATTTGTACATCTCTAGTTCAACTAACAACGGATAACCTAACATAAACAAAAGGGCAAAGTAGCTTGAGTTAGAAAGAATCGAGCCCATAAATCTTGAAACAAAACCACAAAAGAAAGCCCATATCATGCCAAAACTGGGCCTCTACTCAAACACCCTTAATGTCCATACTATAAATAGCAATCGATCAATAAACTTCATCTTCCGCCTACATCTGCATCTAGGGTTTTCAACCAATCTCCACCCACCGGCGCGGCAGCAAGCAGCGGCGACCACCACTCCTCCGCCACCATGGGTCGTATGCACAGCAAAGGGTAACATCATCTTCACTTCTCTATCAATCACACTCAAAATGATCTGTTATCTATGCTTCTGATAGTTGTGTTACTAACAGTTGATGTGATTGTTCATGTTTTATAACAACAGCTGAGTTTTGTAGCTGCTTTTGAAATTTGATTGCTAGTTTAGTGACTTTTTTAGGTTGTATAAATGCGGTTGGAACATGAATCTATGTTGATTTGTGTTTTGATTGTTGTTTGATGAACAGAAAGGGTATTTCAGCATCTGCGAAGCCGTACAAGAGGACACCGCCTAGCTGGTTGAAGATTTCTGCACAGGATGTATGTATTTTTTGTTTTTCTCTTTATTATGTTATTAATCATTTATGACTGGTTCTTGTGATATGTTAACTCTTTAAGTTGATGTTTTTAACTTGAAAATCCTCAATATTTGATTTGCAACGTTTTTGTGATATCAATCTTGCTTTCATTTTGGTTTTTCGGATTCTGATTGTGGGTATAAGTTTTTCTATGAGCCCCAGTCTGTTCATCCAGTTTTAAAATGCATATGAGATTAGACATTATAGAGTTATTCATTTTGTTGGCTTCAAGAATGTTGTTTTAACTATGATATGAATTTCATTGTTTTAAGTTTAAACCTTCCTTTTTTTGTATACCCTTAATAATGTGTTAACTTCAAATCTCATGTTAATCTGCTCTTCCAGACATAAATCTTTTTTAGCCTTTGTTAACTGAGAATATTTTTCTTTAATTTATTTTTAAAAGCACGACGCTGATAGAGTCTGTTGTTTGTGTAACCTTGATTTAATTTTATTCCCATGCCTTCTTGACAAGATGGTATTGTTTATTATTCTTTAACTTGATTATTCTTGTTTGATTTAATCTATCAGGTTCAAGATAGCATCTGTAAGTTTGCAAAGAAGGGTCTTACACCATCCCAGATTGGTGTTATTCTTCGTGATTCTCACGGTATTGCACAAGTGAATAGTGTAACTGGAAGCAAGATTCTCCGAATTCTTAAGGCACATGGTATGCATTGTATCATTCTAGCTGTCCTTTTTGATGTGAACCTCTTTAATTGACTAATTTGTTTTTGATTGTTATTAACAGGGCTTGCTCCTGAAATTCCCGAGGATTTATACCACCTCATCAAGAAGGCAGTTGCTATTAGAAAGCACTTGGAGAGGAACAGGAAGGATAAAGATTCTAAGTTCAGGTTGATTCTTGTTGAGAGCAGGATTCACCGACTTGCCCGCTACTACAAGAAGACCAAGAAGCTTCCACCCGTCTGGAAATAGTATGTCTTTTTTTCCCTTCTTTTTATACCTTTTTTGAAGTATCATCAGTATTGTTGCACATGCACTTTGTTCCCAAATGTTTATTAGAAATCTGTCACAGTTTAGGTCTCTAAGAGATTCTCTTTGATTGTGTTTCTGTCATTAGTGATTATCATTAACTGTTATAATCATCCCAACGGCCTAAACCCTAGGAAGTCCAGCTATTATTTGGAAATGGAACATACTTGGTAAAACAAAACCATTCTTTTAGCTTTTTTTTCATTTTTGAAATATATAGTTGGGTATATACTTTTTACTTGTGAATCATCGTTATTTTCATAACTTTTTTTGAAGCAAACTAATTATTTTGAAAAAATGGTTAATGCTTCTAAAACTTAGGCGTTAAACCATCACCCAGAGGGTCCTGTTTGGCCAACCCAACCAAGCCTGTTTGCTTTGTTGGTTTTGGAAACTGTGGTTAGAGGTTTTGCTTATAGTTTTTGTCAAGATGGGCTGATTTTTGAACACCCCTATTTGTGTTACTGCTATTATTTTTATCATATGCTGTTTACTGATTATTATTTGTTGTTTGCAGCGAGTCAACCACAGCCAGCACCCTTGTGGCCTAGAGAATTGCTGGAACCAGAGTCGAATCTTGAGGTTCAACTTATCTTTTGTAGTTGAAACATCTGTTATTGTTTCTTTAAAAATGGATTGTGTTGTTTTGAAGAATTTGTTAAGAATGCAGTAGTACTAGTTCACATCAACCATTGATTTTGTGAGCAAATTTGTTGAAAGAAGGGTTATTTTTGGTTATTACACATTGTTTTTTAAATATCTTTGTAGGGATTTAAAATGACATAAATGGTTAGATGCTGGTAATTACGGTTTGTTTCATAAATGATTTTATAAAACACTTGAACTGAATTGTTTTTGACTGTTAAGGTGATCTAATCTAACTGATTTGATTGGGTGTTTTTTAGATCATATTGTTATTTTAAACCATAGTTAAACAGTTAAGTCTAAAGTTTATGTTAAAGTCGTATACTTCTATGTTAAACAACTTTGTTGATAGTATGCTATCTCCTTCAAAAAGTATGAAACAAAAGGCTTAAAAAACTGATCATAGATCTAACTGAACCTCTTATATGTTGATCGAATCAGAGTTTTAAAAGATTAAGTAGCATTATTTATAATTAGTGAAGGGCAAGGATGAATGTCACCCTTGCTTCAAAAAAGTGAGGCAGTCTGGGAGCTTTTGATCCCAAAAGTTGAGATGTGATGCGTCTGTTTTTTCAGTAAATATTAGTACATTATTTATAGATATAGATAATAGATGATATTTAAAAGTTGTTTGTTTTGAACAATATAATGAATTTAAAAAAAAATACATAAAAACAGCTAAAGTACAACCGAACAAGCTTTATATATGATCAAAAGAAGACTCATGCTAAGTGGACAAATGGTTTAGGCGCAATGTAACAAAGTCTATGCATGAACTTATAAACAACTTACTCGACTCACTCATGCTTGTAAAATAGCTTTTAAAAGAAATCAACACATATGAATAGAAGTTATGACAGTTTTCTTTGAAAAATCAGCCATTCTTGTGGCTCTCGTCTCTCACAACTTTATTCATCTCATAGGTGAGTCCCAACCTCGATCAATTGCAAAAGAGCTCAGACAAACAATGCTCCAAACTATGCTCCAGAAGTAAGTTGTCGACTCGCCATCACATCAAAGGATCACCACAACTGACCCCTAATATGTTTTTCCCAAAGGACAACTTTTCCACTACTTGCTCTAATCTAAAGAAATTTCGATGGGTTTGTTTATGTTGTAAGGACTCCTGAGGATGGGAGTGTCGCCCCCACGCAAAAAACAAAGCAAATATGTGTTATACTAAAATGTATGGATATTTATATGGACAATTGCATATCATGTGTTTGTTCATAATAATATTCACATAAACTAGTATTACTAGAAACTGATGTGATATGATGTGACCTACCAACTATGTGGTTAAAGGCACAAAGGCACGAATCTCCGTACAATAAAACGTAAAAAGTGTGTAAATCAGGATAAACCTAGCCAAGAAAAACCTATATAAACTAACCAAAATTAGATCCAAATGATTTGACTAGCCAAATGCCAACCTAAACAAGACAAAACTAGTCTAACAACCCGAAAACAAACTAAAAACCACCAAAAAATGGCCTTCACCAGATGTGCGCCTCCTGTGTCTTTGGGTGTGCGCTCTTTGTGCACCTTTGGCCTAGGCGATAGGCTTGCCCTTTGCGCTTGAGCCTTTAACTATCTAGTGACATAGATATGGATAATTATAAGGATAATTGTAAGTACGTTGTTTTATGAATCATCTAATTTGAAGTCAAAACTTGAAAACATATATCCAAAATGCAAGAAAAGTTTTTTATGAAAAAGAAGAATTTATAGAACAAAGAAATCAAACATAAATCAAGAAACTTTAATGTTGTTTTACTCATTCAAAATAAATTCAAGATCATAGAAATCAATAATATCCTAAACTTTTCTCCAATAATTCTTTTTTCTTATGGGTTCCTTTTAGAGCTTACTAAACTTCAAGCACTTGCATCATAGCAAGTTCTGGATCAAGTAAACAATATTTATGTAGAACTACTTGTATTCATCGCACCACGAAATGCTTCCAATATGCAGTATAATCAGCAAGCCATCCGGCCCCTGTGTTGTACCTAACTAGCAATAAGCTAAGTGGTGGCATCCTAGTTAAGATTGGCATATGCAGTCGTGATTCATGTTCTTGATCTGAGTTAAAAAAAATTCTTTGGGGCATGATTTCCAGTTCAGTTTTAAAACTCATAAACCCGAAAAACCTAGACCTCTCCCTTAATGTTTCTTTGGTGAGATCCCATCGTCCCTAAAAGCTTGCATTCTTTGTTGTCTCCTTTCAATGTTATAAACAAAACATGCAAAGGTTAATACCAACCACAGGACAATTAGACACCTTTACTAACCTGATTTATGAAGGCAATCTAGGTTTATGTGCCCCCAACACCAACGTAAAAGTCCTATGTAGAGGTGTACAAATAAACCGGTTCAGGAACCGGTTCGGCCAAAAAAACCGGAACCGGTTTGAGGCCCAAACCGGCCCCGAACCGCCGGTTCTTAAGCGGTTTCCCCTTTCCAATTTTCAAACCGGTTTCAAACCGAACCGGTTTTCAAACCGGTTACAACCCGGTTCCAAACCGGTCTTCAAACCGGTTTTAAACCCGATTTTCAAACCGGTGACCGTTGCCTAATGGCTTATAGCCGTTTAAACCCTTTTTGACCGTTTTTTTGAAGTTTTTTTACCATTATACCCCCACTAGGTTAGTATATGTCACACCCCCGCTAAGAGCGGAAACACGGGGGCGTAACGAGACGGGAATCGTCATAACACATGGTAAGCGATAGAGATGCAATAATAATAATGATGAGAAGCGTGTCATGACAACACCCGACAACAAGGGGACTTGTGTCGTGTTTAGTCAGTATTCACGACAACATAGCCATAAGCATAAACATGACAAATAAATCATAATACATAGATGATAACATTGTATGCAATTCCCACAACCCGAGAACAAGTTACAAAGTATAACGTTGTTTGAAATAGATACATCAATTGTTTTCAAAATGACAAGTTTGGCCCGAAAATGCATCCTAGGGTCTCCACTAAGGCAGCACACCTAGAACCTCAACTAGCATGATCACCTGAAAACATATGCTCAAAATGGTCAACAAAATTGTTGGTGAGTTCGCAGGTTTAAAGTAATAAGTAATTGATGCTGTATAAAGTTGTTGCAGAATACCGTGCATACAGTTATAAGTAAGCAAAATCACATGACAAGACCTTTACAACCAAACCTAATGACGTACACAAATAATCTTGTCAGAATATATTCACCCAAGGCCCGTACCTGGCTATTGTTGGTACTAACTAGTATACCAACACGAGGGTGGGGGTGTCAACCCAGTAGTACTACCAATACCTAACCGTCGGTTCCACACTGGAATTAAATGGTTGTAAGAAAGAACCACAAAGCAGACTCAAGCATGTATCAGATAAGTACCCACAAAACACTAGCACGTTGATTCCAAGTATGTAAATTGTATGTATGTTGTACAGCATAGAAAACGGGCGAGCATACTTTTCCCCCATGTTTGTAAATGTTTGTAAGTAGTATAAGCACAAAAAGGGGCCACGAAACTCACATGTTAAGTGGTAAGTATGAAAGATCGAGATTCCCAACAGTTGTATGCAGAGAACAGTCAACACCTATTGACAGTTATTGTTAAGCATTAATGACCTGTACAAAGCGTATAGTAATGTTGGTCGGTTCGGGTTGTATCGTTTCGGTCGTGGGTAGCACACACACACAAGTGGACACATGTATCAGATCTTATGTAGATCCAAGTACTACGAGTAGTTGTCATTGCTTATGACATCCGTGAAATGATCTCGTGGTTATGAAAGATAGCACTTGTTAAGTATTTGGAGTTCCAATTGGATTGTCGATAACTGTAAAATATTAGGTTGTTTTCAATTGAAATAGTATGTGCATGTTGATAGCGTTGACTTTAATCTTTGTGGTCAAGCAATAACACTTTTACTGATGTTGCCTTATCATCATCAGACGTTCAAGGGAAAATTCACACTCAACATCATCAGTCACACAACAGGACCAGACGCTCGACTCAACGCTCCATCCTTACGAATTAACCTTCAATCGTACGAATCAGCTTCATTCGTACGATTGAGTCTTCATTCGCATGGCTGGCATTCAGTCGTACCACACAACACACATTCGCACGATCAAACCTCCATGCGCACGAATCAACCCTCAATCGTGCGAATTAGCTACTTTCGTGCGATTGAACCTTCATTCGTGCGATTGGACTCCAGTCGTGCGAAACACGCACAAACGCATACATTCAGTCGGTCACCTGACTCAATCGCACACAATCATTCATACGCATGACTCAATCACATACACTCATTCGCACGCATGACTCAATCGCATACAAACTCACAGTCGCACGACTCAGTCGCACGACATGCCTAGTCGCACAACTCAGTCGCACGATTGACTTAGACGCAAGATTCAGTCGCACGACTCACTCAGTCGCACGCCTCAATCGCATGATAGACCCAGTCGCCTGAAGTGCAGAATCGCGACTGTGGTCGGGCTGAGCAGCCCCTGAGCTGCTCTAAACGCTAGTTTTACACCACAAGGACTTCCAGAAACACTCTACAAACATACACAAACATGAAACACAAGCAGAAAGACCTCACACGCGCCCACACGACCTCATGTGTTCGAGTTGAACCCGAACACCCGAAACCCTAGTTTGGACAGCCGTGAATAGGCAAGGAAAAGGGACAACCAAGGTCGTCTACCTGCTAGAATAGAGTAGACTAGGCCGTAGATGGAGTCTAGACAACAAGAACAAGACCAAGCGGGTTGGATTTGGTGCTAGAATGAAGAAAATGTGTGTGTAGTGGGAGTGAAGAAGAGGTGAAGATGAAGTGAATGAGGAATGTGGCTGGGAATGGGGTTTATATACCCAGTCCAAGTTTGCAAAATTACAAGTTTAGTCCCTGCACTTAACCCTCGAGTTCCCCAAAATTTGTTTCGGTTGATTACGACCTTAAAATGTTCGTATATTAAGGTTAAAAGCGTGTTTAATGGCATTTGATAGTCTAAAATGGTTTTATTAATGACAATGGTTGAAATTAAAAATGATATATTTGGTGGTAATGGTGATGAAATTTATAAAAGGTTTATGCTTAACACACGTTCTCGGAGGAAGTACAAGCACAAGGGAAAATAAAGCAGACATGATTCCTTAAAGCAGGAGTTCATAAAGAAAAGGAAGAATAATTAAAATAATTCTATGCTTATTTATGTTGTTCGACGGACCTTAAGGTGACGGATGTCACAGTATCCCCAGTTGAGAGAATTTCGTCCCGAAATTCAGCTGGAGTTAGGTCCAAGAGTGTCATCCACGAATAGGTGTGGGTATTTGAGTTTCATTTGATCTTTCCGTTCCCATGTAAACTCTGGCCCTCGTTTTGAATTCCACCTACGCGAACAATTGGTATTCTGCTGCGCTTCAACTGTTTGACCTTACGATCCATGACTTCAATGGGTTCCTCAATAAAATGAAGCTTTTCGTCGATTTTGATATTGTCAATGGGTATGTGAAGTGATTTGTCAGCCAAACACTTCTTGAGGTTCGACACATGGAAAGTATCATGCACACCGTTGAGTTCTTGTGGTAACCTTAATCGGTAAGCCACTGGACCAATTCTTTCTGTAATCTCGAATGGTCCAACGTATCTTGGGGCTAACTTCCCTTTCTTTCCAAACCGAACAACTCCTTTCCAAGGAGAGACTTTGAGTAGCACTCGGTCCCCAACGTTGAATTCTAGAGGCTTTCGACGATTTTCGGCATAGCTCTTTTGGTGATCTTTAGCGGCTTTCAGCCTATCTTTGATTTGGAAGATCTTGTCGGTTGTTTCCTGGATGATCTCTAGGCCTGTTAACTGACTTTCACCAATCTCGGCCCAACAAACGGGTGATCTACACTTCCTTCCGTACAACGCTTCGAACGGAGCACACCCAATGCTGGTGTGGTAGCTGTTATTGTAAGAGAACTCAATCAATGGCAAATGAGTATCCCAACTACCACCAAAGTCGATTACACATGCTCTCAGCATGTCTTCTAGCGTTTGTATGGTTCGTTCACTTTGGCCATCTGTTGAGGGTGATAGGTGGTACTCATGTCTAATCGAGTGCCCATTGCTTTCTGTAGTGTTTGCCAAAATCGTGAAGTGAATCGGCCGTCACGGTCGGATATGATTGACACCGGCACTCCGTGTCTTGTCACGGCCTCTTTTATGTACAATCTCGCCAACTTGTCCATTTTGTAGTCTTCTCGGATTGGCAAGAAGTGTGCTGATTTCGTCATTCGATCCACTACGACCCATATCGAGTCATGCCCGTTGCTCGCTCGAGGGAGTTTGGTAATGAAGTCCATGGCTATGTTCTCCCATTTCCATTCGGGAATCTTAGGTTGCTGTATCAGTCCCGATGGTTTCTGATGTTCAGCTTTAACTTTCGAGCATGTCAAGCATCTGCTGACGTACGTAGCAATGTCTTTCTTTAGGCCTGGCCACCAGTACAGATCTTTGAGATCGTGGTACATCTTGTCAGCGCCAGGATGAATAGAATATCGTGTCTTGTGTGCTTCGTCCATGACCAAGGTACGTACACCTCCCCACTTGGGTACCCATATACGGTCCACGAAGTACTGCACACCATCGTCCTTGCACATCAGTTGTTTGTCCAACCCTCGGAATTCTTCTCCTGCAAGGTTTCCTTCTTTCAACACCTCACTTTGTGCAATTTGGATCTGAGCTTTCAAATTTGTTTGAATGATCAATCCTAAAGCCCGAGCACGTAGTGGTTTCACGCGTTCCTTGCGGCTTAGAGCATCAGCCACCACATTAGCTTTCCCCGGATGATACCGGATTTCATAATCGTAGTCACTAAGAAGCTCTACCCAACGTCGTTGTCGCATATTGAGTTCTTTCTGATCCAGAATATGTTGAAGGCTTTTATGATCTGTGTATACGATGCATTTGGTTCCATACAGGTAATGCCTCCATATTTTAAGTGCGAATACTACAGCGCCCAACTCAAGAACATGAGTCGTGTAGTTCTTCTCGTGCACCTTAAGTTGTCGCGAAGCGTAGGCGATCACCTTACCTTTCTGCATTAGTACACATCCCAACCCTTGATGCGAAGCATCGCAGTACACCACAAAACCATCAGTTCCGTCTGGGAGGGACAATATCAGTGCATTGTACAGCTTATCTTTCAGCGTTTGGAACGCCCGTTCTTGCGCATCTCCCCAATCAAACTTCTTGTCTTTCTGAGTCAACAACGTCAACGGTTGAGCGATCTTTGAAAAGTTCGCAATGAAACGACGATAGTATCCGGCTAATCCTAAGAACTGCCGTATCTCTGAAGGTGTCTGGGGTGTATCCCATTTCTTTACCGCTTCGATCTTGCCGGGATCTACATGAATCCCGTCTTTGTTAACCACATGACCCAAAAACTTCACCTCTCGCAGCCAGAATTCACACTTCGAGAACTTGGCGAAAAGTTTCTCTTCTCTTAACAGTTCTAGTATTGCCCGAAGGTGTTCTTCATGGTCCTCCTTCGATCGAGAGTAGATAAGTATGTCGTCAATGAATACGATCACAAACTTATCCAAGTAAGGTTTGCACACCCGATTCATCAAGTCCATGAACACAGCTGGTGCGTTAGTCAATCCGAACGGCATGACCAAAAACTCATAGTGTCCATAACGAGTTCTAAACGCTGTCTTCGGTATGTCCTCCTCGAAAACTCTTAGTTGGTGATATCCAGATCGAAGGTCGATCTTGGAAAAATACGAAGCTCCTTGTAACTGATCAAACAGGTCGTCGATCCTGGGGAGAGGATACCGATTCTTCACAGTTAATTTGTTCAACTCACGGTAGTCGATGCACATACGGAACGACCCATCCTTCTTCTTGACAAATAACACTGGTGCTCCCCAAGGCGAGTGACTCGGCCGAATAAAACCCTTCTCCAGTAGTTCCTGTAACTGGCTAGATAATCTTGCATTTCAGACGGTGCCAACCGATACGGTGTCTTTGCTACCGGTGTAGCTCCAGGAACCAACTCAATACGAATTCCACCTGTCGTGGAGGAGGCAAACCAGGAAAGTCATCAGGAAATACATCTGGTAATCCCGCACTACAGGGATATTTGCAATTTCTGCTCCTCTTCCTTCTTTTCCACCACGTGAGCCAGAAAAGAGTAGCACTGTTTTCGTAAACTCCGGCGTGCTTTCATGCAGGAAATAAGCTTTAAGTTTCTCCCCGGTCTTTCTCGTTGAATTCTGAGTACTCCCCCGTCTGACATAGGGATTCGCACTACCTTGTCTCGACAGACAATCTCGGCCCCGTGTTTCGACAACCAATCCATTCCCACAATCACATCGAAACTTCCTAGCTAAAGGGTATCAAGTCTATATCGAAGGTGTGGTTCTCTAATATTATCGAGCACTTTCTAATGATCCTGTTGGCCTGAACAACCCTACCATTGGCCATTTCTACAGAGTAGCTAGTTTCTAGCCTACCAGGACTCAAATCGAGCAATTGCATAAATTCAGAAGATATAAAGCTATTGTCTGCTCCAGTGTCAAAAAATACAGATGCAAAG
Organism: Flaveria trinervia; assembly: GCA_025506515.1. Classification (NCBI taxonomy): domain Eukaryota; kingdom Viridiplantae; phylum Streptophyta; class Magnoliopsida; order Asterales; family Asteraceae; genus Flaveria; species Flaveria trinervia. The sequence continues at coordinate 10,375,688 of CM046446.1, forward strand.
TGATTATTGAGTAAGTGCGTACCCGTGACGACATTTGGGTCCTGACGGGCTTCATTGGCTCCAATGGCAAAAGCGCGTCCCGAGCCGCGTTCCCCTGGTTTGTCGGGCCTTGATTTCCAGCTATAGCCATAGTCTGATGCTGGTTGTTCCCTTGTTGGCCCGACGCCCGATTCAGTTTAGGGCACATGTTTCGGTAGTGATCAGGGCTTCCACACTCATAACAGCCCCTGGCGTTCCCGCGGGGTTAACCGCGTTGACTGGTGCGACCATATTCGGCGTTGTTCTGCAGTCTCTTGCTAAATGTCCTGGCGTCTACAGTTAGCGCACACCTGGCACGACATAGCTGGGGGTGATGAAAGTTGCACCTATCGCATCGGGGGTGCGGACCCACATTTCTCGCCTGCCTGCCCTGGGTCACGGCCACAAAATTTCTGGTTGTCTTGGCCCTTTTCACGAATTTCCCGGCACTCGACCGGCTCGTTTCCCCAACTTCTTTCCTTTTCTCTGCTCCCTTGCCCAATACCTCTGTTCTCACCATTTCATCAGTTAGAGCACCAGCCTTCAGAATCGCGCTCTGAATAGCAGGAGGAGCAGTAGCGGTTACCATTGCCCGGATTTGAGGCGCAAGTCCCCAAATGTACCTCTCTATCCTTTTTGATTCCGAGGTGACTAGATGTGGAACCAACCTTGCTAGCTCGTGAAAACGATCGGTGTAAGCTGCGTGCCCAGCCCCCACCATGGCATGATTCCAGAACTCATGCTCAAGTTTTTGCATCTCATTGAGAGGACAGTACTCCTCGGTGATTAGGGCCTTGAACTCATCCCACGATATTTGCATCGCGGATTCTCTTCCCCTAGCCTGAATCTGAGTATTCCACCACGTTAGTGCCTTGCCCTGTAGTGAGCAAGTGGCGTACTTAATCCTTTGACTGTCGAGGCATTCGCTGATGTCGATCACGGCCTCCATCTTTTCAAGCCATCTGGTCAGAGCTATGGCTCCACCTTGCCATCAAACTCTTGTGGTTTACAAGCCACAAATTCCTTGTACAAACATCCTCGTCTAGCATTCACAACCCCGATCTCATTAACAATTCCAGTTTCGTTACCAGCTGTACCACCATTTCCGGTCTCCTGATTGCTTTCGTTCCCAGTCGGGTTACCGTTATCCTCATTATCATTGCCACCGTCCCCGTGGGGGTGAGAATTCTGAAGAGCATCGCTCACTTGGGCCACGATAGTCGGAATTAGTGCGGCCAGCTGTTGAGCGATCAGGGCTGCCATATCCGCGTTCCCGGTTCCTTGATTGTTACTGGCAGGAGCATCACTTGTTCTTGGGGTTCTTCCCCTGCCGCTGCCTCTGCCTCTGCCCTTGGGGCTTCACTTCCGCTACTATTACTGTGAGTAGATCTTCGAGGCGGCATGTTCTATCCATAAAAGAGGTAACATATAAGCTTTAGTCACCATAAGATACACAAGTATTCCACTTATCAAGTTCCAATGTTCATGTTCCGGTCAGTCAAGATCACCATGCAGCCTATTTCAAGCATATTCTCAGTATACCGGTGATGTTTATATATAGGGTTCCCCGCAGCGTTCCTACCACACCCACGATGTACCGAGAATGATGCCCGATCCGGTTACATGACATCCGACTTTCCTTTTCATCATATCCATAATAATCCATCAAGTCAACTGAGAGCCCAAGCATGTAATCACGTATAGTATGGTGGAGGTTGCCTATCTCGCATCCTTAAAGGACTCAGACATAGCCTCCTCGGGTCGGTCTCAGTATCCAAGGTTAAGCGCAGTATATGATCTGTGAAGATCTCTTCGGGTCTCAATACCCGAATTGGTTATGATAACTTGGCGCGCAGAGGGAACGGAAGATCTAATAGGAGCATCCCATAAAAGAGTGAGCACAAGGGTCTCTCATCGGGTGAAAAGATCACGAAATAGATAGATAAACGAACAAGTAATGAGGAACACGTATGAGATACAAAATGCACACAACCCTGGCATGCAATCTACATGAAGGTTCCTAGTTATAGTCTAGGTCAAGCGTATTGCCTAATTCTCTATAACCAATAGCTCTGATACCAGTCTGTCACACCCCCGCTAAGAGCGGAAACACGGGGGCGTAACGAGACGGGAATCGTCATAACACATGGTAAGCGATAGAGATGCAATAATAATAATGATGACAAGCGTGTCATGACAACACCCGACAACAAGGGGACTTGTGTCGTGTTTAGTCAGTATTCACGACAACATAGCCATAAGCATAAACATGACACATAAATCATAATACATAGATGATAACATTGTATGCAATTCCCACAACCGGGAACAAGTTACAAAGTATAACGTTGTTTGAAATAGATAAATAAATTGTTTTCAAAATGATAAGTTTGGCCCGAAAATGCATCCTAGGGTCTCCACTAAGGCAGCACACCTAGAACCTCAGCTAGCATGATCACCTGAAAAGATATGCTCAAAATGGTCAACAAAATTGTTGGTGAGTTCGTAGGTTAAAGTAAATAAGTAATTGATGCTGTATAAAGTTGTTGCAGAATACCGTGCATACAGTTATAAGTAAGCAAAATCACATGGCAAGACCTTTACAACCAAACCTAATGACGTACACAAAGAATCTTGTCGGAATATATTCACCCAAGGCCCGTACCTGGCTATTGTTGGTACTAACTAGTATACCAACACGAGAGTGGGGGTGTCAACCCAGTAGTACTACCAATACCTAACCGTCGGTTCCACACTGGAATTAAATGGTTGTAAGAAAGAACCACAAATCAGACTCAAGCATGTATCAGATAAGTACCCATAAAACACTAGCACGTTGATTCCAAGTATGTAAATTGTATGTATGTTGTACAACATAGAAAACGGGCGAGCATACTTTTCCCCCATGTTTGTAAATGTTTGTAAAGTAGTATAATCATAAAAAGGGGCCACGAAACTCACATGTTAAGTGGTAAGTATGAAAGATCGAGATTCCCAACAGTTGTATGCAGAGAACAGTCAACACCTATTGACAGTTATTGTTAAGCATTAATGACCTGTACAAAGCGTATAGTAATGTTTGGTCAGTTCGGGGTGTATCGTTTCGGTCGTGGGTAGCACACACACACAAGCGGACACACGTATAAGATCTTATGTAGATCCAAGTACTACGAGTAGTTGTCATTGCTTATTACATCCGTGAAATGATCTCGTGGTTATAAAAGATAGCACTTGTTAAGTATTTGGAGTTCCAATTAGATTGTCGATAACTGTAAAATATTAGGTTGTTTTCAATTGAAATAGTATGTGCATGTTGATAACGTTGACTTTAATCTTTGTGGTCAAGCAATGACACTTTTACTAATGTTGCCTTATCATCATTAGACGTTCAAGGGGAAATTCACACTCAACATCATCAGTCACACAACAGGACCAGACGCTCGACTCAACGCTCCATCCTTACGAATCAACCTTCAATCGTACGAATCAGCTTCATTCGTACGATGAGTCTTCATTCGCATGGCTGGCATTCAGTCGTACCACACAACACAAATTCGCACGATCAAACCTCCATGCGCACGAATCAACCCTCAATCGTGCGAATTAGCTACTCTCGTGCGATTGAACCTTCATTCGTGCGATTGGACTCCAGTCGTGCGAAACACGCACAAACGCATACATTCAGTCGGTCACCTGACTCAATCGCACACAATCATTCATACGCATGACTCAATCACATACACTCATTCGCATGCATGACTCAATCGCATACAAACTCACAGTCGCACGACTCAGTCGCACGACATGCCTAGTCGCACAACTCAGTCGCACGATTGACTTAGACGCAAGATTCAGTCGCACGACTCACTCAGTCGCACGGCTCAATCGCATGATAGACCCAGTCGCCTGAACTGCAGAATCGCGACTGTGGTCGGGCTGAGCAGCCCCCGAGTTGCTCTAAACGCTAGTTTTACACCACAAGGACTTCCGGAAACACTCTACAAACATACACAAACATGAAACACAAGCAGAAAGACCTCACACGCACCCACACGACCTCATGTGTTCGAGTTGAACCCGAACACCCGAAACCCTAGTTTGGACAGCCGTGAATAGGCAAGGAAAAGGACAACCAAGGTCGTCTACCTGCTAGAATAGAGTAGACTAGGCCGTAAATGGAGTCTAGACAACAAGAACAAGACCAAGCGGGTTGGATTGGTGCTAGAATGAAGAAAATGTGTGTGTAGGGAGTGAAGAGGTGAAGAAGATGAAGTGAATGAGGAATGTGGCTGGGAATGGGGTTTATATACCCAGTCCAAGTTTGCAAAATTACAAGTTTAGTCCCTGCACTTAACCTCGAGTTCCCCAAAATTTGTTTCGGTTGATTACGACCTTAAAATGTTCGTTATATAAGGTTAAAAGCGTGTTTAATGGCATTTGATAGTCTAAAATGGTTTTATTAATGACAATGGTTGAAATTAAAAATGATATATTTGGTGGTAATGGTGATGAAATTTATAAAAGGTTTATGCTTAACACACGTTCTCGGAGGAAGTACAGGCACAAGGGAAAATAAAGCAGACATGATTCCTTAAAGCAGGAGTTCATGAAGAAAAGAAAGAATAATTAAAATAATTCTATGCTTATTTATGTCGTTCGACGGACCTTAAGGTGACGGATGTCACAGTATATATATGTATGTGATGTTTTGGTTGAATCATAACAACTTATAACACTCTCTACTCTCAAAAATCTCAAAAACGCTCTCCACAAATACTTTTGTTTTAAACGCTCTCAAAAACGCTCTAAAAAACGCTCTCACAAAAATCTCTGAAATGCCTTCAACAAGTGCTCAATCATCTGTTGGTTGTGAAGCGTCTTCAAGCAACGTGGTGATAGCAATCCTTCCTACGAATAGGAACCCCGATGTATGGTGCAATTACGATTTATGTCAAATGGCTAGCGGTCCAAACAAGGCTCGTTGCAAGTTTTGTCATAAGTTTTTCAAAAAAGATGCAAACACAACGTTGAAAAACCATACTGCAAATAAATATTGTAAAGCGTTAAAAGGTGAACCTTCTCAAGGTCAAGCTTCGATGACAAACGAAGGAAATATTTGAGCTTATAACGTTGATGCGGTTCGGGAGCAAATGGCGCAATTTGTAATTCAAGAAAGCTTGCCATTCAAACATTTCGACAACGAACGTTTGACTTGACTCATTCAACGAACTCTCCAACCACGTTACACCAATGTAAGTCGTGCTACTCTTCGAAGAGATTGTTTAAAAATGTGAAAAAAGCTAAAAATGAATTAATATCTTATTTTGAAAATTTACAAACCGGTGTTAACTTAACTAGTGATGTTTGGTCGACACCTCACGGTTCACCAGACTCGTACATTTGTGTCACCGCCCATTGGGTTGAACCCGATTCTTGGCAAATGATGAAACGTACGATTGCGTTTGAATTGTTTGATTATTCTCACACCGGCCAAAACATTTTTTTTATCTTATTGATAAAGTTATTCAAACGTATAAATTAGAAAACAAAATATTTTCTATATCTTTTGATAATGCGTCAAACAACACTCTTGCGATAGATCATTTGAAATTAAAATATAAATCAATATGTGAGGGTGTGTTTTTTCATAGTCGATGTGTTGCACACATCATAAACTTAGCAGTTCAAGACGGTTTAAAAACAATTGAAACAGTTAAAAATTGTTTTAAAAGAATGTTACGTGATATTTTTAGTAACAATCAAAGATATACTAAATATCGCAAGTTTTGTAAAGATGCAAATACTAAATGTTTAGGTCCGAATTGGGACGTACCAACATGATGGAATTCCACATGTAACATGTTTGAAAAGGCTATTGAACAAAAGATAGTTTAATAGCCTTTCATAATAGTTTGGTAAGTCGGGGAAAGACAAATTCTTACCATCCATCGGGTTGGGCCATCATCGTAGAAGTAACAAAAATGCTTCAAGTTTTTAAAAATGCAACTACATGTCTTTCTGGAGTTTATTACCCAAAGAGTCCGTTGGTACTTCACCAAATTTATTTAATGACTTCAAAATTAAATGAATTGTTATGTAGGGGTAGACCTTATTCCGATATGATACCCCCAATGAAAGAAAAACTTAAAAAGTATTTTGAAGAAATGCCTCCCGTTATTACATGTGCTGCTGCTTTAAACCCTTGTTAAAATTTGTCGGGGTTGAAACTTTACATGATAAAATTAATTTTAATTTGGATTTAGAAGTTGGTAAACCAATGTATAGTAAAACTTTAAAAGCTACTTTCAACAAACAATTACAACAAATGTATGATGTTTATTTATTAAAATACGGGGAAACATCACAAATCCATGATGCTTTAAGGCATGCGGCAAATGCCGAATGTTCGAATGATCCAATGTTTGATTTATATAATACTTTAAGAGATGAATGTAATAAACGTCAACGTGGTAACACTCCAAGTAGTGAACTCGGGAGGTATGGTCTTACAAACTTTTTATCGACCATGACTCCACATGAATTTAAAATTTTTGACCTGTTGACTTGATGGAAAGGTAAGGAAGATCAATTTCCCATCCTATCCACCATGGCCCGAGATTTACTAACCGTCCAAGCTTCTACGGTAGCTTCGGAATCTGCTTTTTCTGTTAGCGGCAGGGTTATATAATAAGACGAACTCGACTCACTCCACAAGCAGTTGAAATGTCAATTTGCTTGAAAGATTATTGGATGCCGCGGAAAGAGTACAAGACAAACGATTGCTTGAAGGAGAACTGGAATACGAAGCAGAATTATACGAGGACGAGGTAGAGAGCGGATTGACACCAGGAATGACTGATGATGATGCGGCATATGATGACTACGTTCGTAACAGTTCCGGTTCTGGTGGCGAGGAATAAATGTACAAGTATAATACTAATGAAGAAACGACTATGTTAAATGTTTAGTTTTAAATGTTTAAATTATTTAAATGTTTTAAATGTTATAAATTGTTAAAATGTTTTAAATTGTTTATTAATGTTATAAATTGTTTAAATTGTTTATATATGTTATAAATGTTAAAATGTTTTAAATTGTTTATAAATGTAATAAATAGTGTATATATATATATGTTTATAAATGTTTTAAATTGTTTAAATGTTTAAATTGTTAAAAAATTTTAAACGTTTATAAATGTTATAAATTGTTTAAATAATATAAATTGTTTATATATGTTATAAAATGTTATAAATTGTTTTAAATTATATAAATTACATAAAATGTTATAAATGTTTATGTTTTAATTAAAAGTTTAAAATTTTGTTTGAATAAAACAAAAATCCAAATTTTCAAAAAAAAAAAAAACCGGTTTGGGCCCGAACCGATTCCAAACCGACCCAAACCGGTTTGATAGGTTTGGGTTTTTATTGATTGAAACCGGTTTGAACCCGAACCGGTTTGGGGCCAAACCGGTTTTGATCAAACCGGTTTTGGTTTGGGACCCGAACCGGTTTGACCCCCAAACCGGTTTGTGCATCTCTAGTCCTATGGCGACTAGATCCTTTGTCTCCTCCTTTTCCTTCGAGACATAAGAAAGGCCGACGCAATAATGATTCATAGAGCAATCCTCAGGTTTTGTTTTGAATGTGAGATATTCTCAAGCTACTGTCAAAATAAAGGATTTTCCCTAGAGGGATCCATAGGTATTTCACATGTACATAATGTTCTTCGGTTCCATATTAGTCGTTAGATGTCCCCAAAATGCAAATGGACTCACATTTCTCCTAGACAAAGTAAAAGACCTCAAGCATCACACTCCAACTACTATCTTAAAAGCAACCTAGGATTTTAGCTAATCAAACATCATCGATCGCACGTGATCTCACATGGTGTTTTTTTCTTCTTACTTTTGTTTTTAATTTTGATTTCCTCATGCAAAGAATTTTTACTTGTTCACAAATAGTCCCCACCATAACTACTTCACATGAGAATCAAATATGTTCCATGTAAAATATTTTGTTGTGTGATCTATACATACCGCCACCATGATATACTAAAATGAAATCATTAACAAAATTGGATACTTATGTTGGTTTTAACATCCTATTAAGATCGATTGGAGAAATAATATAGCACCATAATATGTTGTTTGTCAGTTAAGTGTGATAATATTCTTAGTTTTAAAGGAAGATAAGAATAAGTAAGCCCGATGATACAATAATAACATGAAATGCATAAAAATAGTTTGATAAAAACAAACAAATGTTTTCAAACCTATAGTTCAAAAACTCATAGATGTAAAACTAGTAGGTTATAAATAAATGAAATATAAAAGAAACTTACATAAAGAGATTGTGATATAATGCACAAAGTGTAATACAAAGATTTTTCTCAAATCCTGATTAAGAGAAAACTTAGTCCCTTGTATGGATGTAATGGCCCTATCATGTTAACCGGCATTGCACTCTAATAAGAACTTCAAATAAAACCTATAGATGTCATCTTCGCAAACTTGTATGGGACACTTGAACGTGTCATCTACATAAAAATCCTTCAATGATTAAGAGTGCTTAAGCATTAAATTACAACCTCAAGATATTAGTGATAAATATCTATATAGTGTCAAACAACCTAGTCATACGTGTCACAATCTACTCGACAAATATAATTTGAAACATAAGTTTGATTGAATCAGCTAATATGCTATGCACAACTTAAGTATTTCTCAATTTGTAGTTTGAGTATACATGTTATTGATTTTTCTATAAATCTACACCTAGAATATGTTAGCAAATTTTATATATACGATGTTGATATGCTAAGCATACCTACGATTTTTTATAGTTATACATACACAATAATCCTTATCATCCCGAGGTAGAGGATGAAGAAATACTTGACCCAAAAATATTATAGTTAAATTGATTGGTGCACCAATGTATATCGTAAATATCATAGGACATGATATTACATGATTAGTACACGTGCTAGCAAAATATTGTTCTAATCAAACATGTTGCACTATTTTTTCATTCTCTAAGTTTTGTCCATTTAGTTTCTTATAAGGTTTTTAATGAGGTAACATAATCGATTTCAGTAAAATCAGATAAAATTCATAGTGTTGATTTAACATCATCCAAAGTATACTATTAATTATGATGTACAATGTACTCTTTTTCTTAGTTGTGGGTTTATCCTAGTGGGTTTTCCTAACAATATTTTTAAAAAGATAGCTTTACTAGCGTTTCAAAGAATATGTTGATTTTTTGCGGAACTCAATGCGTGGAGTTTCATACAACCGACTTTCAATATAAACCGTAAACCAAATCATTTAAACCGTTTGAAAATTTACAAGCCAACCAACCGACAGCTAAAGAAATAAATCGATTGCAAAACCAAACAGATGCCCGGTCTTGCCAGTTTCATTGTTTTGAACAAACTATAAATACCCTTAGTCCACTATATGTGATTTTCTTTATACTCTATGTGAAATTTTATATAATGCTTATAATTTCATACTTAAATTCAAAAAATTCTTAAATTTTTACGGGTAACTTTGTAAAATAGTAACCAACTTTCAAAAGTGTTTCAATTAAGTAACTCAAGTTTTAAAAGTGTTCCAATTAGATCACTAAGTTTTATATTTTATACAAATTAAAAGTCATAACATATTTTTTAACATGTTAAATTTTTAGATTCAGTTAGAAAATATTTTTTTCTATCTTTTGACGCTGATACAGAACGTTGACGTAAACTTTAGGCACTTTTCTTATTTTTTTTATAATTAACATATTTTTTATTTTTTAATATGATTTTATATATTGAAAATTCTGACTCTCACGTTTTTTTCATCGTCACTTTCTTGTCATAATAAAATTTGGTAATGACTCGATTTAATCGTTTGATGGTCCAATTTGAAAAAAGTATGTATGAGTGACTAAATTAAAATATTTTTAAAATTTGATTAATGATATTTTGTCAATTTTTGAAATGATGAAAAGAAATAATAACACAACAAAATAGAACACACAAACATAGACCAATGGAAAACTAAGCTGCACTAGATATATAAATATAAATAAACTATAAACAAAATGGAGTAGAAGAACAGCATCAAAGCAACACACACAATTGCTTCGATTGCAACTGATAATTGATGAATTCTCCCAACAAACACCATAACAATCACAACAACAGCTAAAAGGAGCAGAACGGGTCGGATCCGAGAAGAATCGGGTCGGATAGAAGAGTACGATGGATCAGGAATCGGGTTGGGAAGAACTGAGGAAAGAAGCTCGTAAGATCGAAGGCGATCTCGATGTTAAACTCTCATCTTATGCCAAACTCGGGGCTCGTGTCACTCAAGGAGGTCTTTTTCATCTTTCTGTTTGTGTTATTGTCAGTTGATTTTGTAGATCTTGTTTGTGATGAGTCACATTACCGAATTCAAAACCCTAGGACTGTTGATTGACAGATTTGGGGTCATTTTGGATGCTGATTATGTGCTTGTTTGATTTAGTTGTATATTGCATTTGTGAATCATGTGGAGAAACAATATCAATTTTATGAAGTTGCTGTTGCTTTTATGATGGATCCATTAACTTTAAAGTGGAGTATTTTTCATGTTTTTTGTAGTCAAGATTCTAACTCAGCTGTAGGCAAAATGAATCACTTTACGATAGTTGAAACTACAGTGCGTGATTAGGTTATTAACTGTTAAGAGGAGCAATTTTAGACCATTGGCATCTGATTGTTATTTTGGTTGTTACTATATACAATATCCTGGAATAATAAATATATATAAGTGGGAATATGATGACAGATTGTTTGGTGCTTGTACTCTGCTTCCTACAGTATCCTAAAACGTGAAGCATGGATAAACTAGAAAATGATGAATGTAATAACTGATACTGGGGTTGATTTGTATGACTGTGAAGTGTTTGCGTTGGTCAAATCATACATATTGTCGTCAAGTCTGTGGTTTAAAGTAGTTTTGGTTGGATGTCTACTTGCTGATGTTTTTGCTTGTGGGGCGAGGTTTTGCAGATGCTGATACTCCAAATATGGGTTCCAACCGTTCGTGGAAGTCGATGGAGATGGAAATAGAGTCGTTACTTGAGAAGTTGTTGGATGTCAATGATTCTATGAGTCGCTGTGCTGCATCTGCAGCACCTACTACTTCAATCACTCAAAAGCTGGCAAGACACCGGGATATACTCCATGAGTTTAGTCAGGTTCTTACTTAAAATTCCTAAGTTTATGAGCTTATGATAATAACAATAATATTCACTACACAAACATACTATCTTTCTGCTTCATATATGCATTGTGCATGCTGTGTAATATATTTAATTGCTTGCTAACCTACCTAATTTCCTTAGATGCAACATTTACATAAGTAAATATTCACCCATAAGATTCCAATATTCTGTTGCTTTCATCAACTACTTTTCTGGTTAATTGTTTGCTTATGAATTCCATAATGCCCATATGTTTGGGAGAAAAGAACAGTAGACTGTAGACCCTTCTCCATATGGGTTTCAAACAACTATATAGGCTAACAAATTTGGGGCAACTATTTGTAAAACTTGAATCAAATATAATAGTCATACAATTATCTACAGCAAGACACCACCATTTCTTGGGGTATGTGATCTAGGCGTATGCTCCATAGTGCAAACAATAAGTAATGTGCTTCTGGAAGCTTGGGCCCCTGCTTCCATTTCATTGTAATATTTGTCACCACCATTTCTTTTCACATCACAATGATGGCATTTGTGTCATAGTCCCTCTCCATTACACAACAATAACAAATGATCCTATTGGCAAATTCATAATGCCAATGACCACAATTAACCACACGCCCAAAAACCTCCTTCATTTTTTAGTAGCTTTTTGCAGATCAAAACGAACGGCACTAGTTTACTATGTTGGCAAGCTAAGTAATTGAACACTAAATTTTAAGAGGTTGTGAACTTGCAATTCTTGTGGGACAAAGGAGGTATACTAGTGCTTTACTTTAAACAACTAGAATACTTATTCTTGTATACTAGCTTCAATAACTAGAATGTGAATCAATGTTCCTTAACTCTGTTTAATCCAAAAATTGCAACCAAAATCAAAAGGTGTATTTATAAAAGTTCATGACTTCATGCGAATATTTCAAGTTGTTTACCTGTTTATACATTTTGACTTCTAGCTTGCAGTATGAAATTCTGAACCAGTAAATATTTTTTTAGTTTTTTGGTTCTAAACTATTTTAAGCATTTTAGCTTTGTCAAATTGTAAGTCCACTTGCATATACATGTTTTAAACACTCGATACCATTCTTCGAAAATGCTATGTTGTTTTGCCCACAAGGTTCGTAACATTTTCTCCTTTAACTTGATGGTCCATTTAAAAAACCAGTTTAGTTGGTCATATGCCTAGCAGAGTGCGGATGACGAGTATAAAGGGGTAAAACAGAAATTGCCAACACCATTTTCTGTTGGGTTAATCTTGATCGGGTCAAGTTATGGTGAACGGGTCCTGGGTTATTAGAAAGTTTATTATGTCACATATTTTTAATTATTAGTGGTCATAGTTAGTTAGCAAGATTGGTAGGTCTAGAATCTAGATAATGGAGTAAATGGGTTAGTGGGTAAGTTAATTTCCTTTTCTTTAGGTGCAAGATGTTTTTATCTATTTAATGTACATTTGAGAATAAATGAGTAGCAAGAGTTGAGAATGATCTTGGGCCTAAAACCAACATTGGGTATCAGAGCGCAATGTTAAGAACAATAGTTGTTTTGAGAGTCGTTCTCTTGAAAACAGAAAGCAGGTCTTGGTTGTAGGGCTGAATCAAGTAGTAGTAGCAAGTGATCGAGTACAAATATCGTTATGATCAAGCAACAACAACAGCAAGTAACCGTAGAAAGAAAGTAAAATTGGCGAGAAAGTGAAGGTATCATTGGAAGCGGTGATTAGAACGGTGGAGACCGCCGTTGGTTTAATTGATCGAAGAAGGAAGGAAGAAACAGGGGAATAATTTCAAGCAAGAAAACACCTCTAGGCTGCAATAGTAAGTCACGACTGATCAATTGAATGAAAAGCAAGTATCCATGAAGGCAAGTATCTGAATTATTTCTGGTTTCGGTTAAAGAAATGGAAAAAGTAAAAGAAATGAAGCATGGAAGGAACCTAGTAACCTACTGGATTAAATATCTGAACTATAAATTCTTAAAGCGCAACAAGAATCGAACCTGTGGGGTTCAATTAAGAAGCAAGAAGCAAGATAAGGATCAAGATTAAGGGGGTGAATGTTGGGTTTATCTTGATCGGGTCAAGTTATGGTGAACGGGTCACGGGTTATTAGAAAGTTTATTGTGTTACATGTTTTTAATTATTAGTGGGTCATAGTTAGTTAACAAGATTAGTGGATCTAGAATCCAGATAATGGAGTAATGGGTTAGTGGGTAATCTAATTTCCTTTTCTTTAGGTGCAAGATGTTTTTATCTATTTAATGTACATTTAAGAATAAATGAATAGCAAGAGTTGAGTATGATCTTGAGCCTGAAACCAACATCTTCATCGTATTCTTCTTATTTCTATTCATCATCTTTGTTTTCTTCCTTTCTTCATCATCTATAACTAAAATAACCTAAAATTAAAGAAAAATAGGCATGCTCCCAAAGTCAAATTAAATCTTATAAACCAAAATAAAAGGCAATACTGCAGAATTGTTTCTCAAACACTGTTGAAGTCAAACAAAAGTATATGGCAATGGGTAACCTGATCAATAGTCACCAAATCAGTGGAAGTAATTTACTTGTGAGAGAAGAGTTACGTTTGCATATGTTTGTGGAAACAACTTGAAGCTCCCAGAGAAGTAATATATAAATAAGTAGAACCAATATTATTGAATCCAAATTGTACCAAAATTTCCTAAAACCAAATTACATAAATTTCAAGAAAACTAGAGTCCTAAACCATGTAACTTAAAGGCCTAATATGCTTGATACACACAACACCACTCATATATGTGAGTGAGAAAGCAAACATCAAATAAAAGAAGTAACAAGAGTTGCATAAAACATCCCCAATTTCCCCCTATTGTAAGAGGATCTCAGACTCAACTAATTACAAACCAGATTCGGAACAAACGCATGTGATTGAACACAAAAGCAAAACCCTACTTTAAAACTTTGTCTACGGACAACCTGGTGTTACTTTCAGCTCTGTCATCACCTCTCTTTGTTCAGTATGGGAGAGAGATTCCTAGAGAGAGAGAGAGAGTGATTGATTGGTGCAGAAGATGAAAATGGAAAAGATGCCAATATGATTATATACAAGAGGAAGTGCTTAATTTTTTGGTTGTTATGTTCTTTTGATTATTTGCTTTCATTAGATTTATTTGTTATTGCTTTTTTGGGGTTTTCAAAATTATAAGAAGATGAAGCAATTGATTGCAGGATGACTAAATTGTCTTAAAAGTGTGACATGATTCAACTTTTTTTTTCTCATGGCAACATTATTAGATTTTTCGACTTGAAATTGGTCTAGAGACTGAACCTGGAACTTTTAATACTGATGCATAATTAGTAATTTATGAAAATAGTTCAAAAACTGACATTATACCTGGACTTTTCAAACATGAATGGAAAAGGTGTTACCTAGAAGGGTTTCAGATGCTGATGTTGTAATGTACTTAAAAAGTTTACAACACTTGCTTCTAAAACCATTCAGGGAAGTAGTGTTGCTTAGCACATTTCTTTTATATATAAAGAATTTGGACATTGTAAGCATTTGAATACATGTGAGGCAACTTTTGATCTGTTTGGCCTATTTCATATTAGTTAGTTTTTAACATGTAACCTGTTTAAAGTTTAAACCATTTCCAATAACATGCAAGCTGAATTAACCTGTTTCCACATTGTATACCACTATACCCTCAAATTATAAAGAGCTGACGATGTGCCTTTTCCCTTGTAATATTGCTTTATCTGTGCTCTTGTTCGGTTTTTGTCAATTGGATTTTGTCCCATTTCCCATTCTGCAGGAATTCAGACGAATCAAAGGAAACATAACCGCAATGACGGAGCATGCAGAGCTTTTAAGCTCTGTGAGAGATGATATCAGTGACTACAAGGTGAGAACTGTATGTCTAAACACATTTTGTTAATATATTCTATCACTATTATTGTTACTATCAGTGAAGTTATTACTGTTATTATTATGAAAAGGGTATGACAATCTTTAACGTATGCAGGCATCTGGGAGCCCAAGAATGCAGATACTAAGGGAGCGAGCTGCTATCCATGGAAGCATAGCACATGTAAGTCTTATATTCTATATTATTCTTTTAAATGCTTGACCTGATTATTATTCTCTCCGTTATACAAATGTATATATGGCTGTAAGTTTATTTCCTGAAATGAAGTCCTTAAGTTACTGCGCTTGTTTTGCCATGTAATATCAAACTTTACATGGACAACATTAGTTATCTTTATTTCTTTATATGCTTGATATTTTTTTATTATTATTTTTTTTGTAATTTCATGCAAACCCTGGTTGCTTAAGAGTCTTGAATGGAATTTTAATTCCATTTCTTCATATCATTTTCCACCATTCTCTGTTTGTGGGCCTCCGTCTACATTTATACTCGAATCAATAAAGTATATTTGCACATCATCTTCATTTCTTCCCGTATCATATAAGTAGGATTCACAAACTAAAAGTGTTTAATTTCTCTTTTCTCTCCTTTTGCGGCTTATTTGCAGATGATGGCTTTGATTGCCCATTTATGTGTTGTCACTTATCTTCTGTTATCATACATTGAAAAACACATTCCAAATTACAAGAAACCTGAACAGAAATGGTAGAGTTGTAAACAAGCCAAGCTCGACTAAGCTTGACTCCTTGAGCTTGGCTTGTTTCAAGCCTTATTTGTTATTTGATCTTTTATGAGTCTATATCATATATCCTATATAAATCTTTGTAATATAATTATATATATATATACTGTTAATAAGTATTAAAGAATTTATAATTATATATATATGGTCATATTTATTATGTAATTATACTATATGTACATTATTATCTATACTAAATTACTAATAAAAGAAGATTTTTAAAAGTCGCATGTCATAATTCTTGGCCTCCTAAATTTATTTTCTTGCTTCTCTCTCCTAATAAATATCACATTAACTACTAATAATATTGTTTAATTACTTTTCATATCAATTTTTTTTATTAAATTAAAAAGAGATCTTTCTACAAATACAATTTCTAAAGAAATAACTTCTTATAAAATAAGATTTTTAAAAAAAATATCAAACTTTTAAAAAAACTCAACATATTTTAAAGCCTGTGTTTTCTAAAAAAATAAAATTCTTATGAAAGAAAAATAATTAAAATTCAAAGTTTAAAGAAATTATTAAAAATGACCCTTTTTTAAAAACGGTTTGTTTTGATACAATTTATTTAAAAACCAACCTTTTTTGAGAAAACAAAAAAAATGTAACAAAATTTAAAAAGTGACATCGTTTCTTTAATCACTTGTACGTAATGTCAATCATATCTTATATCAAGAGATCGTTTTATAATTTATTAATTTTTGTTAATAACTATTTAATATTTTATTTATTCAACTCGTATAATACACGAGGTATTAACCTAGTATTCTATATAACTAAATGTTCAGTTAGGTTGGCGAGCTTAATCTGGATTGTATGAAGCTCGGCTCAAGCTTGTTTATTAAGTGTGCGTTCCAAGTTAGGCATGAGCTTGGATCACGCTCATTTAGGATTGACTCAAAGCAAGCTTTTAAGGAGTCACATTCGAGTAGCTCACCAGTAGTTGGGTCACTTTGCACCCCTATTGGCAAGGGGCAAGTTGGCTAACTAGTCAAAATGGGCCTAGGTTGAAGCATCTCATTTGGATGTGTTGAAACAAGTCAGGTCACGTTGGGTGCAAACACTTATAGTCCATTTTAGAAAAAAAATGAATAACTAATGCAATATTTATGATTACAAAACTACTATTTCATAGTATAAATTTTGGAAAAAAAACAATATAAGAGGTTGTATGCATTAAGAAAAATACTTTACATGACTTCTAACCCATTTAACCTTCCTCCTTTAGCTAAGTTTTTATATTTGATTTGTTTGAGATAACAAAATAAAAAAAGAAACAAATCAACCCATTCAATTTAGTAATGGGTTGAATCCTCACCTCTACTAAACACATATTCGGTTTCATGCAGATAGATGATGTCATAACTCAAGCTCAAACAACAAGAGCAGCCTTGGGTTATCAGAGGGCCATGTTTGGTGATGTTCAAGGGAAAGTGAAACAACTAAGTGACAAATTCCCTATCGTTCGCGGCCTAATTGGTATCACTGTTTACTCTTTCTGTTTTTCTATCTACTAATAGAAAAAATAAGAATAACAAAAACAAATTTCAAAGCCAATTAAATCTAAAGTTCTTACAAATTGTTTGCAGGCTCTATACGAAGAAAGAAATCAAGGGATACACTCATCCTATCTTCTGTCATCGCAGCTTGTACGTTGTTTCTCATTCTGTATTGGCTTTCAAAGTGAAAAAGGTTATGATATAATCATAAAAATGAAAAGTAATACTGTATTTCAAAGAAATTTTGCCAAATTTGGTATAATATTTGGACTGGAGATAGTTTTCCTCTTTTGTTTTGCACATTTAGCACTTGCACTGATATTGAACGAAATAGTTCCCTTTGTGATGCGATGTTACTACTTTCTGCTATTAATGAGTGAACGCAAGGCTGTTTATGAACTGTTAAATTTTTGTCCAATCTTATCTATTTGCAAAGGAACAAGTGTCCATGGCTTACTAAGGCCGTTTGATCTTCTCTTGTTGGTTAGCATGGTATTAATAGGGTTTTGAGTTTATCATTAGGGCCACGGGCAACCTTCTCATTATCCTCGTTTTTCTCTGTTTGACACATAAGTTTTTTCCTACGTCCTACTTTTTTCCCGTTTTCTCGTTTTTTTTCAATAATTATTTTTTTGAAAGCCAAACTAACTTCGCTAAGAAAATAAAACGAATAAAAGCACATCATTAATAATAAATTAACATCTTGGAAAATAAAAATACTTCTAAAAATATTACTGACAGTTTGTTTACTTCGATTGATATTAATGCTCCAGATGTTCATTTCCACAATCATAAAAAACAGGTCTATCCATTGATAGTTAAATAACAAACATAACTAGGTTTCTATCAATTGCGCGTTGCAACGACATCAAGTGGGCATCATAAAGTATAGATTACAATCGACTTGATTCTTTTTCAATCTAAAGTTACGTCGAGACGTAGAGTTAACTTAGCTTTTAGTCTAATAAAAACACATTATATTTGACTTGATGTATTTCCAAACAAAATTTACGCGAAACATCAACCAACTTAAAACCACAAACATTTTATATTTGACCCGACTCATTTATTAACAAAGTTTACATCAAAATTTAACGAATGTCGGAAAGTGGACCATCTCAAAACGTATATAAATATAATCACATAAACATTCAATATTTGACCCAACTCCTTTCCGAATAAAATTTATGTAAAAACATAGATGGACTCAATTTATACCGACGTGACATAAAAATACGAACATAAGAAATTAGTTTTTGAGTAAGCCCCCAAGACTTTTGAAACTTAAGGTGTTTAAGTGACATTTTATAAAGTTGAAAAATGTATTAGGAGGCTAAAGTGTAAAACTCAAGTTAAGGAGGAAGAAACGTGAGTGAAAATCCCCACCTACCTTTGTTTTAAAAAGATGACAATGTCCAACATTTACTCGTATGCATAAAACTAATTTGTTTCAAAACGTATCAATCAAATCATTGTAATGAGCACTAACAACACATACGAAACAACACACATACATTGAGTGTGTATCGAACACGTAATTCCTTATAATATCAGTCATCCATGTGTGTTTACTGCTATGTTCTATCACGTTCATGTTGATAATTCACATACACAAGTAACACAACCCCTGTCTGTGAAAGGGGTAAATTATTTATTTGGTCATCGATCCAAAGTACTAAAACAATGATATCATAGTTCTACCAGAGCCATGCATTTAGAATTCAAGTTTAGAATACCTATTTGAATTTGAATATGATATCACTATTATGCAATTATGCTAACTTAATGTCCATACATGTAATGAAAAAGAAGTTTTAATAGCTCTAGACTCTATGATTGAAGAGACCTATATTTTTACCATACACTCCATTAGACGCCATCATCTTTCTCAGGACCAAAAAATAAACAAAATGAATGATTCATCTTTATATATCATAACTTATGTGTTTGTGCGGTTGACCGGTTGTGTTTACTTTTTTTGTTTTCTTTGTCTAAATCCTTAAGGTTCTAGATCTTCATGTAGACTTGGTTTGTGTCAAGATGGGCCTTTCACTAAACAGATCATGGCTCAGGTTGCACCCTTAAAATCTTGTGTTTTCTTTCGAAGTTCATATAGCTAGCATACTAACTATAGACTAAAACATTATCGACTAATACACCTAATCGCTGATGGGATTTAACAAGATTATCAAAGTCCATGTAAGCCAATATATATGAAAAAACGCAGCGGATTAAGAGTTTAAAATCTTGTTAAAACGTAGATTCTCAAACCCATTTGAAAAGCTAAACCCAAACAATGGATCCATATACGAAATGCATACAATAAAGATAAACATAGGATGTTTAGAAGACAACCTTTCAAGCTTCAAGAAAACGAGTTTGGGGAGATGTTAGAGATGATCTTTGTGGCTGAATCTTCAAGCAAGAAGACCTCAAGAGATGATACCCACAAGCTCCTTCAAACACCCACTTGCTAGGTTGTGAAACACCAACTTGAAAGCCCTCTCTACAACCGTTTTTCCCAGCCAAGAACACTTGATTCCAAGCTGAAAATCACCCTAGTTGCAGCTCCAAAACCCGTTTTGTGAGAGAGAGTAGAGAGGATTTCTTTGCTCTTGTGTGTGAGAGAGAAAGTGTTAGAGATGGAAGAGTGTAAGAGTGATCAAATGGCTTGCATGTTACAAGAAACAAAAGGGGATTCCCAAGGCCAAGGGGCGGCCGAAATTGGGATCCTTTTGTTTCCCTCCCATTTGAATTAATTTTGTAAAAAACTCTTGTTTTATAAAATTAAAACCAATTTTAATTTTATAAAATATAACACACTTTTGTTTTATATTACTTAACCAATTTAAATAATAAAACAACTAACATCTCATGAACAAATTATCCATATAATATTATTCATTTACAAAAGCAATGATTTAGAAAACCCGGTTTCTAATTGGTGCTAATACTTATTTGTGTGATCTTATCAGCGAATAAATATTTATCGGTGTTTGTTTGACTTGTTATTGGGTATGACCGGACTTGGATCATATCTCACTAGCCACATGAATTTAATATGTATCTTGGGCAGGTGTATTCCTTCAATCTCCCACTTGCACAAGATTCATAGAAAATTAATGTAAGTATCAAATAACGCCTAGCAACGGTTTGCTACCCCTAATGTATATGATTAACTGCCATTCAATAACATCATCTCCTTCAAGTACCATACTTGAAATGTCTTAGGTGAATCAATCATCCATCCTTTTGTTACAGATGTCATGTTAAATCCCAGAGACACAGAATTGCCATTCTCCGATGATTTAACTTTAACAGGCCTTAGTCATCTAACTCTCAACGAATAAGAGGAACAAATTCCATCTTGACTACATATGTCTCTCACAATCGCCTTATATCATACCTGAACCTAGCCTTATGTACTGTTAATTTTACGTAACAGCAAAGAACTAAGTCAAAATATAATACTTGGTGAATATCAAGACCCTATATGTATCTCAGGTCTAAGGATAAAATGATATTCGCCCTTTACTCAATGTCTCTTATGACTAATCACTAAGATTCCATGCAGAGACAATTGACAGCGGGTCAGTCCAATATCTATATCCCATAGATATCAATGAACTTTGGTAGCAACAACTTGCTTATATTCATACCTTATGAATATCAACCAATCCAAGTTCATTATAGTCTTACATTCATAGTTGTTCCCACAAGTATGATCGACCACGGACGTTTAGAATAACTTGCTTATTCACGGATTTAAACATGCTAAAAGAATGAACAAATGAAAATTATAAACATATAATTAAGTTAATAACCTAAGTTCCAATATCCAAATACAAAATTTGATCAAGTCCAATCACTAGAATATCGAAGTCCTAAGGCACAAGTATGACTTTCATGTTTTGACCTATCTAGGAGCTTCGTGAGTGGATCCGCAATGTTTTGATCGGTGTGAACTTTGCGAATACATATCTTTCCCTTTTCAACTTCATCCCTTATGTAGTTGAATCTCCGTTCAATGTGCCGAGTCTTTTGATGAGCACGAGGTTCTTTGATTTGAGCAATCGCACCCTCGTTGTCACAAAAGATCTCTAGGGGGTCTTGAATGGTAGCAACAACCCCTAGATCAGCAATGAATTTTCTAAGCCACGCAGCTTCTTGAGCTGCCAATGAAGCGGCGATGTATTCTAATTCTGTTGTAGACAGTGCCACCACATCTTGCTTTGAGCTCTTCCAAGAGACTGCTCCTCCATTCATAATGAAGACATATCCCGACTGTGATCAAGAATCATCTCGATCAGTTTGGAAACTCGCATCCGTGTAACCCTTTACAAGGAGCTCCTCCTCACCAGATCCATATATTAGAACATATCCTTAGTATTCCTAAGATATTTCAAAATACTCTTAACAGCCATCCAATGACTGTTACCAGGGTTCTGCTGATATCTACTTGTCATGCTCAGAGCACATGACACGTCCGGCCTGGTACATATCATTGCATACATGATGGATCCTATAGCAGATGCATATGAGACTCCATTCATTCTTTCTTGTTCATCCTTTGAACTAGGATATTGAGATGAGCTCAATATAGTCCCTTTTTGAATAGGTACCAAACCTTTCTTAGAATTCTCCATCTTGAACCTTTTCAAGATCTTTTCAATGTATGCACTTTGGTTTAACCTATCAACCGCCTTGATCTATCTCTAAAGATTTTTATTCCCAAAATATAGGTGGCTTCACCAAGATCTTTAATGGAAAAGCAGCTTCCAAGCCAGGTTTTTACACCTTCCAAGGTTGGAATGTCATTTCCAAATAGCAGAATGTCATCGACATATAATACCAGGAAAGTAATAATGCTCCCACTAGCTTTCTTATACACACAAGCTTCATCAGCGTTTTTGATGAAGCCAAATTTCTTTACTTCATCATCAAAACGTGATTCCAACTTCTTGACGCTTGTTTCAATCCATAGATTGATTTCTTTAACTTGCATACCTTGTTAGGATGTTTTGGATCAACAAAACCTTCAGGTTGTTTCATATGGACATCTTCCTCAAGATATCCATTAAGGAAAGCGGTTTTGACATCCATTTGCCAAATCTCATAGTCATAATATGCTGCTATGGCAAACAATATCCTAATAGACTTTAGCATTGCCACAGGCGAGAAAGTTTCATCATAATCAACCCCTTGAGTTTGAGTAAAACCTTTCGCTACAAGTCTAGCTTTATAAGTATCCAGTTTCCATGCATATCGGTTTTCTTCTTGAAAACCCACTTACTCCCAACTATCTTGGACTTAAGAGGTGGTGTAACCAATTCCCAAACTTGGTTATCATACATGGATTGCATCTTGACGTTCATGGCTTCTTGCCATTTGTCAAAATCAGGTTTTGACATTGCATCATGGTATGTGGTTGGTTCATCCGAATCTACCACATAGCATCCATCCATGAAAAATCCATATCTCTCAGGAGGAATACTAGTTCTACTAGATCTACGAACGTTTTGTGTATTTCGATCATCCATATGATCATTCTCAACATCCTCATGTTGATTGCTAGTTTCAACCAATTGTGTATCGTCTTGTGAATCTTGAATCTCTTCAAGTTCACTGTTCTTCCACTAGTTTCTTCCGAAAGAAACTTAGTTTCTAAGAACTCTGCCTTTCGAGCAATAAATACTTTCTGCTCTGATGGATCATAGAAATAGTATCCAATGCAATTTCTAGGGTATCCAATGAAGATACACTTTGTGGATCGGGCTTCTCTAGTTTGTTTTGAGCGTATTGCTTAGGATAAGCCTCACACCCCCAAACTTTTAAATATGATAATGATGGAACCCTTCCATGCCATACTTCAAAAGGTGTCCTTTCCACTTTCTTGGTTGGGGCCATATTTAAAACACGGGCCGCAGAGAGCAGTGCGAAACCCCAAAATGATAGAGGTAGTAAACTTCTAGCCATCATAGATCGAACCATATCCAATAGAGTTCGATTCCTCCTTTCAGACACACCATTATGTTGTGGTGTTCCAGGTGGAGTAAGTTGTGAGACAATCCCACAACTTCTAAGATACTCTTGAAATTCACTATTCAGGTATTCACCTCCTCTATCTGTACGAAGAATCTTGACCCTTTTGTTGAGTTGATTTTCAACTTCATTCTTGAAGATTTTGAACATTTCAAAAGATTCATGTTTGTGTCTTAACAAGTACACATACCCATAACGACTATAGTCATCGGTAAAAGTAATGAAGTATTTTTCACCATTCCTAGTTGTTGGTTTAAAAGGTCCACATACATCCGAATGTATAATCCCTAATAAATCCTTTGCCCTTTCATTAGTCCCACTAAAAGGGACCTTTGTCATTTTACCTTGCAAACAAGACTCGCATATATCAAATGAAACATTTTCATTAGTTTTTAAAAGACCATCCTTTTGGAGTTTTTGCATACGATTCTTGTTTATATGACCAAGGCGACAATGCCAAAGATAGGAATCATTAAATCTAATTTGAGCCTTTTGGTGGTTGCTTGGTACATTGAGCTATCATATGTTGTGTTATTACGAACCAATTCATAAATACCATTACAAGGTATAGCCTTAAAACAAAACACATGATTTAAAGAAACATGAATATCATTGTCAACGAACTTGAAATCATAATCATATTGTCTTAAACAGGAAACGGAAATAATGTTCCTAGTTAAACTAGGAGCATACAAAACATTTTTTAAAATAACTTCCAAACCACTTGGAAGCTTCAAAATGTAGTCTCCTTGGGCTTCCACATGAACCTTTGCACCATTGCTCATGATTTTTTAAAGAGACTTATTTCCCCCTTTGCATAATGTTCACTTCTTTTGAACCCCTGCAACAAATTGCAAATATGAGTTCCACATCCAGTATCTAATACCCATGTGTTAGAAGAAATAACATTTAGCTCAACATGTATCATAAATGTTGTACCTGAAGTTTGCCCCGCGTCCCTCTTCGATCTCAACGCTTTGAGATAGACCGGACAATTGCGTTTCCAATGGCCTACTTCACCACACTCAAAACACGGGTCATCATGAGCAACCTTTTGCTTCTTTTCTTTCGGTTTGGGCGGTTCCATTTTTGCTTTACCCACCCTTCCCTTTGACGTGCCCCTTCCCTTTGGCAACATTTGCCCTAGGGTCGTGGAGGTGCCTTTTCCTATTACCACCTTCATTGATCGTAAGGACTGGTAGAACCTTTCTACCCATGCCTGCCTCGGCCGTTTTGAGCATTGAATGAAGCTCACCAATGCTCTTGTCCCATCCATTCATGTTATAGTTCATAACGAAGCTATCAAACTTCTTGATAAGGAGTTGAGGATCAAATCCGTTGCCAACTCATTGGACACACGACAGTTAGCCTTTCAAGGCGATCAATGTGGCTCTTCATCTTGAGAACGTAAGATGATACCGACTGGGTCTCGTCCATTCGACATGCATGGAGTGCTCAACTGTTTCGAAGCGCTCCACCCTTGATTGTTGTTGGAACATTTCCTTCAACTGGGTGATCATGTCATAGGCATTGTGGTTCTCAAAGTCCTTTTGCAAATCAGGAATCATACTCGCTAGCATGAGACATGAGACTTGCACAGAGTCTTCGGTGTACTTGACCCAATCGGCAAAGGCCTCAAGGTCATTTTCATCGGGTTGATCGGGAATGGGATCGTCTAACACATAGGACTTCTTTTCCTGTTTGAGAACATTCTCAAATTTCGGTACCAATCCATGAAGTTCCCATGGTTTAGACGTTCCTTTTCAAGGATGGTTCTTAGTGATAGGTTATGGACGGTCGGGATTGCATTGTTGTTGTTAGCCATCTACAATTTTACAAAATTCAATTTTAGTACTTTTAATATCAATATATTTTGATTATTAATACCCTTTCGTCTCATAGACAATTAATAGTCAAAATTTAGAATCCAACGTTACATTTAAATATCAGTTAGGTGACCTTTATCCCTTTATTTAAATTAACAAGGTAGTCAACGTTTGACAATTGTAACCTATTACAATTTCTAGTGAATGGGATCGGTTAAACATCTTATGTTTGTTTGGCATGCCTATCCCATCAACCCTTTGTACGTCATGCTTCGGTGATCCTAATGCATGATTTCCAAATTAAGTCGTCCTACTTAGACACACGTATGGATTTGCTAATATTAGTGGTTAGGTGACCTTTATCCCATAAATGTGGCAAACCCACCTCAAAACCATAAGTTCCCTTTAATGTGGTTAGGTGACCTTTATCCCACATTAAATTCTCAAATGATTCGAGTGTTGTATATAGGATGGTGTTTGACTTGTTAAAAAGGGATTTATGTTTCACAAAATCCTAGTTTGGAAAACAATTTTCATACCTTGCATTTGTATGCATTCAAATGCATGGTATTTTATTTGAAAACTTATTTCAAAATTCCTTTTAATAGCCCAATTAATTATGAAAACAATTTTATTTGGTAAAACCCATTTTATTACTTATTGATTTCTAAGGAACCAATTTTATGTGAGTTGTTGATTTCGAGTTGTTAACTATCCAATTCCATAATAGATAAGATGAACTTAAATCAACCATACATGCATAATAAAACAACCACAAGTTCATAACCATAGCCAATGGATTTGGCAACACTTGTTGGCCAAACCAAGTGTGCCAAGGGGTCAATAATAAAGCATAAACATGACACAAGGCATTGAGATGGTGTGCTCCCACTTGATCCCGCATCCTAATGCATCAAGTGTCCATATTGTGTTGTCACCATTTTGCTTTATTTGGGCTTTCTCTTGGGCTCCAACTTCAGCTCCTAGCTTCCTTGGGCCTTCATGCTTTGGGCTTTGGTTATTGGGCTTAAAACCAATATTGGGCTATGAGGCTCATTTGGGCCTAAAATGGCCAAACCAAAAACCAAAGTCTTCTTGAACTCCTTTTACAAAATATCCTAATACATTTTTTACTAGAAAAAGAGATACAACTAATCTACTTTATTATTACAAACCATCATAAAATAAATAGATTACAAACCCAAATAATAATCATACAATCACAACACAAAACACATCCATATACAAGGTATTGGCTAGGTTATGAACATCTATATACACATCCAAATATGCACATAACAATCGATTTTGGCAGCCCCTTTTCAACCAATATTCTTGGCCAACATAAACCAAGAACAAATGGGTTTGGTTCAAACAAACAAACAACCATTTCCAAATTTTAAAGTCCTAATCAAGCATATAAAATATCATCTTTAAAACCTGAAAAGGGGACCAAAACAGCCCAAAACTCACGCCCATATGGTGTTATACACCACAAAACCGTGAACAAGAGTGACAAATATGTGTATGCATTCGTATAAGTGGCTCTTGATGCCATTGATGGGATTTAACAAGATTATCAAAGTCCATATAAGCCAATATATATGAAAAAACGCAACGGATTAAGAGTTTAAAATCTTGTTAAAATGTAGATTATCAAACCCATTTGAAAAGCTAAACCCAAACCATGGATCCATATACAAAATGCATACAATAAAGGATAAACATAGGATGTTTAGAAGACAACCTTTCAAGCTTCAAGAAAACGAGTTTGGGGAGATGTTAGAGATGATCTTTGTGGCTGAATCTTCAAGCAAGAAGACCTCAAGAGATGATACCCACAAGCTCCTTCAAACACCCACTTGCTAGGTTGTGAAACACCAACTTGAAAGCCCTCTCTACAACCGTTTTTCCCAGCCAAGAACACTTGATTCCAAGCTGAAAATCACCCTAGTTGCAGCTCCAAAACCCGTTTTGTGAGAGAGAGTAGAGAGGATTTCTTTGCTCTTGTGTGTGAGAGAGAAAGTGTTAGAGATGGAAGAGTGTAAGAGTGATCAAATGGCTTGCATGTTACAAGAAACAAAAGGGGATTCCCAAGGCCAAGGGGCGGCCGAAATTGGGATCCTTTTGTTTCCCTCCCATTTGAATTAATTTTGTAAAAACACTCTTGTTTTATAAAATTAAAACCAATTTTAATTTTATAAAAAAAAAACACTTTTTTTTATATTACTTAACCAATTTAAATAATAAAACACTAACATCTCATGAACAAATTATCCATATAATATTGTTCATTTACAAAAGCAATGATTTAGAAAACCCGGTTTCTAAATTGGTGCTAATACTTATTTGTGTGATCTTATCAGCGAATAAATATTTATCGGTGTTTGTTTGACTTGTTATTGGGTATGACCCAACTTGGATCATATCACACTAGCCACATGAATTTAATATGTATCTTGGGAGATGTATTCCTTCAATATCGCATGATGGAATCTATTCGAGTAACTACAAAACAACACACACAAATCCAAATACACACAACCATACATGAGCATGGACTCCTCCCGTCACTACCCGTTAACCGAAATTAGTCGTGACTGACTGATATCATCACAATACAACGGAAAATGGTTGTATTAAAATTAAAACGGTTACATTCCCCAAATAGTTGTCTAGGTGGCATTACAACATTAATAAATATCCATAAAATAATTATCTACAAATCGAAATGACATATTTTATTTAAATTGTTTATGACATGATAAGATGGATAGGGGTGGTGGCTAAGTCTCCATATGTCTAACTAAGGTTGCACCCATCCATAACTCACTAGTCAATTACTTTCTCTTGAAATAAACACTCAAAATACGTTAACATAATGTTGGTGAACTCATAAGTTTATGACACTACATTTCATGATCGAATTATAACATTCAATAATGATAATGATAATGACAACAATAATGGTGCAATAAAGGATGTATCATAATAAAGCCTGAACTGAAATTCCCCGCCCGAGTACTAGAATATCCCTAACCCCTTACCAATAGAGTGTTGAGTTTAATTGTGCTCTTCTTTGCATGTTAAGTTGCACTAATTTATGACACAACGATTATTGAATCTCAATGAGGGGTTTCCTTGTCATAAAGGCCTATTGTGCGCGGGGATTTTTATTCAAAAAACATGCAACTCCTAATGGAGTTAATGATTATGATCCGTTCGGGGACACGAGAAGGTAATATTTCACGAAAAATAATATTTAAATAGTGTGTATTCCACCCAATACATATTAAAGTAAAAATGGGTTCATACGACTCATCTAATGATTGTTCTTGAGGAAAAAGCTCGAGAATCTAAGGTGTTACCAACAGTCGGGGTTCCTAAGTTCATTTAGTTTGTATTAGTATTTCATTATGTAGCCTACTAATCCCAACCCATGAGTTTTAAATTTACCCTACTTTCTATTATACATATGTAATCTGCTTTAAGTCTTTGAGTTTTTTAAGTCTTAACTTGCGTTTTATCTAAGTATGGGTTAACATATTATTATTTCAGATTGTAACTTCTTTTATAAGTTTATTTTGATCCCAATAATAAGGTTGCAATCGTTGGCAACTTTGGTTTCTAGACTTTGCTAAATTGACAATTCTAATCCTAAACTTTAATTTTTTGCAATTCCCTAGATTATGATGGCCTTTATTATTTTAGGTGATTTAGAATATTGTATTACACCAATCCTTATGTTATTTAGGCTCTTCTAACGGTTTTAAAGATTTTTTTTGAAATAGGTGTTTTATGTCGATAAGATAGGAATTTCTTACTTAAAACTTTTGGGCTTAATATGTGTTTATATTTTGTTTATGACTTATTTTGGGTATAATATAATCCCTAGAATACTCATATTATATTCACAGGATTTGTGTTTTGGTTTTTATATTTTAAGCGCATATTAGATCTCTTTCCAGATGTGTTATGTAACACAGTTTTAAGTCAATTGTTTTTATAAAAAAATAAATTATAGATTATTCTTATGAGTCATAACCAACTGTTAGATGTTATATTTTTTATTTTGAAGTTTTTTTTATAAATTTCCTTTATTATTTTCACTACTTTATATTAATGATAATTTTTGTATAAATTACAAGAAAATCTGTAAATGATAATATTTGCTTTTTAACTTTTATATCATAATTAAGTCATTGCATACTGGAATTTCAGGTTCTAATTTTTTCTTGATAGTTTTATGGTTTTTAATACTCACAGTTTTTGATTATAGATTACCTTAATATAGTTAAAGATAATGAATTACATTAAATATTTAATGGTATTTATTTGAAATGAATTTCAAGTTTTTCAAGTCTCATTCAAACACCATTAATGTCGATGATGATGGGTGTGAGAGAAGTAGGGATCAAGAGTTTGTTTAAAAGTTATTACTCAATCTAAGAGCACTCGAAAGGAGAGATTTGATTTTTTATTAAATTGAGATAAGACATGTGATTTTTTTAATAAATTGAACTACGAACTAGAAGTTGACTATTAATTTATTGATTAGGAAATTTAATATGCATATATTTTTATAAGTTTTGTTTTGTTTTTATTTGACAATTTAAAAGATATAAATAAATTATATATATGATGTATATAATACACACATAAGTACCATATTATCATTGAGATGTAAGTCAAGAAATTAGCATCTAAAGTGACATTTTCTTTCTATGTTACGAAACATTTAGTGGTAACCTTCCTACCTTCCATCCTAACATTTGAAGGATGCATTGGTAGGTTCAACTATTAGACGAGAACCCAGTATAGCATATGGTTTCAAAACGAGATTAGTAGTAGTAGTATCCGTCAAATGCAATGGTGTAATATGTTGAACGGGCTAGCCTACACACTTGCAAGGTAATGAGACATGAAAAATATTGTGAAAGCAAGTAATTCGTAGTTTTTAGGCGACTGGTCTGATTCCGAAAAAGATTTTATATAGTCCTAAGTATCGTCAACCTAACTGTGATATCAATGCAACCAAACAGATACTTGACTAGATGATTGGATCTTGACATGAACTCAATGATGAAATGCCTCAATGATTTTTTAGCTATCAATTTCACCCGCGTTTGGGATTTGAATATTTTGTTTAAGGAGCTACATGATGATATCTTGTTGTAATAGCTTAGAACCGAAAATGGCATTGTGAGTCATATCCCTAGATATCAAGCACTGGTGGGGGATTTTTGACCATGTAAACATTTTAAAGGAGCCATGTTAGCTACTATGTAATAAGATGTATTGTAATGATGTTCATCCCATGGAAGAAATTTCATTGAATCTTTTGGTGTATCATTGAATATCACTAAAAATGATGATAGGAAGAGTATGAAATCAGAGAATTTTAGAAATAGACACATGCAATATTTTCACTAGTTATCTGGTGGTTAGACAATGGGGTAATGCTAAAAAAGCTATTCAAGTTATTAAAGGCAACAAGAGTGGCTCATGTCCATTAGAATGCATATTTTCATAGTAAAAAGGTGAGAGGTCTAACAATGATTCAATAATTTATTACGAATTGTCTATTGTAGCTGATGAGGCCTAAAAACCCTCTCACGTCTTTAACTGAAATGGGAAGTGGCCATTGTTGAATTGTGATGATTTTGTTGATCCACATCTACATAACACTAGAAATAGTTTGCGCAAGGTAAGCCTCTTCTTGTTTACCAATATGCCTTTTGAGAACTTGACCACTGATTGTTAAGTAATACTTGATAAGCCCCCTAACATGAGCAAGATGGTTGGGCTCCTGTGTTTATTGTAAATAAATATATCATATGAAAACTAAAAAAAAATACTAAGATGAAGCTTGAAAATGTCATTCATGAGACATTGGATAATACATATTCTTAAGCAAACCTGATTTTATGATAACCAACTAGCAAGTCCAATTTGATAAAAAAAATTAGTTGCATATAACTCATCAAAGAGTTCATCCGTTGATGGAATGTGAAAGCCATCTCGAAGTGTAACAATGTTCACGACACAGTAGTCCACACAAAAACTTCATGTAGCATATTTTATTCTTACTAAGAGAACCGATGAAGAGAATGGACTTTGTACTTAAGCGGATGAATCCCTCATTAAGCATGTTAGAACTAGTTTTTTTATTTAATTTTTTTAAATGGGGGTATCGATAAGGTTTAATTGAAATAAGTGAGCTCGCGTTGTGGGTACGTTGTTGGGTGATGTGATGGTCTTAAGAACAACAGAGTGGTAGACCTTTAGGTGGTTTTAAAAACGAAAGTAAATTGATCAAGTAATTGTTGTAAATCTGGGGGATATAAAATTACAAGGGAGGTGACTTTAGGTAAGAGGGTAAATTTCTCCATTTGGTCAATCCAACCAATGTGAACTAAATATTTTAACCCATTAAATTGGATTGGTTGTGATGTGTGCCGTTTATATATACTTTTAATAATGTTTTTTGTCACACCTCGACCGACGGCGGAATGATCGGGGCGGACAAATGTGAAACGATTGTTCATAGCACATGGAACTAAATACGTTGAAATAATATTAGATACCATTTTTCATTGAAAAATACTAGACAATTAAGTCATTACAATACCACAAAGATATATGTTAAAACATGAAACATATTAAATTAAACTAAGTCCAAGTCCTATATGAGCAAGAAGAGATCCTCAAGTATCAAACATGAAACATGTTAAAAAGAAAGGGTCAACTTTGAAAGTTGGTGAGTGTCCATGGGTTAAACACACACACACACACACACACACACACACACACATATATATATATATATAAAGATTTACAAGTAGCAATTCATGTCAATGGTTATGAATTATGCAAGTTTATAGAACACATATAGCTACAATCAAACCTTGACAGATTACAAGATTACAAGGTTACAAGATTAAATGATTAGCCAAGTGTACTTGGATTAACCAAGTAGGCTTGTCAGGCCCATAGATCTATAACATCACAATGCTAGCAATAGTTAATGATTGTCAACATATAATATATCTCATATAACACTCATAATAATATCAATAACCATGACAAAAAGTGAAGATGAATTGCATGTGCATTTACAAGTATCAAGATGTTTACAAGTGTAAGTTTATAAGGTTAACATGTTTCACCCCAAAAATATGAAAAAAGTAAAAAGGAGCATGGAGAACTCACATGGAAAACTCAAAAGTATAGCTATGGTTGTAGACTACATAAGAAAGCTTGGATGTCAAGAGTCAAAGGTGATGTCCTAAATAATAAAAAAAATAACCTAAGGTCGGAATTCATTAAAAGAAGTTAGGACGTTTATAGAATGCTAAAAAGCGAAATGTAGATTGAAAAAGGATTATTACATCAATTTTAGATTCTGGACAGAATATTTGGTATGTGTTTGAACTGGTTTTAAAAATATTAAAAGGTTTCATAAAATTATAAAAATTTATAGTTGACTAGTTCAAAGTCTTCCGGTCAAAACAGCATCAGAAGACAGGAGGTGCTAAAATGCGCACTTATCTTATGAAGGCTATTGTTGAGTTGTCCGATTGATTTTGAAGACATATAAACTATCGTTGAAAAGATAATTAAATTAAATTGATATTGGAGTCTGATTTTACTCAAATTTAGTTTGTTATGATCAAATTATGGTCAGTTGAAGTCAGATTATATTCTGCCAAAATTATAGTAAAGCATTTATGTGCATTTTTAAAATTGTTAAAGCATGAAACGGGTTAGAACAAATTTATTATGTCGATATATGATATATTAGACTTCATTTTATTTATATAAATATATTCCAAGCTTTCGGCATAGCCATCACTTATGGAAATAATCTTGTGGAATAACCGTATGCGGCGGCATAGCCGTCCATATGCAAACGGGATTCTTTGTTTATGTTAGCTTGATTTAGGAATGTTAGTGATTGTTATAAGATTAGTGAATGTTAGAAGGTTATTTATCAAATGATAATGATTAAAATTAAAATAGATTTAGTAGAAGAAAGAATAAAAGTAAGAACATAAAGTTATGAGATTAATTGGATGTTAGGATGATTAAACAATATATAAATACATAATATAAAAGCAATATAAGGTTATCTTAGTATTTGAAACTTTTTGAAATTACTTGTAAAAGAAAATTCTTGTAATTGATTATAACCAAAGGATGATGAAAGGTTTGTGTGAGAGATTTTTAGACAATGAGCAAATGAAAAGTGAGGCCTAAGCCTTATTTTTATACTTGAGATTAGGAGGAGGTTATGAATAGTGTTAATGGTGAGTTATAAGTATTTTAAAAGGGGGTTATGATTTTGAAATAAATATAAGATTAAATAAAATAAATAGATAAAAGAATAATTACAATTTAAACTTTTAATTAATCAAAACCTTAATTTTAATTTAATCAACTTATTTTCTTATAAAATCTTTATAACTATTATAAAACTTGTAACTTTATAATTTGATTATTTATTTTCAATAATTAAAAATTCATAATTACTAATAAAACTTTATAAGTTTATTACTTTATAAGTTTTAATATGTCTTTTCCATTTAGTTATGTATTGTAAAATGATTTATAAACTTTATAAAAAAGAATTACTTATAAATCAATGAATTAATATAATTTGTTTAAATGATAAATTAAACAAATCAATTTACAATATTGTTTAAACTACACGTCTAATACATATAATTCATTAATGTAAAAAAATAAGTTAAATAAAGAAATTCATATCGTATGAAAGTTCAAGGTTCGGGTTAATAATTTGAAAATGGCGGATGTTACATTTTTCTCGCCACTTGGTTTAAAATTATAAAAATGAATTTTACATTTGAACTAAACCACACACATATAGGCAAATGTACCTACCGTATATGTAGTATATATGTAGAGATTATATGAATAGGCTGAAGCAACCAAACACCCAAAGTCTTTAAGGCATACATGCTGCACAAGTACTCAAGAAGAATGCTTCAAAAGTTTCACACATGCAGCAGAAATATTCTAAGTGTGAAATCTTCCGAAGCCAAGACCAATATCTTCCGAAGCCAAAGATGAAGTCTTCCGAAGCTTTAGAGACAAAGTCTTCCAAAGCTCAACTCTTGAAGACAGATTTCTTCCGAGGACTTTTAACAACATGCTTTATCAGATGTACTTTTCCATAAAGCTGGACCCATTTCCGCTACAACTCTGTAAAGTCACCAACTTACATGAGTTGGTGAAAAGGTTTATGCTTTTGGTAACTGTACATTGTGGTATTGAGTCTGTAAACTTTCTACTTCATGTACTTTATCCTTTTTATAATAGATAAGGATGTGAGATATGGCATGTCACAGTCACAAGTCAAAAGGCAATGTGCCTTTTGACTCTATAATTGATTTTGTGTTGTGTCTAGTCAATTGTATCCAGCTGGCCTTCAAAGTATGGCCAGCTGTAGGATGTAGTATAAGTATCTCATGTTCTTGTAACTTTATTTTATGCTTTGTAACACTTGTAATAGAACATTGAGAAAGCAATATACTGCAACCTTGAAAACCATCTCCTTGTGTATCTTGCTCTTGTGTTCTGTCTCTATATTACTTGTGTTCTTAGTGTCCTTACTTGTGGTTAATCCAATTCACTATTTGATTAAGTTAAGTTACTCTCCTCTTTGTGTTTTTGTGTTGTAAGTGACCACCCTTCATCGGTCCTACAGTTCGTATCAGAGCATTCCAGGCTCTTGATATAAGATCTCACCATCTTAAGATCCCTCTCACACACAAATACTTAACTTATCAAATGGCAACCATTTCCAAAACTAAGATGGAAACTGGAACCATGAACAAGTCTCCACTGATCACTCTTGATGACTTTGACACCTGGTGCCTAAGAATGGAAGGTTTCATCAGGTCTCTAGACTCAAGAATGTGGGAGTCTGTTGAGAATGGACCTTACATACCAAGCACCCCTTCTGCTACTGGTGGTGGTATGATTCCCAAGGCTGTGGCAAACTACTCTGATGAAGACAGGAAGAGAGTAGAGATTGATAGAAAAGCCATGATAGCCCTTCAGACTGCTCTTCCAAACTCTGTATACAGAGGTTTCAAGAAATGCAAAATAGCTAAGCAGATGTGGGATGCATTGAAACTGATGTATGAGGGTTCCTTTGAAGCTAAGGAGAACAAGAAGGATCTCCTGAGGCAGTAGTTTGAAAACTTCACCTTCAAAGCAGGTGAAACCATGACTCAACAATACTTCAGGTATGTTGAGATTGTGGATACCTTATGGATGGAGGATTGCTCTTGAGAACAGAGACATTGTAAGGAAGTTCATGTCCTCACTTCCTAGGAAATGGACACACTACTGTGTGGTGATCAAGAGAACTGAGAACCTCAAAACTATCATGCTGACAGAGTTATATAGGATTCACAGTGGCTACCAGATGGAGATGAACATGCAAGGTTCATCTGGCAACTTTAACAATGAAATGGGTTCAGCCCTTCATGTGGTTAAAAGGGATAACATATAACCCCAACGTCATCTCATATGCTACCCTGACAACTCACCAAAGGGCCCTTTCATCACCTTCCCTAAGACACCAAGGGAGAACTACATTCAAGGAAGCCCATTCCAAGAGACAAGCTCTTCTCAAGCTTTTGTGTCTTCTGATAAAAGTTGTGGCAGCTTTCTTTTCACCCTTAAAGACCTGAACTGTATCCATCCAGATGATCTGGAGTACATGGAGATAGTCCAGCAGATGGCTCTTCTCACTCACAGAGCCAAGAAGTTCTACAAGCGGACTGGAAGGAAGTTTCCAAGTAATGCAACCAGTGGAAAGTTTGGGTTGGACAAAAGCAAAGTCAAGTGTTACAACTATAACTTGATGGGCCACTTTGCCAGGGAGTGTAAGGAACCAGGAACAAATGGTGGCCAAGCACAGTCCAGACCAAACTACATTGATAAAACTTCCCAGAATGACAAGCCAAAGCAGCAAGCTACTGTTGTTGTTGAAAAAGGAAGCTTTGACTGGAGCTTTCAGGTGGAAGTTGCTTCTCCAAACCAAGCACTGATGGCAGATCATGATGAAGCTAAGGTATTAGAACATCTCTGTACCCCTAAATGCATTATTAAAGTAAATAGATACAGGTCCTACAACTTGGAAATGAGATCTGATCTTGAGTCCTTAAACATTTTAAAAGCTGATTTTAAAAAGTTTGAAAATGATTATAAACTGAAGATAGAGGACTTAGAGAAAACTATTTCAGTTCTAAAACATGAGTATACAAACTTTAGGACTCAGATCAAGGATCTCATAACTAAGCTCACTGAGTGGTAGGCTGAGCTTGTAATCAGCAAAGCCAGGGCAGAAAAGTGTGTTCTTGAAGAAAAGACCTTCAAGAACATGATATCCTCATCCCTGCACAACAAAGTGTGTGTAGATACATGTGTAGCTAATTTCTGAGCTTGATGTAAAATGTCTTTATTGTCTTACACATATGTAATAGAATGGGTACTTAATGAAATACAATGTGTGGTTGTGCTTATAATGTTGAATATTTCATTTATTGGTATGTAATAACGCTTATTGAACTAACTATATAGGTTTGTGTGTTTTTTAATAGATCTAAGTCAAATAATGATTGTGAAATATATTCAAACTTAATCATATGTAGTTCTCATGCAATTGGCCCACGCTAATGGACCATACGCATGAACAACTTCATGCTAATGACCCAGTCGCCCGATTGAACTAGGAGACTGGATCAGTCGCATAATTGTAACATGAGATTGACTCAATCGCACGACTGAACACTCAGTTGCACGACTAAACACTCAGTCGTGCGAATGGATCAACCGCATGGCTCAGTCGCATGACTGAACCATGCTAATGGTTCAGTCGCCCGAATGAGTGTAACACCCGGTTATTTCTTAAAAAGAAAAGAAAGAATAATAGATGAAGAATAAAAGAAAGAAAAAGCAATAATGCCCAAGTAGAGGGATTAAAAGTGTAAAAAGGACAAAAATCTTTGAAAAGTTGGTATAAAGATGGGCATGGCCGCCCACCCTCTTTTCACATCACTCTTATTCGGACTTTAGAGAGAGAAAGACAAGAGGAGAGCAGAAACTCTCGGTTTGAAGAAGAAGAAGAAGAAGAAGTGAACGAATTCAAGGTAAGAATTCGCGGTTTTAAGTGTTTACGGCGGGTTTTATCCCGGTTAGATGCATATGTGCTTATGTGTTTGTGTATGTGCTCGTGTGTGTGTGTGTTGGTGTTGTTTTTAGGTGTTTGAACTCATTGCAAGCAGGTTAGAAAGAAAGAAACACCCAAGTTGCATCATGTGAGTTCTAGACCTTGGTTTTTACTTGTTTTAAACATCTTTGGGGCTGAAAATGTATTAAAATGATTTTACAAAGTTTATGTATGTTTACCCGTATGTAATGTGCTTGATTGGATGTTAAATTCTTGAATGCTTATAGGTTATTCATGTTTAGAAGAGCCATGTTAAGCTTAGAACATATGGGTTTGATGATTGGTTTGAAAACAGACTAGAACATGTTACACAGAAGGTCCATGCGCCTAGATAAGGATCATACGCTTGAAAATGCCTTAGAAGGAATTAAGTGTAATTCATGCGCCTAAACAGTAGCCCATGCACCTAGAAATACTCATGCGCCCCAATAATACTCATGCGCCCAAGTGGCTCATGCGCTCAAGTGTTCATACGCTTGAATAGTACCCATGCGCCTAGAATTGGGCTGGAATTAACTAAGTGTCTAGACATCCATGATTCCCCATGCGTCTAAGCACTCATGCGCGTGCATATTGCCCATGCGCTTGAAAGTTGCCTATGCGCCTAAGTGTTCCCCATGCACCTGCATAGTGTCCATGCGCCTGCATAGTGCTCAGGCGCCTAAGGACTTAGAATATTTTTCTGATTTTTAGGGAAAAAGTGTAATGTAGGCTTTGACTTGAAAGATTCTCGGGGGCTATATAAGTTGACTTTTTGAAGTCATTTATGTTGTGATGAGGTGATGTATGATATGATGTATGATTGTGTGATATGTTTATGTTCCTTATATGATGTATGATTATCTTTCCTATGACTTTGCGTGTTATGATAATGAATTAACCGAAAGTATTATGTAACGTAAAGTGAAAGATAATGAAAAAGGAACATGATGAATGAATGCATGCATTAACGAACGAATGAACGTAAGAAGTCTTGCAAGCAAACGTATGGAGGTGCACACCCTATGTAGGTGTTAACTCAACGGTGTGCGGGTTAGCTACCCCAAAGGATGCACATTGGGGTCCAATCCTTGTGATTTACCATATGAATGGGATGCTTTCTACTTGCCCTAGGTACTGGAGTTAGTTTCGTGCACAATGTTCGAGGTCTATGAAAGACCTCAGGCCCAGTTACCCGCTTCGTGCATAATGTTTGGGGTATAGCATATGGCATCGATCCGGAATAAAAGAGAAAATATAAATGGTGAATGTACTTGCCCTAGGTACTGGAGTCAGCTTCGTGCATAATGTTCGAGGTCTATGAAAGACCTCAGACCCAGTTACTCGCTTCGTGCATAATGTTCGGGGTAATGAACATGTCACTAGAAGTAATGAATGAACGAATGTGAACAGTTATAATGGCAAATAATAATGATATTATCTGTATGTACGTATGATGTATGATCACGAGTGAATGTAAAGTATAGTATGATTTTGAAAGAAAGTAAAGAACGGTTTTACGAAAGAAAAGTATGTTTTATATTTTTAAAACTAGAACTCACTCAGCAACGCTTACTTTTATACATTTTTAGTTGGCAGGTAAATGTTGCTGGGGATGGCACGAGGCGGCTACTCAGCTCTTTTGGATGGCATTCTTTTGTTAATGTTTTTGCATTGTAATGCGAACGAATGATGTTTTGAAATGAACGCTTGTATTAACTTGCAAAAACATTTGTAATGATATGAAAAGTTATATTTTATTTATGTTTCCGCTGCAATGTTTCCGTAAGGCAAATGTAATTATAATGTTTTAGGTGCAACGAATGACCAACTGTTAGGTCTTCGGGAACGGGGTCTTACAAGTTGGTATCAGAGCCAAAGTTTAAGTGAAATGGGTAAATTTTCAAAATAAACCTTAACTTAAACTAAGAGTGTGACGAAATGGGAATGGGATGCCAATCTGAGTAGCTGCGTGCCATAGTTATTTTCCAAATGTTAACCGGTTTATGTGCGCATGGTATGTGGTTATGTGTTGTATGTAATTTAAATAATGATGTAGTCAGGACAGGTAATACTTGGGGTATGAAAAGTAAAGTAAGTGGCTAATCACAACTGGCCACTATAATTAGGGACTTACTATACTTGACATAAACTGAGTTGTTCCCTTGAATGACCGTGTTGGTGTTTGAATCTTTCAGCGTGCATATGTGTCACACCCTCAAAATCCACTTGCGGATTTTTACCGCGAGGCGTGTGAACAAACCAGGATCACAGTCAATAGTTACTCAGAACGACTCTATATGCCATAATTTAAACAAAATCAAACAAAATACAAACTTTAAACAATGCGAAAGCGTTTTGAAAACAACCCAAGGCAATGAAAGTATAACTATGGCAAAACAGGTGCCAACCCAAAAGAGTAAACCATAATTATTAAAATACTAAAATTGTCTTGAAGATCGTGTCTTAGAATGTAGTGAACCATGCAGTGCTCCTATGGCAAGCAAGCTAA
This sequence comes from Flaveria trinervia, assembly GCA_025506515.1. Taxonomy (NCBI): domain Eukaryota; kingdom Viridiplantae; phylum Streptophyta; class Magnoliopsida; order Asterales; family Asteraceae; genus Flaveria; species Flaveria trinervia. Next base: position 10,415,726 of record CM046446.1, read on the forward strand.
TGACCTGAGAATAGCATACTAAAAATGTCAACACAACGGTTGGTGAGTTCAAGAGATATTCAAACATAAACAGATTAATAATAGCGATATAAAAGTAGTGCATTGAAACAGATAGCTAGTCCGTTAACAGTAAATATTATTTCATAGTGATTTCGCAATTGAAGCTGACTGTGTTACGTTGTTGCCTCCTGCCACGACTTAACAGGTCGTGACAATGTTCATTAGGACAACTTGCACCCGGTTGACCTCGAGTCACACAGGTGGGGCTCGTCAGATCCAGTAGTACTACCCAAATTTCTCCGCTAATCAATATTAACAATTCGAAAGTGTGAGGACTTTCCATGATATCAACACTATATAATATTGTACACAACTTAAATAAATAAAGCGTTCGTGATTTACCAGTATGCTATCTCCCCCAAAGAGAGTAAATAAAAAGTGGGGCATGAACTCACCTGATATGCGTATAGATAACTAGGGTTTGACTTGGCAAACAGAATAGACAGACAACCTTCAGAGGTTACCTAGATCATATAAGTACATGAGTACGTGTAATCAAAGAACATGGGAAATCCTAAGTACACTACAACCAAGGACTCAAGATTTTAACCAAAACAGACATGTTTCACCTAGTTGACCCGTTTGACCCGTTGGTGACTTTATGTGTTGTAAACCATTCAAGCAATCAAACACATATATCATACATGGTTATCATTCAAATAGATCATGTGTATGCTATATCAACCAGGTGTATCACTTAGATCATCATACAACCAAGTACCATACAAGTCATGCGAATCTAGAACATTAACATATCCACTAGTTATAACACAACTAACATGTCACACAAAGATCAACCATTCACCACATGCCATGTGAAGCCACTCACGACTTCACATCCTAAATCCTGCCAATCCTACTAAGTAGGGGCCTCAGATTCGCACGCGTGTATAATGATCATAACCATATTCATTAACCATATGCATTGCATTCACAACATCACAACAATCAATTATCAGTCCCAAACATGATGTCCTACTACTAACCAACATCCAAACCATACATGATCACAAATGTCCAAATATCATTCATGATTATCCCAACATCACAAACAACCAAATTATCATATTTTACCACATTAGAATTCATCCATGATCATACTAACATGCTCCTAACATCCCAAATATATTCAAACTACCATCTTTCACATTTTGCATAAATAAAGTTTCCCTTTTGGGAAAGCACATCCCAAAACCTATCAAATACCTAATATACTCATTGATTCATCAATAACATACCAATTCAAACTCATACCATCATCTAAGCATGATCAACAACATTCAAACATCATAACCCATCAATTCATACCCTAAAAAGTTACTAACTTTAGTAATGTATGAACTATAACATGTGTTCTTGAATTTCCAATGATCACAACAACAATCTAACATCTAATTATCACCATGAACACATCCATAACATCATATCATCCATAATTCAACATTACATGCAAATAAAGTTACTATTATTAGTAACCTATGAACAATGCATCAAAATCCCAACTTTCTTGCATAATCAATGTATTCCAACATTCATACAATCTATTAATCATCAAACATTCATCAAACCATCATCCATCATGCACAATCATGGCAATTTCGAATTAGGGTTTGCTTCATACCCAAAGTTCATGATCAAACCACTAACAACATATAATTCTTGCATAATCGACGTTAACTAACATATATACAATCTAACTAACATACTAACATCACCAAACAACATCAAATTCGACCCCATGAAGGTCAATTTCGCACCCAAGGTTCGGCCACCAACAAAAACCCACAAAAACATGAAAAATCTAACCTTTAAACGTGTAATTGCTTGAAATTGATGTTTCCTATGTGTTGTAATCCTTGAAATCGAATCAAATTCGCAGGTAATTGCTTGTTCTAGGTCGAATTCGAAGATGGAGAGGGAGAGGGGGTGAGGTCGCGGCCGAAGGGGGGTGTGGGGAGGCTAGGGTTTTGTTTTGTTTAGTTTAATTTACATAATTACCCTTTTTAACCCTTGTAATTTGTATTTTATAAAAACTAGGCTTTAAACTCTTTGTAAAGTGTTTTTAACTTCATAATATAAAGACATAAACTTATGAAAATCATTATATATCTTATCTTTATAAAAACACAAGACATACGAATAAATAGGCACGTTTCCGCGTTACGCGATTAATTTTCTAGTTAACCTTTTAAAATTGTGTAACACATAAACATAACCCAATAATCACATAATCAATTAGATTCACATTAAATTAACATTATTCATTATTATTAGGTCACCAACGTTAAACGACAACTAGTGTGTGCTCACGACACGTGTATACAAGACTTAACGGAACTAACGGAGTTTGGTAACGGAAATTTACCGGATGTCACAGTATGATGGCCGGTGGTAGATCTTCGAAGGCCTCTCATGGTGGAGGTCACGGTGCTGAACCGTGACCCAAGAGAGGGAGACCTAGAGTTGAGAAGGTGGTTCATGAAGAACCAGAGACCCCTCATCCCGAGGGTGGCGACGAGAGCGCAAATCTGAGAGCCTTAGTAAAGGAGGCTATGGTGGAGGAAGTTCATCAGGTCATGCAGACAATTCTACCATCTGTGGTGACCGAAATGATCAAGGCAGTAAGGGAAGGGGAAAGAAAGGTGAGAAACAGGTCCTCGGGAGGACGGGAGCAACTAGAGACGGAAACGGTTCTCTCGGATGATGAGGAGGAGGAAGAAGAGGAGCGTTATGTAACATAGTTTTAAGTCAATTGTTTTTATAAAAATTTAAATTGTAGATTATTCTTATAAGTCATAACCAACTGTTAGATGTTATATTTTTTATTTTGAAGTTTTTAATAAATTTCCTTTAGTATTTTCACTATTTTATATTAATGAATTTTTGTATAAATTACAAGAAAATTCTGTAAATGATAATATTTGGTTTTTAACTTATTTATATCATAACTAAGTCATTGCATACTGGAATTTCACATTCTAATTTTTTCTTGATAGTTTTATGGTTTTTAATACTCACAATTCGAATTTTAACAAGTTTGGGTTGCCTTGAGTCAAATTTTGGTCATAGATTACCTTAATATAGTTAAAGATAATGAATTACATTAAACATTTAATGGTATTTATTTGAAATGAATTTCAAGTTTTTCAACTCTCATTCAAACACCATTAATGTCGATGATGATGGGTGTGAGAGAAGTAGGGATCAAGAGTGTGTTTAAAAGTTATTATTCAATCTAAGAGCACTCGAAAGGAGATATTTGATTTTTTATTAAATTGAGATAAGACATGTGATTTTTTTAATAAATTGAACTACGAACTAGAAGTTGACTATTAATTTATTGATTAGGAAATTTAATATGCATATTTTTATATGTTTTGTTTTGTTTTTATTTGACAATTTAAAAGATATAAATAAATTATATATATGATGTATATAACACACACATAAGTACCATATTGTCATTGAGATGTAAGTCAAGAAATTAGCATCTAAAGTGATATTTTCTTTCTATGTTACAAAACATTTAGTGGTAACCTTCCTACCTGCCATCCTAACATTTGAAGGATGCATTGGTAGGTTCAACTATTAGACGAGAACCCAGTATAGCATATGGTTTCAAAACGAGATTAGTAGTAGTAGTATCCATCAAATGCAATGGTGTAATATGTTGAACGGGCTAGCCTACACACTTGCAAGGTAATGAGACATGAAAAATATTGTGGAAGCAATTAATTCGTAGTTTTTAGGCGACTGGTCTGATTCCGAAAAAGATTTTATATAGTCCAAAGTAACCTAACTATGATATCAATGCAACCAAACAGATACTTGACTAGATGATTGGATCTTGACATGAACTCAATGATGAAATGCCTCAATGATTTTTTAGCTATCAATTTCACCCACATTTGGGATTTGAATATTTTGTTTAAGGAGCTACATGATGATATCTTGTTGTAATAGCATAGAACTGAAAATGGCATTGTCAGTCACATCCCTAGATATCAAGCAATGGTGGGGGATTTTTGACCATGTAAACATTTTAAAGGAGCCATGTTAGCTACTATGTAATAAGATGTATTGTAATGATGTTCATCCCATGGAAGGAATTTCATTGAATCTTTTGTGTATAATTGAATATCACTAAAAATGATGATAGGAAGAGTATGAAATCAGAGAATTTTAGAAATAGACACATGCTATATTTTCACTAGTTATCTGGTGGTTAGACAACGGGGTAATGCTAAAAAAGGTCTTCAAGTTATTAAAGGCAATAAGAGTGGCTCATGTTTATTAGAATGCATATTTTTGTAATAAAAAGGTGAGAGGTCTAACAATGATTCCATAATTTATTACAAATTGTCTATTGTAGCTGATGAGGCCTAAAAACCCTCTCACATCTTTAACTGAAATAGGAAGTGGCCATTGTTGAACTGCGATGATTTTGTTGATCCACATCTACATAACACTAGAAATAGTTTGCGCAGGGTAAGCCTCTTCTTGTTTACCAATATGCCTTTCGAGAACTTGACCACTGATCGTTAAGTAATACTTGATAAGCCCCCTAACATGAGCAAGATGGTTGAGCTCCTGTGTTTATTGTAAAAAAATATATCATATGAAAACTAAAAAAATACTAAGATGAGGCTTGAAAATGTCATTCATGAGACATTGGATAATACATATTCTTAAGCAAACCTGATTTTATGATAACCAACTAGTAAGTCCAATTTGATAAAAAAAAATTAGTTGCATATAACTCATCAAAGAGTTCATCCGTTGATGGAATGTGAAAGCCATCTCGAAGTGTAACAATGTTCATGACACAGTAGTCCACACAAAAACTTCATGTAGCATATTTTATTCTTACTAAGAGAACCGGTGAAGAGAATGGACTTTGTACTTAAGCGGATGAATCCCTCATTAAGCATGTTAGAACTAGTTTTTTTTTATTTATTTATTTTAAATAGGGGTATCGATAAGGTTTAATTGAAATAAGTGAGCTCGTGTTGTGGGTACGTTGTTGGGTGATGTGATGGTCTTAAGAACAACAGGGTGGTAGACCTTTAGGTGGTTTTAAAAACGAAAGTAAATTGATCAAGTAATTGTTGTAAATCTGGGGGATATAAAATTACAAGGGAGGTGACTTTAGGTAAGAGGGTAAATTTCTCCATTTGGTCAATCCAACCAATGTGAACTAAATATTTTAACCCGTTAAATTGGATTGGTTGTGATGTGTGCGGTTTATATATACTTTTAATAATGTTTTTTGTCACACCCCGACCGACGGCGGAATGATTGGGGCGTACGAATATGAAACGAGTATTCATAGCACATGGAACTAAATACGTTGAAATAATATTAAACACCATTTTTCATTGAACAATACTAGACAATTAAGTCATTACAATACCACAAAGATATAAACAACAACATAAGATATTTAATTAAACTAAGTCCAAGTCCTATATGAGCAAGAAGAAATCCTCAAGTATCAAACCTGAAACAAGCCTAAGGAAAGAAACTCCATCACTACTCCCCTACACTTATTACATATGGATCTCTTTGGCTCCACTAGTGTAATGAGTCTAGGAAGGATCTCTTACTGTTTAGTGATCACATATGACTTTATAAGATTCACTTGTGTCTTTTTCCTTATAACTAAGGATGAGACTCCTGAGATTTTGAAGAATTTCATCCTAAGGATTGAGAATCAATCTGATCACAAGATCAAGATCATAAGATGTGATCAAGGAACTGAATTCAAGAACTAAATACTTATGCATTTTGTGATGAAAAATGTATTACAAGACAATACAGTGCTCCCATGACTCCTCAACAAAATGGTGTTACTGAGAGGAGAAACATGACACTGATTAAAGCTGCAAGAACCATATTGTCTGAATCTAAGCTTCCCATCACCTTCTGGGCAGAGGCAGTGAACACTGCCTACTATATGCAAAATAGAGTTTTAGTAGTTAAGACTCATGGCAAGACTCTTTATGAACTTTGGCACAAGAGGAAACCTTTCATTGGTTTTCTCAGGTCATTTGGTTATCCTTGCACCATCTTGAATACCAAAGATCAAATTGACAAATTTATTAAGAAATCAGATGATGGACACTTTATTGGATACTCTTCCCAAGCTAAGGCTTACAGAGTATAGAATCTCAAAAGTAGAATTGTTGAGGAGTGAGCCAATGTGACTTTCAATGAACACACGCCTTGTGGGCTGGTTCTGGTCCAGATTGGCTGTTTGATCTTGATTTAGTTACCAATTGTTTTAACAAATCTTGTGAGATTGTTTCAGGATTTGTAGAAAACTTGAATACAGGTGATCCTGCTCCAAGATTTGAGCTGAGAAGACCTTCAAGTAACACATCTTCAGCTCCAGTTGGAACTACTTCTGCAAACGAGGTTTCTATCAGCACCACAATGACAAACTCAGTTGATACATCTAGTATGCCTTCAAATTCCAGCTCAGGGGCTCCACAACCAGATAAAGATACTTCAAATGCAGAAGACAATGATGGTAGTGATGATAGTGATCAAGACTTTCTTGATGTTGATAACCACTCCATATATGACAACATCAATGATGCCACACATTGCTTGGATCAAGTTCCTCTTGATAAGTGTGCTGATGTGGTGGGAGAAACATCTATGCCAGATCTAAGTTTCTTTAATTTAGATCTTTCTCAGCAACTTGCTGTGATCCCTCAGCTAAGGATCCACAAGTCTCACCGCACCACAAACATCATTGGAGATGTTATCATAGGGGTAAGAACAAGAGGACAAACCCATGAAGCAAATGTTTGTCTTCACTCTTGTTTCTTATCCCAGATGAGCCAAAGAAAGTTGATGAGGCTCTAAAGGATGGAAGTTGGGTTGAAGCTATGCAAGAGGAGCTGCTTCAATTCAAAAGACAGAAAGTTTGGAATCTTTTTTCTTTTTCTTCTGGGAAGACTACCATTGGAACCAAATGGGTGTTTAGGAATAAGAAGGATGATAGAGGCATTATCATCAAGAAGAAAGCTAGACTAGTTGTTCAAGGATACACACAAGAAGAAGAGATTGAATACACTGATGTCTTTGCTCCTGTAGCAAGACTGGAAGCTGTTAGAATATTTCTGGCATTTGCTGCATCCAAGAACTTCAAGGTCTATCAACTTGATGTGAAGTGTGCTTTTCTGTATGGAGTGATTGATGAAGAGGTGTACGTCAAACAGCCACCTGGTTTTGTAGATCCTGATCATCCTAATTATGTCTGCAAGCTTGACAAAGCTCTTTATGGGCTGCATCAGCCACCCATGAAGTGGTATGAGACTTTATCTCAGTATCTTTGCAAACATGGATACAGGAAAGGTACTATAGATGGAACTCTCTTCATCAAAGGACAGGAAAATGATATATTGCTAGTTCAAGTATATGTAGATGACATCATCTTTGGTTTAACTAATCCAAGGCTCTACAAAGACTTTGAGAAACTTATGAAGGACATATTTGAAATGAGTGCCATAGGGAAACTCAATTTCTTTCTGGGAATTCAAGTGAAGCAAGTTGAAGATGGCATCTTCATAAGTCAATCAAAGTATGTTCAAGACATACTCAAAAGATTCAACATGACTGATTGTAAGATTGCTAAGACACCTATAGCTAGAAACCACTCCCTTGGACCTGATCTTGAGGGGGAGTATGTAGATGAACACTTATACAAGGCTATGATTGGGTCTCTTATGTATCTTACAACTAGCAGACCTGATATTATGTTTGCCACTTGCATCTGTGCAAGATATCAAGCCAACCCTAATATGTCTCACCTTATCACTGTCAAAAGGATTCTAAGATATCTTAAAGGTGCTTCAACACTTGGTCTATGGTATCCTAAGAATTCTGACTTTACTCTGTATGCATATACATATAGTGATTATGGTGGTTGCAATATGACTGCAAAGTCTACATCTGGGGGATGTCAGTTTCTTGGTGGAAGGGTTGTCTCATGGCAATGCAAGAAACAATCATGTGTCTCTGCATCAACTGTTGAAGCTGAATCCATTGTTACTGCAAGCTGCTGTGCTCAAGTGCTTTGGATTCTGAATCAAATGCTAGACTATGAGTTAAACTTCAAGGAGACTCCTATTCACATAGACAACAATAGTGCTATCTCTATCACAGAGAATTCTGTGCAACACTCAAGGACCAAACACATCAACATCAGGTATCATTTAATAAGAGATAACCATAAAAAGGGATTAATTAAACTAGTCAAAGTTCACACAAATGAACAATATGTTGATCTGTTTACAAAGGCTTTTGATGAATAGAGATTTAAATATCTAATATCAGCTATTGGGATGATCAACATTGAGTTGGTTTTTCTTAAAACTAATTCTTATTATTTCTTAAAAAATATGTGTGTCCTAAGTTGTCTAGTTCATCACTTTCATAAGCTCTTGTTTTCTTTGGATAAAACTTTTTAAAGACTTTCCTTAGAATTCTGATAATTTTGATCCTTCGAAAGTTATGCTTTTAACTTCGGAAGAAACTTATGCTTTTAAAACAACTAACTGCCCAAATATTTTACCTTCAGAAGAAATTTCTGAAATATCTTTCGAAGCTTAAAATCTTCTTTGGCACTTATATGTTTTCAAGGATAATCTTCTTCCGAAGCAAATTAACTCTCGGAAGTTTTTCCCTTTGAACAAAACTCTCAAGTCTTGATTTTCTTCCAAAGTCAAAATTCTCAAAATCCTTAGGAAAATCTTCCGAAGTCATTTTAGCTTCGAAAGCTTTTTCATTAAAACTTCCGAAGATAATTTACCTTCAGAAGCTTTTTGACTTCCAGAAAAACTACTTTTTGAGCAAAAGTAAACTACTTTTTCAGAGGTGGGACTGACATTCGGATTTCAAAGTTTATCCTCCTTCATTAAACTTTATCTGAAATCTTTTTTCACATATAAACCCAATAGTTTCTCCCTTTTTCTATCATCTGCTTCTTTCCTCCAAACCTAAAACCCCAAATTTCTCTCTGAAAATCACGTTCTTTCATCTTTCTTCATCCTTAAGCTTTCTTCAAATGGCCAAACCTCATCAGATAAATGACACGGACTTTACCATGCAGTTACACAGGCAACATAACCGGGTTGTTCTGTTAAGCTCTGAGAAAGATCCTCATTTCTAAGAGGTTTACCGTTTCTTAACTCTATCGAGCTACTTCACCTCCCTAACCATTGATCCTCCCCTTTATGAGGATCAACTACTGGAATTCTGGAAGACCTGCCAAGAGGTCGTAATGGATGGGGAGAAGGCACTGTCTGCTACAGTGCAGGGGAGAACAATCTTCATCACTCCGGCCATCATCAACATGCATCTTCAGCTGGATGATGAAGAAGGTGAGGTGTTCTTTCCCAAGGACGTTGTTAACCAGTCCTTCGCGCAGATGGGCTATGAGGGAGATTACTCTGTTAAGACCTTCAGGAAAGGGAAGGTCTCATCCCAGTGAAAATTTCTGCTCCATGTGGTTATCCACAGTTTATCAAACAAGCATGGTGGATGGGACCAAATTCTTGAGGATCTCTTCTTCATTGTCCATGGGATGGTTCAGGGGGTCAAGTTCAGGTACTCTCAGTTTGTATATACAAATTTGCTTGCTAACTTGGACTCCTTAGAGTATTACATGTTCCCTAGATATGTTCAATACATTCTTAACTGTGAATTGGGCTCACAGTTAAGGGGAACATGTAATATTCTTAAACCGGGACAGATGAAGCCTGACATCTTTAAATTTTTTAGAAAGCCCACTTTTGGCTTCTATGGGGTAGAAACAACCCTTGTCCCAAAAATGTTAGAGCTCATTGCTCAAGGTGACAACCTAGCAGCACCAGCTAGTGTTGAACCCACACCTTCTACTTCCCAACCACCTCAACAGCCACAAATCACCCTCACCTACCAAAGAAAATCCAAACAAACCCCTACTCAGGCTATTTAGTCTATGCTGGCCCCTATATACTCACCCACACAGGAAGAAGTGGACACTGGAGCTCCCACTTCTCCTGAGGAGCAGACCACTCCCATATCTTCAAGGATCAATGCTAAGGTTCCTCATGCTCATCCTGATGAGCTCATAAGCCCAAATGCCTTAAGCCATCACTCTGAGTCTCAACACTCAAGTGATCAACCTTCAGGGGACAGTTACCATCTCGAGCCTTTAGATCTAAACCAAGCTATCCCTAACCTTGACTTCTATACTGATAAAGATCTAGGTTTCAGTGAGTATCATGATTCTCTCTTCTTTTCCCCTACTTAAAGAGAGATGAGTGCTTCTGAGGCTCCTATTTCTAGCCCACATCAGTCACCTACTATTGAGGTGGACACTCCTGAACCTGTTCAGGATGTCCATATGGAAGAGGCTCTCACTTTTGAAAGTGATTACATCATTAAGACCTCAACCATGGCAACTCAGCCCACTGACATCTCAACTGAGGTTGCCAGTGAGTAGAGGAAATCCAGCAACCAAGAACCTAAAGCTGGTGGTGAGAGAGAGGACTCTGATCCAATCATCTCATCTCCTAATGATTCTTCTGATAAAGATAAGGAGAATTTAAGACTAAAGGTGTAAAAACTGTCTAAAACATGCACCTATTTAGTCTCCAAGGTCAATCACCTTGAATCTCAAGTGACTACCTTGCAAAACAGGGTCAATGATCAGCAACTTGAGATTTCTTATCTTAAGGACAAACTAGCTGGGAGACTTTTAAGAGGAGCTCAACCAGTAACACAAGAACCTGTGGATGTGATTGACCTAACTCCTAGCTCACCTATGCAAGTGGGTGATGCTACCAAAAAGGGGGAGAAGTCATTACAATCACAAAACCTGGGAGTACTTCAGAGAGAGTGGACATTAAGGACTCACCACCCTCACTTGCAATTGTGCATTCTCAGCAACTTCCTCAAATTCACATTGATGTGGACTACATAGACTCCTTCATACAGAGTATGTTTGAGGAAGGGATACCAAGGGCTATGTCATCTCCACCATCTTCAAATCACATCATTGGGTGGAGGTATGACAGCAACAGAAGAGCCCTAATCATCATTAGAGTTCAAGGGCAGCAAGAGATCTTCAACTTTCAAACCTTGAACTTCTATGAAGGTCTGGATTTAGTCAACATACCACTTGTCAATCCAAGCCAATCAAGACAAGCTGACAAGTTGGCTCAAAGAATCCAAGACCAGATCACTGCAAAGTTCAGCTTTAGAAGAAGACTAAGGCAATCAGGAAATGTCATCAGTCAACTGGATGTTGAGGCAAACCCTAAGATTAGTTTCATAGGGGAAACCTTGATGGAAGGCCCAGTGACAGAACCTGAGACCCCTGTCTCATCACCAACAACTACTGCAGAGATCAATACCCTTTTTGAGACACCTGCTGGTGAAGGTGCTTCTCAACCTCTCTCTGGCCAGAGCTTCGAAGCTACACCAAGCAATGAAGGCCAAAGCTCTCTCCACCCTGAGTCAAAAAGGTCTGTGAGTGACAAAAGGAAAAGAAAAATGACTTTTGAGGAGATTGAGGAGGAGAAGAGAGAGAGAAAAATAAAGCTGAGGGGAGAAAGTTCCTCTTCTGAGTCTGCAAGACTCATGGAGTCTGCTATCAGAGCTTCCCCCAGACCAAATACTTAGAATGATGAGTTAAGGGCAGTCAGGATAAACTACCTGCAGACAAGGAATTATGACATAGACAGTGTCACACCCTCCAAATCCACTTGCGGAGTTTTACCGCGAGGCGTATGAACAAACCAGGATCACAGTCAATAGTTACTCAGAACGACTTTATATGCCATAATTTAAATGAAATTAATCCAAAGTAAATAAATTAAAGAGTGCGGAAGCGTTTTGAAAATAACCCAAAGTAATAAAAGTATATTTGTGGCAAAACACGTGCCAATCCCAAAAGAGTAATCAATAACTATTAAAATGGTAAAATTGTCTTGAAGACCGTGTCATAGAATGCAGTGGACCATGCAGTGCTCCTATGGCAATCAAGCTAATGACCTGAGAATAGCATACTAAAAATTATCAACACAATGGTTGGTGAGTTCAAGAGATATTCAAATATAATAGTTTAATAATAGAGATGTACAAGTAGCGTATTGTAACAGATAGCTATTCCATTAACAATAAATATTATTTCATAGTGATTTCGCAATTGAAGCTGACTGTGTTACGTTGTTGCCTCCTGCCACGACTTACAGGTCGTGACAATGTTCATTAGGACAACTTGCACCGGTTGACCTCGAGTCACACAGGTGGGGCTCGTCAGACCCAGTAGTACTACCCAAATTTCCCTGCTAATCAATATTAACAATTCGAAAGTGTGAGGACTTTTCCATGATATCAACACTATATAATATTGTACACAACTTAACTACATAAAACGTTCGTGATTTACCAGTATGCTATCTCCCCCAAAGAGAGTAAATAAAAGTGGGGCATGAACTCACCTGATATGCGTTTAGATACATAGAGTTTGACTTGTCAAACAGAATAGACAGACAACCTTCAAAGGTTACCTAGATCATATAAGTGCATGAGTACGTGTAATCAAAGAACATGTGAAACCCTAAGTACACTACAACCAAGGACTCAAGATTTCAAACAAAACAGATAATGTTTGACCTAGTTGACCCGTTTGACCCGTTGGTGACTTTATGTGTTGTAAACCATTCAAGTAATCATACACATCTGTTATGCATTGTTAACATTCAAATAGATCATATGTATGCTATATCATCCAGGTGTAACACTTATATCATCATTCAACCAAGTATCATACAAGTCATGCGAATCTAGCACATTAACATAACCACTAGTTATACACAACTAACATGTCACACAGAGATCAAACCACTCACTACATGCCATGTGAAGCCACTCACGACTTCACATCCTAAACCCTGCCAATCCTACTAAGTAGGGGCCTCAGATTCGCACGCGTGTATGATGATCATAACCATATTCATTATCCATATGCATTGCATTCAACAACATCACAACAATCAATTACCAGTCCCAAACATGATGTCCTACTACTAAACAACATCCAAATCATACATGATCATAAATGTCCAAATATCATTCATGATTACCCCGGCATTACATACAACCAAATTACCATGTCTACCACATTAGAATCTATCCATGATCATACTAACATGTTCCTAACATCCCAAACATGTTCAAGCTATCATTTTTCCGACTTTAGGCAAATAAAGTTTCCCTTTTGGGAAAATACATCCCAACAACTATCAACCATCCAATATATTTATGAATTCATCATAATTATACCATTTCAAGCTCCATACAATATCTAGACATGATCAACAACACCTAAACACCATAATCTAACAATCTTCATAAACAAAAGTTTCTACTTTTGGCAAGCTATGAACAACAACATCAAATTAAAGATTTCTAGCATTCATAACAACAATCTAGCATCTAATCATCATCATGAATACATCTATAACATCATACCATCCATAATTCAACATTACATGCAAAATAAAGTTACTATTCTTAGTATCCTATGAACAATGCATCAAAATCCCAACTTTCTTGCATAATCAATGTATTCTAACATTCATACAACCTATTAATCATCAAACATTCATCAAACAATCATCCATCATGCATAATCATGGCATTTTAGAACTAGGGTTTGCTTCATATCCAAAGTTCATGATCAATCCACTAAAAACATAAAATTCATGCATAATCGACGTTAACTAACATGTATTCAATCTAACTAACATACTAACATCACCAAACAACATCAAATTCGACCTCATGAAGGTCAATTTTGCAACCAAGATTCGGCCACCATGAACAACTCACAAAAACTTGAAAAACCTAACCTTTAAACGTGTAATTGCTTGAAATTGATGCTTCCTATGTGTTGTAATCCTTGAAATCGAATCAAATTGGTGCTTTCTAACTTGTTCTTGATCGAATTCGCAAAGGAAGGGGTGTTTGGGGAGTGTTTGCGGCCGAAGGGTGGGTGGATTAGGGTTTGGATTTGTTTTGTTTAGTTTAATTTACACATTTACCCTTTTAACCCTTGTAATTTGTATTTTATAAAAACTAAGCTTTAAACTCTTTGTAAAGTATTTTTAACTTCATAATATAAAGATATAAACTTATGAAAATCATTATATATCTTATCTTTATAAAAACACAAGGCATACGAATAAATAGGCACGTTTCCGCGTTACGCGATTAATTTTCTAATTAACCTTTTAAAAATGTGTAACACATAGACATAACCCAATACTCACATAATCACTTAGATTCACACCAAATTAACATTATACATTATTATTAGGTCACCAACGTTAAACGACAACTAGTGTGTGCTCACGACACGTAACGGACTAACGGAGTTTGGTAACGAAAATTTACCGGATGTCACAGACAGTGTCATTTCTCTCCCCTTAGAGGAATTGAATGAATTGGTTGACTTGGAAAGGTCAAAGGAAAAGAAAGAGGCAGAAGATGCAGAGCTACTGGTACAAATCAAAGAAGATAGAAGAATGAAAAGATTGTACAAGCATGTGCCTACTCTCTCCATAGTTCAAGAAAGTCCTGCATATGAGGATGTGGTTCAACAAGAACATCAGGTAGACAGAGAAGAAGAAAGGATCAAGATGATCAACTACCTGAGTGCCACAGGCCTTTATCAGGCAGATGCACTTCTTCCCTTATCCTATGACTATGTTGAGTTTGAGTATTTAAAACAACTTGAACTTGAGATAGTCAAGGAAAGAAAGACAACTAAAAAGAAGCTAAAGGAAGAGGCTACTAAGTCAAGAGCCATCATCTAGAAAAACATGAAGAAATCTACAGACAGGCAGAGGATGATGAGCTTTTTGAAGCTGTATGGATTCTCCGGAAGGAGACTTGGTCCCATGTCTATATCCACTATGGATAAGCATATCAGGGTGATCAAGCAGAAGATAAAGAGTGGAGAGCTGGTTGACTTACATTCGTTTCCAAGTCAAGCTCAACCTGAAGTGGAGGTTAAGGTTGAACAACCAGAGATAACACAACCTCGACCTCCTGCTGAATCTCAGCAAACTTCATCTTCTGATCCATAGTAGGGTCACACTCCCTCTCATTCTGAACCTGTGAGAGTGAAAGAATAAGAAAGACAAGGAAGATCAATCATTTAAACGGTTGATATTATCATCAAGGTACGTATTTCACGCCTATCTTAATGATTAAATTTTATAATAACAAGAAAACAATCGAGAACTGACCTTTGTCACCAAAGTACGGGATTCAATCCTATTTTGGTGGGGTCATTTCATTCGTGAAATACGGTTTCCAAAGGAAAATGATTGAAATCCGTCCTCAAAACAAGGAAATCACCCCGATTCAGGGGATGGAATTTCATAAAACACACAATACAAAAATTGAAAACCATCACCAAGATACGAAATTTTACTCCTATTTTAAGGAGGTAATTCCATTTGTAAAATATGAATTCATATAAACAAAAAGAAGGAAATCGTCATCAAGGTATGAGGTTCATTTCTGTCTTGACGATGAGATTTCATAAGAACAGTGATAGCGAATGGAAAGTCATCACCAAAGTAAGGGAGTCACCCCTGTTTTGATGAGATAGAATCATTTAGGGGATACGAGTGTCCTTAGTCATAAGTTGACTTGCGGACTCTTGCATTGCCTACGATGCGAACGATTTGAAGTTTTTATAAAGCTCGACTTAGAAAATTAAGAGAATATTAGCTTGAAATTTAGAAACTTCAAATTACATCAATATAACATTAACATGAAAAGTAAATCATGCTTGCTAGGATTAAGGTTAAAGTTCGGGATAACAGAGTTAATTGTGTTAGGTTCTCAAATCTTGAATGGTTTAAGTCAGGAAAAAACTAGATCGATGACAGAAATGATTCAACACAATAATGAGATGTAAACGTTCGGTTCAAAATAAAAGGGAATTGCATTGATTTCTCAAAGTGTTACATCAACCACAACTTTACGGTAGACACGCGTACCTATAAGCGAACACTATCTCATGAGTTCTAGGTCAGATAAACTGATCCAATGGTCGAATCAAATTTATGTGTATACCTTGCCTAGACAAGGTATCCCGGGATGTAGGTATTCCACCTTTCGGCATTACATGATTTCAGTAATGGGACACACCTTAAGGACATTTGAAAACCCTAAGTAACAATTTTAAGTTTTAAAAACCATTCGGTTTAGACGACCAATATCTTTGGATATATTAAGATCCATGTACACGTTGGTTAAGGTATGAAGATAGGTACATAAGGCGCACAGCGTATAACGTTGTGTAAACGTGGGAATTGAGGAGTATAACAAGTTCAATATTAACGGGAACGTTCTGTCAGATAGGAATGAGAAGATATTAGAGTTTCGATGATAAACCAGTTCAATGAATCAAGGTTTTTTTATATTTAAAATATAAACCGGATGGTTCCATTTGGTAACGCATTACCATTTGGAAACGTTGACACGTCAAGGTAAATTGACCTATTTGCCTTAGAAACTTATGTATATTGACCATAGTTTATCACTCATCCTAGAAATCCCCAGGTAAGCATAACTAGTCCCGTAGGATTTATGTGAAATGCTTACCTTAGCCCGAAGGCCTTTTTCCAGGAAATCCAGAATACAGGTGTCTATGTGTCACATAAATTTTCTTAGGTTCATGAAATCAAAACCTATATGAGATTTTCATAGATTAAACATAAAGTCTAAGGAATTAAACCCACGATAATAAGTGTAGATTCCACATGTTGTCGAGAATAAGTTTAGAAAGCTTCATTTGTCGGGGAGAATCAAAGAGTCACATATAAGTTTAGGGAGACAAGTAACCAAGTTTATATGATTATAAGGCACATCTATCTAAGGGCATCAAGTTGCACAAAGGCATCCCTAATTATATAGCATCATGTGACATGCAGCAATAAGTATACACAAGATTATAAGGATTTTTCTATAAGGTTCATGCATAAACTATAGTCTAGGTCACCATTTATAATAACCTAAATCCCTATAGTTATGGGCTCTAATACCAATCTGTCACACTCTAACCTTGATGGCGGAAACGCCGATGAGTGAGAGTTAAGATTGTTCACAGCCACATAACGCTATTATTAAATCCCAATATATTAATCATAAGTTTCAATTGTACCAAATACAAACATAAGTCTCAAAGAAAGTAAATAATATAACATAAGATGTAACAAGCCAATTTAGTTTATTTATTTAACTAGGTCCAATCCTAGGTGTGAACAAGCTTCAAAAGTGGCGATCAAACTTGAGAAACATGTTAAAAATAAAAGGTCAACAATAATGTTGGTGAGATTTCCATAGTTTGCAATACATAAGTATATAAAAGATGGCTTGTCAGGCCCATAGATCTATGACGTCGCTATGCTAGCAATAGTTAATGGTTGTACATATATTCGACATTACATGATAGCTACAAAGTTCAACTAACCACAACACACAAGTAAATGCCATAAGTTTACAAGAATCAAACGTTTACAAGTGCAATGATTATAAAGTAACATATTCAACCCCAAAGTGTATAAGTTTACAAGAATCAAACGTTTACAAGTGCAATGATTAAAAGTAACATATTCAACCCCAAAGTGTGAAAATATAAAAAAGGGGTATAGAAATACTCACTTGATCAAATAAATATATATTGATGACTAATAAGAAGTATAAATAAACGTCCCAATGCGAAAACCTTCACAAGGTACCTAAAATATAAAATATATATTTACAAGGTTTAAGTTTAATAATAAGTTTTAATGAATTAACGAGGACTAGAGTTCAATTTGGGCATTTGGATATTTTTATAAGTACTTTATATACAAAAATATATTATTTATATGTTTAAATATAGAGAAAGTTAAATTGAGCCGTTTATAATAGTTAATAAAATTTAAATATAATATTTGAGTAATTATTTGAAATAATCATGATTTAAACAATATTATATGAAAAGAGCGTTTTAATTTAAAAATCTATTTTATAAGAAAATTATTCAAACAAGCTTTGCTAAAATGTTTTATAAATAAAAATATTTTTATTTAAATTTAGCAAAAAAGATATATTATAGAAAATATTTGAAAGCTTTTGAAAATATTTGGAATTTATAAAAATAATTTTTATGCATTTTAAAAATATTTCTAAAATTAATTTTAGGATAAAAAGCCTTTAAAAATAAATCATGAGGGTGCCCGGGTTCGAACCCGGGACCTCATGTTTACCAAGCAGTGTCTTAACCAGTGAACCAAAGCACTCAGCCGCGTTATGACTTGGATTTTAAATCTTAAAACATAAACCCACTGAATTCCCCAAATTTGCATAAACCCTAGATCGATTCAATTCCAAAATTAAACCTGAATTCGAATGTTACAATCAGATTAACCTTAGGGCTTTTGTTCCCTAAGTGTAATCGATTACAATGATGTTTCAAACTTACTTGATTGCCACCAAATTGATGTGTTTATACTCGGTTTCGCTTCGGTTCTTTGCGCGACGAATAGGGGTTTGGATTATGATCTTTTCGTGGTAATTTCAAGCAATTGAGTGTACGATGAGTTGAAAGGGGTCGAATGTGATGATTTCCCTCTGTTAAATAGGTTCAATTTAATCGCTTCAGTCCCAAACGGGTTTCGTCTTAACTTGTTAACTTCGGTTATGATTCGGTGATTAATTGATCTTTAATCTCGTATTAAACTACACATTTAGTTTCGTAGTGATTAGAGGTACGTTTCTAATCAATCAAAAGGTTCAATTCATCGAATTTCAGGTGCATTCGATTGACATATTTCGGTTTCGAGAAACCTCTTAAAGAAACTATCATTTCGATCCATTTAACAATGGTTACGAGTTCGAATCGGTCCATGTTCGCAGAAAAGGGGTTTAATTTGGTTGAAACCGGTCGTTCATTGGGTGTTTGGCACCTCACCGAACTTCGGCCGGTGAGTGGCTGGAGTTGGCCGGACATATGAGGGGGGAAAAGAATGGTATTTTTGGTTAATTACAGCTTTGGCCCCTATACTTTTGATCTTTGTTATTTTATGTTAAAAAAAACTTCCTTTTAAAGTTTCCAAAGTTAACCAAAACAACCCCCTAACTTTATTCTTGACTTGTTCACTCTTATAACCTATTATTATTATTATTTATATAATAATAATCATTATAATCTTAAAGGATTAAGAGACAAATTAAAGCTATATACAAAAGCAATCCATAAGTTTCATATTAGGCACAATGTTCCATACAAGGATTATAGCGACGCTAACTTTTAATTAACGTAAAATACAGGATGTTACAACACGGTAGCTACTTATAGTAAATATTTGTTATTATTCAACTTATAAATATAAATGATTTAGTATTTTTTGTATTTTAGACTAAAACAAACATATCTAAAGATAGATAGATCGTTATAAGTCAAAAAAGACAATCAAGTAAATGTAATGCTCACTTAGACTTTGAATCCACCTAGCCAAATAATTACAACATACATAAATTTATGATAAGAACATTTTATACACGTGTAAAGTATAAATAGACTAAACCCCCGCCAAGACTACCTAATCATATGACTCCACTAAAAGTTAAAATAATGTTAACATAGTAACAACCTAAAGTCATTTAATGAAGATTCTATAATACAATAATGTTCAATATAAATGTGGACTAAACTCTTATCAAGGTTATTTAATTCCATAATCATTTGGAAAGCTAATACAATAAACATATACCAACCACCTCGAATCATGTAGTGAAAAAAACATCATGAAGTCCTCCAACTTATAAATATCATACCATTTATATATGAACTACAAGTTTACGCTAGTAAATCATAATCACATATACATAATGATACGTTAGATTCACAATGAATGTAATGGCTTTTTCAATCATATACACAAGGATACGTATCTGAATAACATTCATATGTGTTTTAATCCCCATTCACCATTCCTAGTCAAATGCCATGAATACACGTACATACATATACATATTCATGAATAAATATCCTAACACATATGGTTTTCCAACATAATATGGTCAAAATACCCACAAGATTAAACAAATACTCAAGTCAAACAAACACACATAACCATTAAAAACCGATGATTCACAAGGGTGATATTTAGACAATCTGGGCTTTTTCTAAGTATTAATGCACATCCCGAGTCTCCTAATGGACTTCAAGTCTTGATTCTAGAAAGAAATAAGCATATTTTTACCCCTCCAAAAGCTCTCTCAAATGCAATAATTGAGCTGTTATTATAAACTTTCTGGAGTGATGGCACCACCGTACTAGTATAATACACAAAAGTTGGTTGGCTCATATGTGAAGAGGTATTGGGCACAACCCCGTGCTCACTTTTCAGGGGTCAGTACTTTTGTCTCAACAAAGTGTCAAACACGGGGGTGTGATAATTTTGTCTTGATTAGCAGTGTCAACTCTTTGTTAGTAATGAATTGTTAATAAGCACAAAATTGAGAGTTTTTATAAATATTTTTTTGACTTAGAACTAATACAATCAATAGATAAAAATTAAAATTATTTTAGTCCAATAAGCTTTGTATAATTTAAATAATACTAATTACCAACTTTGTAATGCATATTGGGTTGGACACTGTGCATAATTTGGTTGTACTTATCTTTTTGGGTGAGCTTTTTTGCATCTTTTCGGGTTTTTTGTATTTTTTTGAGCGGTTGGTTGGTTTTGGTATTTTTAGGTGGTTTTGGTATTTTTGTATGGTTTTTTTTGGTTTTAGAGGGCAAATTTTGTATTTGGTGTGGTTTAACTATATGTGATGTGTTATTTGTGCTATTTCGTATAATTTTATCTCTTTGGCCGCAACGCGTGGCCATAACACCAGTTAACTCTATTTCGTATAGGGTTCTAATATAGAGACATCCACCAAGATAAATTTACACCCCCTATACGCCGTGTATAGGTCCATACGCGGCGCACATGATCGAATACACGGAAAATAAGGAAAATTCAGGGGGGCTGCCAAAGAGCTATACGACGCGTATAGCGAATTTCGACACTGATTACGAGGAAAATTCAGGGAGCTGTCAGATGACTATACGACACATATAACCCTATACGACCCCCTCTATAGGATGCGTATGAAACTATACGACATGTATAAATTTTTAGAGTGTTAATTTAAAATAATGAGATGTTTATTTAACGGGTCCCTTCATATATAATTACTAACTTAAGGGGCAATTACGTCGCACCACATATTTATTTCCCCCTCTTTCCCCACAGAACGCTCAAAAATCCCTTTTTCTGGCGGGAACTCCATTTTCACACACTTACACACACACACACACTCCATCTATCTGTCACAGTCTCAGACACCACCACCACCATCGTTCTTCAAGAAATGCCTCCGAGGAAGAAGTCCGTCAAACCCACCACCGTCACCGGCGGTGGATCGAAGAAATCCAATCAAACCCCACAACAATCCTCCCAAAAGCCCTCTAAGTTCGGCATCCAACACTTCTTCGAACGCCACACACAAAACTCACAAAAACACCAACCCACCAACCCAAAAGGACCCGACAACGATCACCCGTCGGACCCACGAAGACCAACCGACCCGGGTCCTAATTGCAATCAAGATAATTGTAGTTCCGATTTGGGGATAAACCCTAGAAGTGATTTGGGTTCTGGGGATTTGAAGAATGGTGTTGATAACGGTGGTGTGAAAAATGGTTCTCAGAGTACGCCTGTTGGGGATGATGGTAATGGGGATCGATTGGAGGTTTCGCCTGAGTTTTGCAAATCTGTACCTCGTAAACGAATGAAGTTTTCACCTGGGATGGTAAGTATTTACTAAACCCCCTTATGATCTTACAAGTTTATATTCAAGTTAAAAGTTCAAGATTTACTAAAATGTCTTTTAGCTTCAGATTATATCCATGCATATATGCAATGTTCTTGATATTGCTGCATTCGGATTTTACTTATGATGAACCAATGTTGGTTTAATTTTAAGTTAAAGAAGTAACTAACTGGAATAAAAAACAATGATTGTTTCTTTTGCATTTGATTTTGGGGTTGGGTATTGTTGAAAACAATGATCTTAATGACAAAACTTGTGAAAAATCGATTAATACAACTTGAAAACGATATGAACAAGATTTGTCTGATCAATACAACTCAAAAATCACAACACATAAATGACTCTACAAGTTCTAGTACAACTAAATCATCTAGAACAAGAATTAGTAAATGATGAACAAACCCTAGAAGAGGGTTTGAGAAGAAGACTCCGGAAGCTTGCCAAAGAATGAAAGAATGAATTTTAATTGTCTCCATCGTTCTCCAACAAAATATCCTTTATAACAGCTGCAACCCACGAGCTTTACAGTTCAGCCCTCTAACCTTCAGAACTTTATATCAACAGTCCTTTAACTTCTAAACTTGACAGAAATATCCCTACAATTAGATAACTTGCATAACTCCTGAAATCAACAAGAAATGTGTCACTAAACACTACACTAACACTAAACAATTTAATAACAAGTTTTAGAATATGAATTGACACACATGATTTGTTAGATAATTCTAACAATTCAACACCCCCCCACAATTCAAATTCTAAAACAATCAAAAAGACCCATTTTATCACATAAGACCTTGTGTTGTTTAACACTTAAGCCTTTAGTGAGTAAATCAGCAATTTGATCTTGAGTATCAATTTTAATAGGTTGTAACACCCCTGCTGCAACCTTTTCTCTCAAAAAATGTAAGTCAATTTCAAAATGTTTTGTTCTATCATGAAAAACAGGATTTGCAGCAATTAAAATTGCAGCTTTACTATCACAAAATAGTTTCACAGGAAGTTCCTGAAGAACTTGTAGATCCTTCAAAGATTTTAAAATCCAGATAACTTCACACCCAACAATACACATAGCTCGATATTCTGCTTCAGCAGAAGACCTAGACACAGTGGATTGCTTCTTACTCTTCCAAGAGACAAGTGAATCTCCCAAAAAACAGTGTATCCAGTGACACACCCCCTGTTGTCAATAGCGGCTATAGTGACCACTATAGCACGCTATGTAGCGTGGTGCCAAGCGGTCGCTATTTGTAAATAGCGACTACATAGCGTTTTTTTTTTATAAATTTTACTTATTTTTTATTTGGTAAATATGAGATTTAGATAATTAGTAATGAAGTATTTTAGCTATTTTGGGGGTCTTTGCTTAGATTTCCTACTATTTTATTACAAAACATGCTTATCTATTGAATGTAAAACAATCTTACATATTATTCTACTTAATAGCTAAACACGAAATAGCGGTCGCTATTTACCGCTATTCGCTACGTAGCATATAGGTGGCTTGTTGCTATTTACCACTATTCGCTATTGACAACTATGGACACACCTCCTAGTGGATAAACACTTTCCCCAATCAACATCAACAAAACATTTTAACAAAAACTTATTAGATTTTTTAAAACAAATGCCTTGACCAGGAGACCCTTTTAGTATCTCAACAGCCTTAGAGCAATGTTCAAGTGAGAATTTAGTGGCTCATGCATGAACTGACTTAGACAATGAACTGCAAAGGCTATGTCAGGTCTGGTCAAGGTTAGGTAAACCAACTTCTTAATCAATTTTTGATATTGAGTAACATTTTTTAACTTGAAATCATTTTTATCAGAATTACTCAAATCAGTGGCAATTAAGTTTTGTTCAATTGGTATAGAAGATGGTTTACTACCTAAAAGACCAAACTCAAATAGTAACTCCAAACAATATTTTCTCTGACTTAAGCACAAACCATTTTTGGACTCAATGACTTCAATACCAAGAAAATATTTATGCTTCTTAAGATCCTTTCTCAAGAAATTTTGGTTCAAGGAATACTTAATTTTCTCAATCTCAGTCTTATTATTTCCAGTAATTACAATGTCATCAACATAAACTAACAAAGCAACAAGCATATTACCATAACTTTTAACAAACAAAGAATAATCATTAACACTTTGCACAAAACCTAGGTTAATCAAAGTAGAGGTTAACTTTTCATTCCATTTTCTAGGAGCTTGTTTAAGCCCATAAAGAGACTTCACAAGCTTGCAGACTTTATTACTTTTAGAATCAGTATAGTAACCTTCTGGCAATTGCATATACACATCCTCAGTCAATGTACCATATAAAAAAGCATTGTTAACATCCAATTGGTATAAGTTCCACCCATTTTGAATAGCAACACTAATGAGACATCTCACAGTTACCATTTTGACTACAGGAGAAAAGGTTTCATCAAAATCTAAACCTTCTTTTTGACTATATCCTTTAGCAACCAATCTAGCCTTATACCTTTCTATTTCACCTGATGATTTATACTTAATTTTATATAACCATTTGCACCCAATTGCCTTCCTATCCTTAGAAAGATCAGTTAAAACCCAAGTTCCATTCCTATTTAGAGCTTTTGTTTCTTCATTCATAGCACTTACCCAGTTGCTATCTAAGCATGCCTGGGTACAGTGCTCTTATTCAACATGGACTTAAAACAAAAATCATGAGGAGACAATCTAGAGTAATTTACAACCTTTTCAATACCATATTTTACTTTTCCTTCAACAACAAAATCATTAAAGTGCTTAGGAACAAAACTGATTCTAGTAGATCTCCTAGGAGGACCCTCAGATTTGGCAGAATCAATCCCAGGATCAGGTTGCTAAAGGAGGGGAGATAAGATGATAAACAAATGAAGTTATGTAAATAGTTGATTATGTGAAATTATAGTATTTGATTGTTTTATAAGGTTTTAGTATAGCTTGAGGTATGACATATTTTCTTTGTGTCAATTATATCATGGTAGTTGATAGAACAAAGCCAGGATGATGGGGGTGATGAAGTCACATGGAGGATTTCACCAGTTAATGAGCGACTACATGCACTAACAAAGAATTTAGCGGGCGGGCGAAAAGTTCTTAAAGAATGTTCACGGTTCAACATTATGAAATTCAAACATAGTTCTGATAACAAGGCATGCAGTATATTTTTTTGGTGGTAGTATTTGATTTCACCTAGTTTTAAACATAACTTCTGAGGTAATGTCGATGCTCGTGATGCAGCTTTCTCCTTGTTCAGCAGTCAAGCTAGAAAGTCTTCTCTCTGCTCCTCATGCAAAAACTGTTGAAAATTCATTGAAGCTTTTAAAGGCGATCAATTTGGAAAGCCATAACCTTGACCAAGATATGATTACATACAATAGTAACGAGAAAGCAACTGA
Organism: Flaveria trinervia; assembly: GCA_025506515.1. Classification (NCBI taxonomy): domain Eukaryota; kingdom Viridiplantae; phylum Streptophyta; class Magnoliopsida; order Asterales; family Asteraceae; genus Flaveria; species Flaveria trinervia. Next base: position 10,441,152 of record CM046446.1, read on the forward strand.
TAAGAATAATACTAGTTTTAGGAGTCCTTTCACAACTCCACCGTCATGCCATGATAAGGTTTTCTATCTCTTCTTTTTCCTGGTTACCTCTTTTTTTAAAATTGTCTTTTGGCTAATCTGCATGGACTAAATACAGACTTCTGATAGCATTGGTACTAATGGAGAGTCAAGTCATCTGGGTTCAAGGCAACACAAAAAGGTTTCTACTTTTAAGCCAACGTTTCTCTTAAAACCTTTGTATAGGGATGGGATATTAACATTGCCTTTTGGGTTCACATTGAGGGGTGTTTCAATGTGCACTTTGAAAATGATTATGTCATAATGTGATATTGGAAATTAAAATCATATAATCATTTGTAATAATTAACATGCTATAGATGGTTTTTGGATCCACTTCTGCTCTTTGAAATTCTAATAACCTGTTAATTACAACCAAGTATCAAATTACAAAAAAGGACATTTCTGTTGGATAATTAGAGCAAACTGGGAGTGAAAATATTACATATTAGGTTAATGGAAAGATAAATAAGTAACTTCACATTTGTTTACCTGTTCTTTTGTTGCTGTTATGAAATTTGTTATCCAAAACCAACTATTTCACCAGTAAATAATCAGAAACAAAGTCTGTTTATCCAAAATTTCAAACATTTATGTTGTAGCAAACAGATAATCAGTTTCAAACTCAAATCCAAATACCCCCTTAACATCGTGAAACAACCTAGTTTAAATTTATACTTTAATCAATATTGTAGCACTCATCTGCGCTTTTTCATAGGCATTGCTTGAACTGCTAGATCAAGTAGAAGATGTAATCTGTGTTGAAGATCAAGTATGTACAGATACCACAACATCATCAACTAAGTATGAAAATAAGCAAAGTAATGAATTACGCTTTAAGTCTGATGTTGTGGAGGGACCAACAGTAGGTTCAACCAAAAAGGTCAAGATAGAACCGTCTAATGTCTATTTTCTTGTGTTTGAGGTATGCTACAGAATTCTATGAATTTGTTACATTTGGTTTAATACTTGAAGCCATATGTGATCCGTCATCTCTACATTAGGTATCAGAGAAGCAGTTTGTTGGTTCAAATGGATCTCAGTGTACTGCAAAGGTTTGCTTCTGAAATATTTTTTTCATCAATTTGACTCTAATGTATCTTAAGATTTGTTATAATATGATATCATCTCCAGGTTTTAAGGTTACTCGATGAAGAATGTGGAGAAGAGCGGTCCGTGTATTTGTTAGATGATTGGTATGTAGTTGAACTTCACTTTTCCGTGACATCCTTTAAAATGATTCTGTTCAAGTTTATATTTAACAAATCTATAAGTATAGGAATTACTTCTGCTGTTTTGATAGAAACAGTAGCATAGAAGTGGCTGTTTGCCTGTTTTAAACAATTTGTAATTAGACGGCTCAGTTTGGGTTGTATTTTCTTGGTAAGTGGTTAAAACAGTAACATTTTAGCTAAGAATGAAACTGATCGAGTTGGTCAGAATTCTTTTTAAAGTGCGGTTCAGATGTTTACTATGTTCCAACTGTTTTTTTAAAAGGAATTTTGTGTTTTTTTCAATATTTTTTTGCAATCAGATTTAGTACATTATATTTTTCAGTAGTTCAAAGAAATGAACAGAAAAGTGTTGGTGACCTGCTTTGTTCTCTAAATAAAGTAACCGGTTTTCAACATGACATGTTTTGACCTGTTACGCAACCCTCCCCTTTTGCAACCAGTACAGTGATGCAATCATAAAAGGAATTTTCTTATATTGGGAACTACTTTCCACTTTCGTGTTGAAATGGGACATCCATTGTTTAAAAGGTCTGAGGATAAATGTTTCATATATATTTTCCAGGTTTTATAGTGTCATAGCACCTGGAAATACTGTACATGTTATTGGTGAATTCAATGAGGAGGAATATGTGAAGTGAATCGTGATAATAATTTTATAATTGTTCACCCTGATATATTGGTGTCTGGAACTCGGGTAATTTTTATCAATCTCATTTTCTCTTTTTTACTGTCATGTGTAATTGAATGCAAAGTTGATCAATCATATATTTATTTTCTGAGTTCTGAGCTATAAAGTTAGAATGCTAACAGGTGGCTGCTAGTTTCAGCTGCCCACGCCGCACTGTCCTCGATGAGAGGCTAAAGAGCAATGAACAATCATCTTCAGCATTAGTTGGCACCTTATTGCACCAACTATTTCAGGTCATTGGCTTAAGAATACTAATAATCTTTCCTCGGTATAAACTAGATATGGCTAATTGTGCGGGTTGGCAATGGGTAGAAGCAGGTCTGGATTAAAGCATGTAAATTTTGGTACATGCCACAGCAGGTTGGGCTGGGTAGGTTAGCCCAAGACATTTATTTTTTAAAGTTATTTTTTCTTTATAATTAGTTGTCAGGTATGATTACAGTGTCTTCTTCATATCAATTATATCTAATTTGTTAATAAAGTGATTTAGGTGGGATACTTCCCAGTATCGATCTGTTACTTAGTAAGCTATATTTTTACTTGTTAGGGATAACACATAACCCAAATAGACCCACTTATAAGGGAATGAGGCTTAATTGACACTTCCTTTTTAAAATGTATCATTTTGTCTCTTATCAGAGCAGTATGCATTGCATTTATATTATAAGCTGAATGAATTTCATTTCTTTCTTAGGCTGGACTTATTAGGGAAAGTCCAACCAAAGAGTTTCTTGAGGAGTATGCAAGAGTCTTGCTTCAGAAGAATTATGAGAGCCTATATGCTTGTGGAGGTGAATAGAACTTACTTTTTTCTTCACAAAAAGACAGAAACTAGCATAAAAATTAAAAAGGATAGTTAGGCTACACATTTTTGGAAATGAAAAGAATATATAGTGATAGACTGATAATAACAGAGACAAATAATGGAAACAAGCCTTTTACTGCTGCTATGAATGAATAGAACAGCTATCACATATTATCTGTTCTCAAGTTCCTGCGACAATCTACAAAGTGTTTGTTGATCTATTCTGTGGGTGACTACTCGTCAGGCCTTTCATTGTGTTGGACGTCTGAATGCATCAATGCATAGTGCAGAAAATGAGATTAATTTATATATTTTAGGCTACTTCTTATGATTTAAAAATCTCAAGCAACATGAAATCAAATCTCTTCTTTTGTTTGTCATTGCAGTATACGAAGGTGATATTCATAAAACAATGATCGAGGCAATCCCTCGGTTATTGAATTGGATCTTGCTCTTTAGAGATTCAAAGGTGCCAGACTTGTTAACCTCAATAGGACTATTTCAAGGCTTCAAAATCCTGTTGTTATCTTTGCATTTATGTTAACTGTTAATTTTTTCTTGTACATTTTGTACCAACCGCATATTTTGACTATTGTCAATTTGTGTAGGCCCCTTCTTCTAGTGTTAATTTTGGCTCTAACGATGGAGTAAAGAAGGTGAAAATATCTGAGGTAGGCATCCCATGTGGTCTCATTTCTTTTGTGAATATGCACATACTTATTTATGTTTGTTCATAACTTCATATATAAGAAATATGCGCCAATTTCGTAAGCATAGCTGTATCAAGTGGGTTAATAGGTTCTTGTTTCTGTTGGGGATTTGCTCTTCAAATTAGGTGATTGATATTGAGGAGATGGCGTGGGCTCCAAAATATGGGTTGAAAGGAGTTATAGATGCATCTTTGCATGTAAAAGTTGCTTCTAAAGCTAATCAAATCACTGATTTTATAATGCCTTTAGAGTTCAAAACCGGAAAAGCAACTAATGGGCAGGTATATTTACGTTCTGTTGACCTTATTCATTGAAATTTTCACACCATTTCAGTTAGATCAGTTCTACTCTGTATAAATGCAGGCAGCTGTTGAACATAGTGCCCAAGTGATGTTGTATACTCTTCTTATGTCTGAAAGGTGTCGTGTTTTATTACCATATATACAATTTCCACGAGCTTCTAATTTGTTCTTCTTGTTTACATCTTATTTCTCTTTCTTACTTTTGTTTTTAGGTACAAAAAGAATATCGATTATGGTCTACTATATTATCTCCATACAGATCAGACCCAGGTAAAACATTACCCAGAGAGCTTCTTTCATGGGTGTACTTAGCACAATTCCATAATTAATATTTACTCATCTAAAGGGAATTGCTGTTCGGCGATCTGATTTGGTGGGGCTAATTATGCGGCGTAATGAACTTGCAAGTGATATTTTGAAGGCGTCGATGAGTCAGCAACTTCCTCCAATGTTGCAGGTTTTTACTTATACATTATTCTATTGATCTATAGATCTATAAAGGTGGCAATTTTGACCTATTTGCTCATGAACTGGTCGGTTCTGATTATGTTTATCTCTAACGGGTCAAATGGGTAATATAAAAAATTCACTCTAGAAGGATAAGGATAAAAAGTCGCCTAAAGTGTATTTCCAGTGCACGAAACCTTCTATATCACTTTATTTATATCCAGATTATTATTGAAATAATATAGTATGTATTCATATTTGACGTACTAATTACTCATAAGTTTAGAAAAAACAACACTAGAAATTATCCGTATTGATCAGTTATCCAACCCACCTATTTTTGCCACCGTTAATATTCTTGACTTAGTATTCTTTGACGCCATTACTTTTCAAGTGAATACATGGTTTTGTTTGTTCCAGGCCCCAAACACGTGCAAAGGTTGCAGGCATCTTAATGCTTGTACAGTCTACCACAAGGTAACATTTTTGTATTATGGAAATGATGTGCCAACATATAACCTGGCATTTCAACATTAGTTCAAAATATATAGAAATCAGGACACTTGGTTTATAAAAAAAGCAGTTCTAGTTACACATGTTAAGCGTTTTCTTTCATAGGTTGTTTTTCTAGAATGATCGTAAGCTCACTTGTACTTTCGTTTGTTATACTGAGTTGTTGCTTGATATTTTTTAACCATGTTATACTTATTGTGAATACAAAACCGTACTTTATACAGAAGTGTAAGCATATTTACTGCTTTTTCTTGATGGGTTTGTTGTGTTGTGAAGGCTCATGGCGGAAGCATTGAGGGTTGTGGATTAGGTGATGTTTACAGTTCACTTGTGAACCATTTAACGACTACTCATTGTAATTTCCTTAAGAAATGGGAAAGGTTGATTGACTTAGAAGCAAATGAATTGGAGGTATATATACAAACTGCATCCATAATTAACTCCATATTAATCTTTTTTCTTCAAACTTTTTGTCCCTTTTTTATAATGTTATAATTCCAGGTTGTGAGGAAAGAAATGTGGGGCTCGCGCAGTGTGAATGGTGTGCATTTAAGTACTTGTCTATCCTCCATTGTTCTTGATGCTTCAGATCAAGTTCCACATAAGAATTTCATTCAGGGCAATCGGTTTGTTTATCGCTTTATGCGCCAAGATTTAAATCCTTCATCTTCAGGGAAGGACGTGGAATGCTCGCTTAAAACCGGAGACTATGTGGTAATTTTATGACAAAATTTTTATTAATTGATAAAATTTATACAATCAGACATGAGTTGTTTCTTTCCTTCCCAAATTCACAACTTAATAATTTTATAATTGCTTATTCTTAGATCTTGAGCACTGATCCTGGCCGTCTTGTGGTAGGAAGAGGTGTAATAATGGACATAACTCGCATCAATGTCATGGTATGGCTATTTGCTTTAATAGGTTCAGGAGGTTGATAAACATGTCAGAATAACTCTTTGGGATGAGTGTTTGACTCAAAATACTTCTGTACAAGATTTTAAAATACTAGTTAAGGTTTTAGAATATGTATTTAAGAATAATGTTATTTCAATAATAATCTAGTTTCGAAGGTCTTATGGATTAAAATACACTTCAGCGACCCATTTGACATGTTTCCTCATGCTTGACCTGTCAGAGTAAAACACATTCTTAATCAACCCATTCATAAGTAATGGCTTGAAATAACCACTTATTTAAACAAAGTATTTCCCTTTTGTTGTCATACGAATTTCAATTCCGTGTTTTTTGTACAGGTTTCTTTTTCAAAGCGCTTAAGGCTTCCAGGCAGCAGCCCCTCTAAAATCATCCATGATCTTTGTCAAGAGATTTGGAGGATTGATAAAGATGAGTTTACTGCATCATTTGCCACGATGAGGTTGTTAGAGGTTCTCAATATTATTGAACTGTCTATGTTATCTCTTGGATAATTTATTCTGTAATTTTTCTTATATTGTCTAGGTTTAATCTCATTCAAATGTTTCTACAAGACGAAAGGAGTTCCCACCTTCGAAGTATGATTGTTGATGTTCATGTGAGTGTTCGCTTATCATGCAAAATTCTTCACATGGATGGCAAAATGGGTGGGTTGTGTAATAGGTCAAAATGTGTATTTTGTAGGTCAATACAGGTTAGGTTGACACAACATTTTTTTGTTTGAATTTTCTATATGCAAGCAGAGTGCCAGATATGATTACAAAACTATATTATATAAATAATAATATCATATTTAAAACAAAATGGTTTAGGAGATTGTAAGCATTAACGGACACTTTAAGCGGCTTTTAAACCTTTTTCTAGTAAGTGTATTCTTTATTTATCCTTCTGGCGAGTTAGAGATATAACTAACTGGAATCAGTCTATTCACAAGTAAAGTGGTAGAAATGGTCACCTCATGATCTTGTAGTGCCACTATTTCTATTCTCATGTACATTTTCTTCTAGGCTCCTAGATTTGATGGTGGTTGTATATTCAGTCAAGACCCTGCTGTATCGTACATTTGGTCAGAGAAAACTTTAAATGATGATCAACGCAAAGCAATACTTAAGGTTAGTTTAGTAATTTCCTTTCCAACTTCATCACAGGAGCTAATCCTAGTTGTCACATATGATTGTTTTAATTTACCTATGGAGCTAATTCTGCTAATGTTCAGATACTTACTGCTAAGGATTATACACTTATCCTAGGAATGCCTGGTACAGGCAAGACTTCCACCATGGTGCATGCTGTGAAGGCATTATTGATGAGAGGTGCCTCCATCTTGCTAACATCCTACACAAACTCTGCTGTTGATAATTTGCTTATCAAACTAAAATCTCAGGTACTTTCTGACTTTAATATATTCTGCTATATTATATTACTATTGTTTATATAAACTGAACTGAATAATCAACAACTTCAGGGTATTGATTTTATACGTATTGGTAGAGAGGAAGCCGTGCATGAGGAAATTCGTGGGCATTGTATTAATGGTTAGATTTATTTAGTTCATGGTTTTATATCAGTATGCATCCTATAATCATTTGAATCATACATATTTAATAATATTTAAAGTTTAAATATTATTAAGTAATTCTGAGATTGATAATTGTAACTCTCCACAGGGGCTGATATACAAAGCACCAAAGATATCAAGCTGAGACTAGATCAGACCAAAGTTGTTGCTGTGACATGCTTAGGGATAACCAGCCCTCTGCTTTCTGACAAGAAATTTGATGTATGCATAATGGATGAAGCTGGACAGATTACACTTCCTGTAAGTAATTCTGAGATTGATAATTGTAACGGGTCACATATTTTTCTGCACATTTATAATGATTTGTTCAAACTAGAAGTACCTGAACCGGGGTTTTCTTTCTAGGTCTCATTGGGACCTTTGATGTTTGCATCAATGTTTGTACTTGTGGGAGATCATTATCAACTGCCTCCACTGGTGCAGGTACTTGTATTTGTATTTGTATTTTTTTTTGTTATGGTCATAATTTTGTGGCTGGCTATGATACACACCTAACATATATTATATACTTTGGTAACCCAGAGTACGGAAGCCAGGGAAAATGGAATGTCTGTGAGTCTCTTTTGCAGACTTTCAGAAGCTCATCCCCAAGCGATTTCAGCTTTACAAAGCCAGGTGTATATTAACTACATTTCATAGCCCAAAGTATTATGTTCTTATGTTATTTGATAAAAATGTTAAAATTTCATATCGTAAATTGCAGTACCGTATGTGTGCACCCATCATGGAGCTATCCAATGCATTGATATATGGTAATAGATTAAGTTGTGGTTCTCCTGATGTAGCAAATGCAAAACTTGAGTATACAAGTTCAACCTCTACTTCATTATGGCTAATGAAGGTATTTCTAGGACTATTTCAATATATACATATACGTACACACACATACACACACATACGTATGTGTATAAATCTATGTATATGTGTCTCTGTCTATATAATGCCCTATGGGCAAGATATGGTCCTTGCAGTTATAACTTTACATTAGTTTCATAAGGAATATTTTAAATCAGAATCACTACTAGGTTGAGAACTTCGAGAACCACGTAAGTACTTGTATATACGTACACACACATATACACACACATACGTATGTGTATAAATCTATGTATATGTGTCTGTCTATATAATGCCCTATGGGCAAGTTATGGTCCTTGCAGTTATATACTTTACATTAGTTTCATAAGGAACATTTTAAATCAGAATCGCTACTAGGTTGAGAACTGCAAGAACCACGTAAGTACTTGTACATAGTGCATGCAAGATATTCACATGTAGTTGGAGAGAGAAAGAGGCAGTTAAAAAACAATCTCATGTATCACATTTAAGCGACATGTATAAGTATTTATGCGATTCTCATAGTTCTCAACTTATGATTGGTTCTTTAATTGAACTTCCCTACACAAATTTAAATCACTATTGGTTAATTAAGATTTCCGTAGTGTTTAATATTTCAGTATTTATTTCAAAAATTGCCATATAACCTTGAAATTCATAATTAACCTTCAGGTTTTAGATCCACACAGACAAGTAATATTCATTAATACAGGTTTGTATATCCTCTTATCATTCTTCAGTTGTTAAGTTCTACAAGTGCTTAAAAAGTTCTACTTGTTCACAGATCTTTTGCCTGGTTTAGAGGTTAAAGATTGCAAGACGGTTAATAATCCACTTGAAGCATACATAATCACAGAGGTATGCAATGCTTCTTAAATTCTTCATTCACATGAAAATTACAACTTAATGCGCTCCAGTAACAGAAAGTAAATAATTCTTGCAGAATAAAGCTCATTCACCCTTCCTTAAATTTCTTTTGTCTGCTGCTTGATCTGATTTTCTTTACCATATGTCCGCAGATAACTGATAAATTGATTTGTCAAGGCATCCGGGGAGAAGATATTGGTGTTATAACTCCGTATAACTCTCAGGCCAATCTGATTAAACAATATGCTTCAAGTTCAGTGGAGATACACACCATTGACAAATATCAGGTAATGCTTTATACAAGGTTATACATTTCTTCAATGCTAAAACCTTCACATACAAAGCTATGTACGCCTCCAATTGCATGGGGTGCACGTGGTATACTGGTCTTGCGTTAATGGAAATTGATTTAGTTTTTGTCTCTTCAAGAGTTTTGAGGGACCTTGATATTTGAATTGCGTGTTCAAAAATTGCTCAGTATAATGCCTGTCTCACCAAACAAATGAAAAAAGAAAAAAAAATAGATGATGAACAATGTTAGGAAAGTCTAATCAGTGTGTTACTACCATGTAGGGAAGGGACAAAGATTGCATATTGGTATCTTTTGTAAGGTCAAGCAATAATCCAAAGAACTGTAAATCTTCACTGCTTGGAGATTGGCACAGGATCAACGTGGCCCTCACCCGTGCCAAGGTTTGTTTTTATGAGTAGCTATGGCTAAAAGATTCTAATTTTGCAACAAGTTTCTAATTTTGACTCTGCATCTTGCTTAATAAAAAGGTAAAAAAAGCCTAGCTAAATGCCTAAAATTATTTCTTACAACACAAATAAAGGTATCTAGACTAAATCAGCCTAATAATGAGAATGGACACAGATGATTTCTTGGAAAATTCCACAAAAAAATTGAATGTTGTGATTTTAAAAAAATTTCTATGTTGTTGAGAGGGAGCTAGTACAAGACAATATCACATTTGAAAATGTCACATCAAGTATTTGGCACCAGGCTGATAGCTGCTAGGTTTACATTTTCTAGAAAAATATGAAAATGGGTCCATGATTGTGATTTTATACTTCAAAACCGGGATCCTGTTGAAATGTCTATGATTTTGTTACACAATGTGTGTGCATCGAAGACCCTTCATTTGTATTAGCATGTTTGCCACTTCATTTCTTTGCTCATTAAAATACTATCTACAAATAAAAACATATCTACTGGCCACTAGGACATGTAGAATGCACCAATACATACACATGAACAATCATGAAGACGGAGTGATCTGTTAGACTGTTAAAGACGCAGATTGGTTGAAAATCCACTTCACTAACATGCAAACCTGCTATGCGCAAACTTGTGGACATTAACCTTTGTTTTTAAGTAAAAAATCACAATCATTAACCCTTTCAGTTCTTTTAGTAATTATCCTGTTAGTACTTCCTGTTGGATCTAGGATGTATACTTAAACATTAAATCATTTAGAAAAGGTTTTACATTGAAGGCTAGATAAACTCTTTATAGATTACAAAATGACCTTGGGCGTCTTTATTCCATTCTACAAAATATACAATCCATATGTTTGATTTTTTGCTTCCTGCAGCTATTATTTTGTGTTTTTCGATTGTGACACAAGCAAATTGTAATCGAATGACCCCCCTCCTCCGGTCCTAGTGACTGTCATTGTGTGTTAAAATACATATGAATTGTGCATGTTTTGTTTGTTTTTTGGGTGCAGAAAAAGCTGATTATGGTTGGGTCACAGAGGACATTGTCATTTGTTCCAATACTGAAGCTTTTAATGGAGAAAGTAGAAGGATGCTCAATATTGAATGTAAATAAAGAGGATATTGATATTAACAATCAACACAAAGGAGAGCTCAAGAGATGCTCCCAGTTGAGGTGACTAGTTTTTTGTCTTGTATTTCACAATTGAATTTGGTTAATATGAATAAGTTAAGTTATATTTTAAGTGATATTTGGTTTAATGGTGGAAATCAAGTGTCACACCCCATCAAAAAAGGGCCTAAGGTGACCGATTGACATAGTCTTACAACGGAAAAACTTACATATATATTAATAGAATTCATTTTTACAATACAGAGTAATACTAAATTTACTTAGTATAAAGGTAGACTGTAATATAAACTAAAATCTAATCTTCATCATAAGTTTTCTAAAACACCTTCAAAACTTCTCAAAGTATTGGAATCATCAAAGACTTCAAAATTCTTCACACTTTACTACCATCAAGATTATAGAGAGTAGGGTGTCTATGGTTATCTTGAAATACATGCTCAAAATATACGTCAATATAAAGTCGGTGAGTTTATGAAATCTTCACCTGGTGTATTATCAAATAAGTGTACACAAATCAAATCTGGTTCAATGGTTTTACTATCAAGAGAAACGTCGTCGTTAACATATATAACACATTCGAGTGAGAGTTCACTAAGAAGCACAATGAACACTTGCAATCTTGTCAAATATAATAGGTATTGACTATACGTATATATATCCTGAGCAATCCATGCTTAATGATTTGTTAACATACAATCAATAAGAATAATACACCTTAAAAATCATTCTAACTCAATAATCATAATTAGCATGTATTTAACTCCAAAAACAAGTAAAAAAGAGATTAAAACTCACATGTAGTTAGGCGAGTAATTGATCTTTTTGCTTCTCAAGTAATAGGCAACTAACGGGTCAACTTATAATATAACAAACATTTATATTTTTAGCTTCTATCGCCTCATGATTTAATAAAAATAGACCTTTAGTACATAAAACAAAAATTAAAAGACATGCCTCACATATTTATCTAACGGGTTCATTTAAATATATTTCTATAAAATCCTACTATTCGATGATCACTAAAACAATTTCCATATTACTCATATTATCCTAAACACTTCGGTTCCATTTAAATTACTACACTTGACATTATCTTAATCAAAGAATATGCATTAGAATGTCCTAATAATTCTCCCATTCATAATTCTAATCAATATATTATTTCATCATCTTAAAAATAAGCAATTCCTAAGATTAGTACTTAATTGATAGGATGGATTGAATTATGATGAACTTTAATATCCTTTCTAGATTCTTCAACCTAATTATAAATCAACATACTTTAATTGTTCTTTCAAAACTACTCTTTAGGATCATGCTACTTCTATATTCGAAAGAATCTTACTTGCCACTCATGATGGTGATGATGATTTCTAAATGTTCTTGTTCCTTCACACCTTACTGATAACAGAGTGCACTTATCCTTTGTTGATATACTATATTATCAATCCTTTCTTTGCGATAAAAGAAGAGCTGAAAGCTTTTTAAACTTTCTCTTTTGTAGAGGATTCACATCAAATCAAGCCATTCAACCTCTAAATTGGATAAAAACTATGAATTTAGAAGTCATTGATGCTTACCAGAAGATAGAAACCATAAGTTCTTATCTGGTTTGAAGTTAAAAACTTTTAAACAACTTCAATTGTCACACCCCGACCGACGACGTAATCATTGAGGCGGACGAAATCATCGAGACGGACGAATATGAAGCGATTTGTTCATAGCTCATGGAATTAAATAAGTTGAAATAATATTAAATGCCATTTTTCATTGAATAATACTAGACAATTAAATCATTACAATACAACAAAAATTTAAACAACAACATATAATATTTAATTAAACTCAGTCCAAGTCCTATATAAACAAAAAGAAGTCTTCAAGTAGCAATCCTGAAACATGTTAAAAATAAAGAGTCAACATATAATGTTGGTGAGTTTCTATGAATTTATACATACGTATGAAAACAATGTTTAAGAGGCAATTCATGTCATATGTTAAGAAATATTGCAAGAATATAGATAGCATAATGATACAATCAAACCTTGACAAAGATATTCATTACAAGTTATAACGATGAGCTAAGTGTACTTGGTTCCCATGATGAACAAGTCATATGTCATTAGGAGCCGGCAATAACCTCGGCTTTAGCATCAAATAGGCTTGTCAAGCCCATAGATCTATGACGTAGCTAGGCTAGCAATAATTAATGATTGTATTTACAAGATGACTATCATACTAGGCTCACAAATATCTCAAATAACCATGACAAGTTTATAAACAAATTGTTTGTGCATTACAAGTATCAAGATGTTTACAAGTGTAAGTTTATAAAGTTAACATGTTTCAACCCAAAAGGTGTGAAATAAAATAAAAAGGGCATGAAAACTCACATGAAAAACTCACTTGATATATAAGATGCACTTTTGAATAATAATAAGAAAATAAGATTCTCCAACGATTCCTTCACGACTCAACCTAAGATTTAGTGTCTTATGATTAGAATAAAGATATGATTAAAGAGAATACGAATTAGGGTTTTAATTGGGATTTGGGGTTTTGATAATTATGATAAAAAAATAATATAACCAATTATATTTTGATTCAATAAAGATGGAATAAATTGATTAGATAATTAACATCTAAAACAAAGATGAATGTTAATGAAATTGAGTAATTAAATATTACTCAAATATTTAATTTATAATAATTGATGAAATAAAGGTTGAGCATTAAAGTATAAAAAGTAAATAATTATTTAATAATTATTTAAACTATAACATGGTTAAATAATTAATTGAACATTTAATCCTTTAAATAATTAATTGATTAAGTATTTATTTAAAGTATTTATAAGATATAGATTTTAAAATGGTTTGAAATAATCTAAGTATGAACTATAATAATTTTATAACATTTAAATCACATAAATGAATTAATAATATCTTTATAAACTTTGTTATTTTTAAAAAATGTAATTTAACTTAAAAAGATTATATGTTTCAAATCTTTATAAATTAATTAACAATTGTGGAATAGGTTTAGCTAACTAAATTTTTTATATTAATTTAAAAATACACTAAAAATATCTGGACTTTAAATGATTTAAAAAAATAGTTTATAAATAGGTTGAGGGGGACAAGGATTGAACCCTGGTCTCATTTTTGAGATGCGGTTGATATACCAGTGGGCCAAAGCCCATATCTGTTTAGAATCCAAACCAATTTTATAAAAAAAACATTAACCGATTAAATCTCCTAAATCCATATGAACCCTAATTTGATTTTGATCCAAATTGAATATGTAGTCGAGGACGATTATCAAATTAAACATGGGGCTTTGATTCCCCATATAAAATTGGATGTATAAGTGTACGTAGCTTACTTTGTCAAGATAGAATTTGATGTAATCAAGATTAAAAATTTCACGACTAAATAAGTTGTTGAACCCGAGAGGATGGTGATGTGTTGTTGAAATTGATCACATGAACAACTTCCAATGGTGATAATGATCAAAAGCCCTCTATTAATTGTAACCAAAGGTGCTTGAAATGGGTCTTTTGGTAGAGTTGCAGGTTGACGATGAAGATAGTAATTGATTTTAGTGTCTGTGTGTAGTTAGAATAAAATTGAGGTTATAGATAGTTTAAACAAGTTGATTAAGAGCTTTACCCTTGATTAAATTGATACAATTTGACCAGTTTTAGTTCGATGTTTTGATTCCAATTGGTAGGTGGTTATGCGGTTACAAGTTCAATTGAATCAAGTTTTAAGATCATAATGGCTTTAATTACGTCTATGTTTCATGATTTGATCAATTTTCACTTATTAAATTTGAAATTGATCGATTTTGATTGTAGCTTCGGTTTCGGGTTCATGCAGCACTTATGGCGTTTGAAACTTGCATCGAATGTGGTTGCGGTTTCAAATTCGGTTTATGAATGAGGTGAAACAGTTCAATTTGTTTGAAATAGAGATGCTTGTTATGAAAAGGGGGGGTCGCCGGAGCTCAGCCGGATATTGACCGGAGGTGGAAGGGGCGACGAGTTGGTTTAGGTTTAAACAAGATTTACAGTTTAGCCCCTGATCTTTATTCTTTTGTTATTTTGTGCATTAAAAGTCTTTCAAATCAAGTTTTAAGATTTATAAATTTAATCTTAAACTTTAAAACCATCATTTGTATATAATAAATTCAATTGTAATATAAAGCTGAATAAATGTTACAAATCTTATATAAACTTTATTTTACTAATTTATTTAAACTAATTAGTTAAAACTCATAAATGAAATATAGAATTATAACTTATAATATGTCATTTTATAAATTATAGATCATTATAAATTGATTAAATGATAAACGGATATAAATTTCACACAAATTAGTTAATTAATTTATTTCTTGCTTATGGAATCACCAAAATGATTAAAATAGTTTAAGTATGTGTTTGATTCACAAATTGACTCAACGGGTTCAAATTTTTCATTTTTCAAAAAGAGGCAAATGTTACATCAATTGATACTCCAAAACACCACAATTTTCCTGTAACATCTAACCCATTTCTATTTGTAATCCGAACTCGTTTATTTCAATGAATGAAATCCTTTCGTTGAACACATTTATGTTGTTATATAATTCAAATAATAATCATGTGTCTTTACAAATTTATAAAGTTATCATAAAGCTTAGTTATTAATGAATAAAACAAATTTAAAATTTTTTTTTTGTGTTTTCAAAGGGTTAAATAATAATAATAATGTTAATAGTAATAATAATATTATAATAATAATAACAATGAAAGCATTACTCAAAATTTAACCCTAAAAAGTTTTGGGTTGAAAGGTAAACAAGTGAAACTTGTTTTACAAAACTTTAAATAAGAAATAATAAACTACATAAAATCTAGGGGGCCAAAGTGTAAATTTTCTTTTAAAACCAACCCCCACCCGTCGACCCCCTTCCCCCATCTCCGGCCAACTCCCGGCCAACGTCCGGCGATCCCACACACGTCAAAATACGCGTTTCAATCGAATCAAACACCCCCATTAACTTCGCTACCTAGATTCGAACCCTTGACCCCATAAAAATTCAATAATCGACCTTGTTACGCGGCTAAAAATCAAACCCAATCATACCATCTAAAAACCGAATCAAACTCAATGGAAACTCGAGTGATTGACTCAATTAACCAACCTGTAAGCGCGTAATCACAATGATGAACATAATCAACACACCAATTTAACATAAAGCCTGTACAATCACACCCGCATTCGACTCAATCACCCGAAAAACGAATTGAACTCGTACGCGTTATTATACATCAAATTACTCTCATATAATAGAGGGCAAACCCTCCAAATCGCACCCTCAAACTCTCTGTCACTTCAATTCGATCGAAACACACACACACACATCGATTCAAGGCCATTTTCAAGCCGAAGCTCAACTCGAACTCGATTTCACCATCCCCGACATCATACCGGGTAATTGAACACACTCACACACTCGATTTTTAATGGGTAATCAAAGCCCCATGTTTGATTTGATTATCGCAATCGTTTTCAGATTCGATTTGGTCCTCAATCGAATTAGGGTTTTTGGAATTGGGGGAAAACACATCAAACTTATGTTTTAAGAAAAATCAGTTGGAGTATTTACAGAAAAGGGCTTTAGCCCAACTGGCAAACCACTACCACCTCAACCTAGAGGTCCCGGTTCGAACCGGGCCTCCCTTCCCTTTTTTTTTCTTTGTTTTTTTTATTTATTTAAAAAAATCCAGAAAATGTATATTTTCTGAAAATGTCATTAAACTAACTCTAAAATTATTTAAAAAAAATTTGTTTTAATTCTGAAATTATTTGATAAAAAAATCTTAAATTTATTTGTAAATTTTAAAATTTATAAACCATTACTTTTATCGAACATAAAGCGTTTTGAATCGTCAAAGGAAAACTAACAAATTAATTTTCCAAATTAATTATTCCTTTGACCATTAATTATTTATTTATTATTCTTTAACGTTATAAGTTGGTATTTTATAAAGTCACCAAAGACGATACATGTTTCCAAATCATTTTAATTCTTTTAGTCCCTCAAATAATTAATATTTTAATTAATTATCATTAGTTATTTGATTTTCCCACACTTTAACAATAATCAAACGGTTATGTTATTGATACAATTATTTCTATTAAATTCTAAACATAATTACTTTCAATAATTTGTTTATTTATTTCAAGACATATAAACTAAATGAGTATTTCATTCAATACCTATTCCCAATGGAAACCCTAATCTATTCCTCATTTCTCATATCATTATTATTCTAATTCGAGACACCGTTCCATAGGTTAATCATAAGGAAATCGTTGGTACCTAATCTATCACGTTCGCATTCTAACCTCATTAATCAAGTGAGTATTCATTGCCCATTTTATTGTGTTTATATTTTGGGGAAATCATGTGACAATATAATCAAACCTTGTTATTACATTTATCTCATTTATAAATTCAATTCGTTACGGGCTATGTCTTTGCTTGTAATAATGTATTCATAGTTAGATAAATTGGATGATAACACAATTAGCAACTCATACAACAACGGTAACGATGATAGATCTATTGGTTTGACAACCCACCCCATTTGAATATTCGAGTGGTGATTGAAACCGGATTCACATATTCTATCACGACTTCGTCTGCGGATCAAGTCAGTTTAGTCAATTGGATTAATTGTGTTGATTTGTCTTTTATGCTACATTATTATACTATAAGTCTTGACATTGCCATGAGAATTGAATTATTCAATCATTTGATCAACCTATATGTATGTATATCAAACTGTGATTACTCACCGGCTAATTCATAGCTGACTCGTTATTTTCCACATGATTTCAGGTTAAGCAAGTTAGTGGACTTCTACATGCTCATCTAGGACCCGGACTTAATCAAATTAAAAGACATTTATTATTATGCCATTTGGAATTTATTGTTTAAATTGTATTGGAAATCTTTAATGAAAGTGACGTTTAATATTACCTTGGTTTATTTAGTTCCATGTGCTATGAACAATCGATTCCCATTAGTCCGCCCCGATGATTCCGCCATCGGTTGGGGTGTGACAGATTGGTATCAGAGCCATGGTTATAGGGAATTAGGTTATTAGAAACGGAATGACCTAGACTATAACTAAGACCTTACCTACGAGTTCACTCGTACTTAGATAAGTTTCTAGTGCCTTACACTCTTTTAGATTAGGTGCCTTATATGGATACCTTCCTACTTTTGATTATGACTTATATGCACTCTAATCCCCAAAACACATACTAAGGCATTGGTGCCTAAATCACATGATTACCAAAAAAATCTAAATTCCAAATCTTAAATCGACATTTATGGTTTTTTTTTAATCTCGTCAAAGTCTGAGTCCCACCCTGAACACATGCAATGCTGGAAGAGTGGGACGCCTGTACCTCGGGGTGTTCTGTCTAGGCAAGGTACTCATATAAATCCAAATCAACCGATGGATCCGTTTACCTTACCTGGGAACCCTTGGGGTGAGTGTCCGCTTATAGGTACGCATGTCTTCACAAAGGTTGTGGTTGACCTAAAGCTTTGATTAGTCAACGTACTCGCTTTGATTCACGAACCAAACGATTACATTCGGAACATCTCATTGTTATTATGTCAATTCTCGATTGTCGTTTTCATGTTGTATAACTCATATTACCCAAATCTCATAAAATTTATTAATGATCTTTCAGAATGGCTTCCCGTCAAATCCGTTCTCGATCTAGAAACTCCGGCCGCAAGATTGCTGCTCTCGTAGCCCGCGAAGTTGCTGCGGTCATACCAACTCTCTTAACCCATCTGAATCAAGGCGCGAACCCTGCTCCAACCCTTGTTGGTCCTAACCCTCCACGTTTTTGTACCTACAAGCACTTCAGTTCCTGCAACCCCACTAAGTTCAGCGGGACCGAAGGTGCTACTGGCCTTCTACAATGGTTCGAGAGCATCGAGAACACGTTCCTTAACAGCGAATGTCCCGAGAATCTCAAGGTTCGCTATGCTACCAGTGTCCTTCAAAAAAGAGCCCTAACTTGGTGGAACGGGGAGAAACGAACCCGTGGGACTGATGCTGCGTTGGCTTTGACTTGGGCTGAAGTCAAGGAACTTATGACTCGAGAATTCTGCCCGAGGAACGAAATCAAGAAGCTAGAAGCTGAATTCTGGGATTTGGCTCAGGAAAGTGGTGAGAATCTGGTTTACACCACCCGTTTCCACGAGTTGAGTCTCTTGGTCCCTCATCTGGTTACTCCATCATCTCGAGCTATCGAGAAGTACATAGGTGGTCTTCCTATGCAGATCCAGGACACCGTGTGGGGTAGGAACCCTACCAATTTGGAGGATGCTATCCGTCTAGCAGCACAGCTAACCGACAACCATGTCAAGGCGGGTACCCTAACCAGGAAGGGGGAAAAGAAGAAAACTGAGAAGCCTTCCATTGAAACAACCAAGGAGACAAGCCTGATACTTTTAAGGACAGGAAGAGGAAGGCTAGATCTCAAAACTTTGCTGTGGTCACCCCTGCTGTTCCGGTCAACCAAGTCGCACCGACTTACCAACCGACCCTCAATAACCAAGCACCGACAAAGAAACCTTACACTGGTCCTTTCCCTCAGTGCAACGTCTGCAAGTATCACCATCCTACTCATGCTCAGTGTCGTCAGTGCACCAACTGTGGTCGATTCGGCCACACATTCAACTTGTGCAAGAGTGCTGCTAAGGCTCCGACTAATGCACCTGTGCCTCAACACCCTCCTACGGTTGCTCAAGGACGTGCGTGTTACCAATGCGGTGATCCAAACCATTTCCGTAACCGATGTCCTCAGCTTATCAATGCCGTACCTGCTGCACAAGGGCGTGCGTTTAACATCAATGCTCAACAAGCTCAAGCACTAACGATGTGGTGAACGGTACGTTTCTAATCGATCACCAATATGCTTCAATCTTATTTGATACCGGGGCCGATAAGAGCTTTGTATCCTTAGAATTTGAGCCATTGCTTGTTAACACCCGAACTAAGTTAGGGAAATCGTTTACAATAGAGATAGCTGATGGAAAACTCGTCACGATTGATTCTATTATTTTGAATTGTACCCTTAAACTTAGCGAGCACGAATTCCCTATTAATCTTATACCAATGCAACTTGGAAGTTTTGACGTCATTATAGGCATGGATTGGTTATCGAAGAACCATGCTGAGGTTGTCTGTTTCGAGAAGATCATCCGGATCCCTCGCGCATCCGGAAGCGTTCTAAATATCTACGGGGAAAAGCCTTCCAAGGGACTAAAACTCATGTCCTGCACCAAAGCCCAAAAGTACCTCCGCAAGCATTACGTGGCCTTCTTAGCCCATATTGAAAACGGATGAGAAATCCAGGAAGATTGAAGACATTCCAATTATTCGTGAGTTTCCTGAAGTCTTTCCCGGAGGACTTAACCGGTCTTCCCCCCGTTCGTCAAGTTGAATTCCGTATCGATCTTGTGCCTGGCGCAACTCCCGTAGCAAAATCTCCCTATCGACTTGCACCGTCTGAGATGCAAGAGCTTGCTAGCCAACTCAAGAGCTCTCCGATAAAGGCTTCATTCGACCAAGTTCCTCACCTTGGGGAGCCCCAGTTTTGTTTGTGAAGAAGAAGGATGGCTCATTCCGTATGTGCATCGACTACCGGAGCTTAATAAGCTTACTGACAAAAACCGGTACCCCCTACCGAGGATCGACGATTTGTTTGATCAGCTTCAAGGAGCCTCTCATTTCTCCAAGATCGACCTTCGTTCAGGCTATCATCAGTTACGAGTGCACGATGATGATATTCCTAAGACAGCCTTTCGCACGAGATATGGTCATTATGAGTTTACGGTAATGCCATTCGGGCTAACCAATGCACCTGCTGTGTTCATGGATTTGATGAACCGCGTGTGCAAGCCATATTTAGACAAATTCGTAATTGTCTTCATTGACGACATTCTGATTTACTCAAAATCCAAATCCGATCACGAACAACATCTTCGTTTGATCCTTGAACTCCTGAAAAAGGAGAAGCTTTATGCAAAATTCTCGAAGTGCGAATTTTGGCTTAAAGAAGTTCAATTCCTTGGTCATATCGTAAACGATAAAGGAATTCATGTGGATCCTGCAAAGATTGAAGCAGTGAAGAATTGGGTGCAACCTAAAACTCCTACCGAGATTCGTTCGTTCCTTGGCCTAGCCGGTTACTACCGTCGCTTTATTCCAAATTTCTCAAAGATCGCGGTGCCTCTCACCGCCTTGACTCATAAGGACAAAAATTTCTCGTGGGGACCAGAGCAAGATAAAGCCTTTCAAACCCTCAAGCAAAAGTTGTGTAATGCCCCAATCTTGACTCTCCCCGATGGAAATGACGACTTCGTGGTCTATTGTGATGCTTCGAAGCAAGGTCTCGGTTGTGTTCTTATGCAACGAGGCAAGGTCATAGCATATGCCTCGAGGCAGCTCAAGATCCACGAGAAGAATTATACGACACATGACCTCGAATTGGGTGCGGTTGTTTTCGCACTCAAAATCTGAGACACTATCTTTATGGCACTAAATGTGTTGTATTCACTGATCATAAGAGTCTCCAGCATATTTTCAATCAAAAGGAATTAAACATGAGGCAACGACGTTGGGTCGAATTACTTAACGACTATGACTGCGAGATACGTTACCATCCCGGGAAAGCAAATGTGGTAGCCGACGCTTTGAGTCGCAAGGATTACGTCATGCTTCACAGCGTTACTAATCAGACCGACCTTAAGACTCGCGTTCTTCAAGCCCAACATGAGTCAGTCACCGAAGGCAACTTGTATGATGAGATGTCTTGCGGCGCTGAACTGCAATTGGAAACAAAACCCGATGGTTTATTGTACTTTTTAAATCGCCTTTGGATTCCCAACCGCGATAATCTCCGAACCCTCATCATGAGCGAGGCTCACAAAACTCGTTATTCCATTCATCCTGGTGCGGATAAAATGTTCATGAACCTCCGTAACCAATATTGGTGGCCTGGCTTGAAGAAAGATATAGCTTTATACGTGTCCAAATGTCTCACCTGTTCAAAGGTCAAAGCTGAACATCAACGTCCTTCCGGATTACTTGTTCAACCCGAAGTGCCTGTGTGGAAGTGGGAAAACATATCTATGGACTTTATCACTAAGTTACCTCGCACTTCGAGCGGTTATGATAGCATCTGGGTCATCGTTGACCGTTTGACCAAGTCGGCACACTTCCTTCCAATTCGGGAAGATTATCGAGTTGAGAAGTTGGCTCGTATGTATATCAATGAGATAGTCAGCCGACATGGTGTGCCATTGAACATCATTTCTGATCGCGATGGTCGATTCACCTCTCGTTCTGGCAAAGCCTCCAATCGTCCTTAGGGACCCAACTCAACCTCAGCACAGCCTATCATCCCCAGACCGATGGTCAAACTGAAAGAACGATACAAACACTAGAGGATATGCTCCGAGCCTGTGTCATCGATTTCAATGGCTCTTGGGATTCTCACCTCCCGTTGATCGAATTCTCATATAACAACAGTTACCATACCAGCATCAAGATGGCACCGTTCGAAGCCTTGTATGGACGCAAGTGTCGGTCCCCTATCTGTTGGTTTGAGGTTGGCGAAGCACAAATCACCGGCCCAGAACTGATTCAAGAATCCACCGATAATTCTTAAGATTCGCGATAACTTGCTTGCCGCTAGAAATCGTCAAAAGCATTATGCAGACAAAGGACGAAACCCCATGGAATACAATGTCGGGGATCTCGTACTTCTTAAGGTATCTCCTTGGAAGGGAGTGATTCGCTTCGGAAAGAAGGGGAAGCTATCACCTCGTTACGTGGGTCCATTCAAAGTGCTCGAGCGAATTGGGAAAGTAGCCTACAAGCTTGAACTACCCCAAGAACTCAGTAACGTGCATCCGACGTTTCATGTTTCAAACCTTAAGAGATGCCTCGCCGATGAAAATCTCCACATTCCACTCGACGAAGTCCAGATTGATGAATCCATGCACTTTATAGAGAGACCTGTGGAGATTATGGATCGGGAAGTCAGACAACTCAAGCGCAGCCGAATACCGATTGTCAAGGTTCGTTGGGAGTCTAAACGTGGGCCAGAGTTCACCTGGGAACGTGAGGACCAAATGAAATCCAAGTATCCTCATCTTTTCGTTTCAGCCTCCTCGTGAACAAATTTCGGGACGAAATTTCCTAAAGTAGGGGAGACTGTAACATCTGACCCATTTCTATTTGTAATCCGAACTCGTTTATTTCAATGAATGAAATCCTTTCGTTGAACACATTTATGTTGTTATATAATTCAAATAATAATCATGTGTCTTTACAAATTTATAAGTTATCATAAAGCTTAGTTATTAATGAATAAAACAAATTTAAATATTTTTTTTGTGGTTTTCAAAGGGTTAAATAATAATAATAATGTTAATAGTAATAATAATATTATAATAATAATAACAATGAAAGCATTACTCAAAATTTAACCCTAAAAAGTTTTGGGTTGAAAGGGTAAACAAGTGAAACTTGTTTTACAAAACTTTAAATAAGAAATAATAAACTACATAAAATCTAGGGGGCCAAAGTGTAAAATTTCTTTTAAAACCAACCCCCACCCGTCGACCCCCTTCCCCCATCTCCGGCCAACTCCCGGCCAACGTCCGGCGATCCCACACACGTCAAAATACGGTTTCAATCGAATCAAACACCCCCATTAACTTCGCTACCTAGATTCGAACCCTTGACCCCATAAAAATTCAATAATCGACCTTGTTACGCGGCTAAAAATCAAACCCAATCATACCATCTAAAAACCGAATCAAACTCAATTGGAAACTCGAGTGATTGACTCAATTAACCAACCTGTAAGCGCGTAATCACAATGATGAACATAATCAACACACCAATTTAACATAAAGCCTGTACAATCACACCCGCATTCGACTCAATCACCCGAAAAACGAATTGAACTCGTACGCGTTATTATACATCAAATTACTCTCATATAATAGAGGGCAAACCCTCCAAATCGCACCCTCAAACTCTCTGTCACTTCAATTCGATCGAACACACACACACACATCGATTCAAGGCCATTTTCAAGCCGAAGCTCAGCTCGAACTCGATTTCACCATCCCCGACATCATACCGGGTAATTGAACACACTCACACACTCGATTTTTAATGGGTAATCAAAGCCCCATGTTTGATTTGATTATCGCAATCGTTTTCAGATTCGATTTGGCCTCAATCGAATTAGGGTTTTTGGGAATTGGGGAAACACATCAAACTTATGTTTTAAGAAAAATCAGTTGGAGTATTTGACAAGAAAAGGGCTTTAGCCCAACTGGCAAACCACTACCACCTCAACCTAGAGGTCCCGGGTTCGAACCGGGCCTCCCTTCTTTTTTTTCTTTGTTTTTTTTTATTAAAAAAAATCCAGAAAATGTATATTTTCTGAAAATGTCATTAAACTAACTCTAAAATTATTTAAAAAAATGTGTTTAATTCTGAAATTATTTGATAAAAAAATCTTAAAT
This sequence comes from Flaveria trinervia, assembly GCA_025506515.1. Lineage (NCBI taxonomy): Eukaryota > Viridiplantae > Streptophyta > Magnoliopsida > Asterales > Asteraceae > Flaveria > Flaveria trinervia. Next base: position 10,465,612 of record CM046446.1, read on the forward strand.
TTATTTGTAAATTTTAAAATTTATAAACCATTACTTTTATCGAACATAAAGCGTTTTGAATCGTCAAAGGAAAACTAACAAATTAATTTTCCAAATTAATTATTCCTTTGACCATTAATTATTTATTTATTATTCTTTAACGTTATAAGTTGGTATTTTATAAAGTCACCAAAGACGATACATGTTTCCAAATCATTTTAATTCTTTTAGTCCTCAAATAATTAAATATTTTAATTAATTATCATTAGTTATTTGATTTTCCCACACTTTAACAATAAATCAAACGGTTATGTTATTGATACAATTATTTCTATTAAATTCTAAACATAATTACTTTCAATAAATTCGTTTATTTATTTCAAGACATTAAACTAAATGAGTTATTTCATTCAATACCTATTCCCAATGGAAACCCTAATCTATTCCTCATTTCTCATATCATTATTATTCTAATTCGAGACACCGTTCCATAGGTTAATCATAAGGAAATCGTTGGTACCTAATCTATCACGTTCGCATTCTAACCTCATTAATCAAGTGAGTATTCATTGCCCATTTTATTGTGTTTATATTTTGGGGAAATCATGTGACAATATAATCAAACCTTGTTATTACATTTATCTCATTTATAAATTCAATTCGTTACGGGCTATGTCTTTGCTTGTAATAATGTATTCATAGTTAGATAAATTGGATGATAACACAATTAGCAACTCATACAACAACGGTAACGATGATAGATCTATTGGTTTGACAACCCACCCCATTTGAATATTCGAGTGGTGATTGAAACCGGATTCACATATTCTATCACGACTTCGTCTGCGGATCAAGTCAGTTTAGTCAATTGGATTAATTGTGTTGATTTGTCTTTTATGCTACATTATTATACTATAAGTCTTGACATTGCCATGAGAATGAATTATTCAATCATTTGATCAACCTATATGTATGTATATCAAACTGTGATTACTCACCGGCTAATTCATAGCTGACTCGTTATTTTCCACATGATTTCAGGTTAAGCAAGTTAGTGGACTTCTACATGCTCATCTAGGACCCGGACTTAATCAAATTAAAAGACATTTATTATTATGCCATTTGGAATTTATTGTTTAAATTGTATTGGAAATCTTTAATGAAAGTGACGTTAATATTACCTTGGTTTATTTAGTTCCATGTGCTATGAACAATCGATTCCCATTAGTCCGCCCCGATGATTCCGCCATCGGTTGGGGTGTGACAGATTGGTATCAGAGCCATGGTTATAGGGAATTAGGTTATTAGAAACGGAATGACCTAGACTATAACTAAGACCTTACCTACGAGTTCACTCGTACTTAGATAAGTTTCTAGTGCCTTACACTCTTTTAGATTAGGTGCCTTATATGGATACCTTCCTACTTTTGATTATGACTTATATGCACTCTAATCCCCAAAACACATACTAAGGCATTGGTGCCTAAATCACATGATTACCAAAAAAATCTAAATTCCAAATCTTAAATCGACATTTATGGTTTTTTTTAATCTCGTCAAAGTCTGAGTCCCACCCCTGAACACATGCAATGCTGGAAGAGTGGGACGCCTGTACCTCGGGGTGTTCTGTCTAGGCAAGGTACTCATATAAATCCAAATCAACCGATGGATCCGTTTACCTTACCTGGGAACCCTTGGGGTGAGTGTCCGCTTATAGGTACGCATGTCTTCACAAAGGTTGTGGTTGACCTAAAGCTTTGATTAGTCAACGTACTCGCTTTGATTCACGAACCAAACGATTACATTCGGAACATCTCATTGTTATTATGTCAATTCTCGATTGTCGTTTTCATGTTGTATAACTCATATTACCCAAATCTCATAAAATTTATTAATGATCTTTCAGAATGGCTTCCGTCAAATCCGTTCTCGATCTAGAAACTCCGGCCGCAAGATTGCTGCTCTCGTAGCCCGCGAAGTTGCTGCGGTCATACCAACTCTCTTAACCCATCTGAATCAAGGCGCGAACCCTGCTCCAACCCTTGTTGGTCCTAACCCTCCACGTGTTTGTACCTACAAGCACTTCAGTTCCTGCAACCCCACTAAGTTCAGCGGGACCGAAGGTGCTACTGGCCTTCTACAATGGTTCGAGAGCATCGAGAACACGTTCCTTAACAGCGAATGTCCCGAGAATCTCAAGGTTCGCTATGCTACCAGTGTCCTTCAAAAAAGAGCCCTAACTTGGTGGAACGGGGAGAAACGAACCCGTGGGACTGATGCTGCGTTGGCTTTGACTTGGGCTGAAGTCAAGGAACTTATGACTCGAGAATTCTGCCCGAGGAACGAAATCAAGAAGCTAGAAGCTGAATTCTGGGATTTGGCTCAGGAAAGTGGTGAGAATCTGGTTTACACCACCCGTTTCCACGAGTTGAGTCTCTTGGTCCCTCATCTGGTTACTCCATCATCTCGAGCTATCGAGAAGTACATAGGTGGTCTTCCTATGCAGATCCAGGACACCGTGTGGGGTAGGAACCCTACCAATTTGGAGGATGCTATCCGTCTAGCAGCACAGCTAACCGACAACCATGTCAAGGCGGGTACCCTAACCAGGAAGGGGGAAAAGAAGAAAACTGAGAAGCCTTCCATTGAAACAACCAAGGAAGACAAGCCTGATACTTTTAAGGACAGGAAGAGGAAGGCTAGATCTCAAAACTTTGCTGTGGTCACCCCTGCTGTTCCGGTCAACCAAGTCGCACCGACTTACCAACCGACCCTCAATAACCAAGCACCGACAAAGAAACCTTACACTGGTCCTTTCCCTCAGTGCAACGTCTGCAAGTATCACCATCCTACTCATGCTCAGTGTCGTCAGTGCACCAACTGTGGTCGATTCGGCCACACATTCAACTTGTGCAAGAGTGCTGCTAAGGCTCCGACTAATGCACCTGTGCCTCAACACCCTCCTACGGTTGCTCAAGGACGTGCGTGTTACCAATGCGGTGATCCAAACCATTTCCGTAACCGATGTCCTCAGCTTATCAATGCCGTACCTGCTGCACAAGGGCGTGCGTTTAACATCAATGCTCAACAAGCTCAAGCCACTAACGATGTGGTGAACGGTACGTTTCTAATCGATCACCAATATGCTTCAATCTTATTTGATACCGGGGCCGATAAGAGCTTTGTATCCTTAGAATTTGAGCCATTGCTTGTTAACACCCGAACTAAGTTAGGGAAATCGTTTACAATAGAGATAGCTGATGGAAAACTCGTCACGATTGATTCTATTATTTTGAATTGTACCCTTAAACTTAGCGAGCACGAATTCCCTATTAATCTTATACCAATGCAACTTGGAAGTTTTGACGTCATTATAGGCATGGATTGGTTATCGAAGAACCATGCTGAGGTTGTCTGTTTCGAGAAGATCATCCGGATCCCTCGCGCATCCGGAAGCGTTCTAAATATCTACGGGGAAAAGCCTTCCAAGGGACTAAAACTCATGTCCTGCACCAAAGCCCAAAAGTACCTCCGCAAGCATTACGTGGCCTTCTTAGCCCATATTGTGAAAACGGATGAGAAATCCAGGAAGATTGAAGACATTCCAATTATTCGTGAGTTTCCTGAAGTCTTTCCCGAGGACTTAACCGGTCTTCCCCCCGTTCGTCAAGTTGAATTCCGTATCGATCTTGTGCCTGGCGCAACTCCCGTAGCAAAATCTCCCTATCGACTTGCACCGTCTGAGATGCAAGAGCTTGCTAGCCAACTTCAAGAGCTCTCCGATAAAGGCTTCATTCGACCAAGTTCCTCACCTTGGGGAGCCCCAGTTTTGTTTGTGAAGAAGAAGGATGGCTCATTCCGTATGTGCATCGACTACCGGGAGCTTAATAAGCTTACTGACAAAAACCGGTACCCCCTACCGAGGATCGACGATTTGTTTGATCAGCTTCAAGGAGCCTCTCATTTCTCCAAGATCGACCTTCGTTCAGGCTATCATCAGTTACGAGTGCACGATGATGATATTCCTAAGACAGCCTTTCGCACGAGATATGGTCATTATGAGTTTACGGTAATGCCATTCGGGCTAACCAATGCACCTGCTGTGTTCATGGATTTGATGAACCGCGTGTGCAAGCCATATTTAGACAAATTCGTAATTGTCTTCATTGACGACATTCTGATTTACTCAAAATCCAAATCCGATCACGAACAACATCTTCGTTTGATCCTTGAACTCCTGAAAAAGGAGAAGCTTTATGCAAAATTCTCGAAGTGCGAATTTTGGCTTAAAGAAGTTCAATTCCTTGGTCATATCGTAAACGATAAAGGAATTCATGTGGATCCTGCAAAGATTGAAGCAGTGAAGAATTGGGTGCAACCTAAAACTCCTACCGAGATTCGTTCGTTCCTTGGCCTAGCCGGTTACTACCGTCGCTTTATTCCAAATTTCTCAAAGATCGCGGTGCCTCTCACCGCCTTGACTCATAAGGACAAAAATTTCTCGTGGGGACCAGAGCAAGATAAAGCCTTTCAAACCCTCAAGCAAAAGTTGTGTAATGCCCCAATCTTGACTCTCCCCGATGGAAATGACGACTTCGTGGTCTATTGTGATGCTTCGAAGCAAGGTCTCGGTTGTGTTCTTATGCAACGAGGCAAGGTCATAGCATATGCCTCGAGGCAGCTCAAGATCCACGAGAAGAATTATACGACACATGACCTCGAATTGGGTGCGGTTGTTTTCGCACTCAAAATCTGGAGACACTATCTTTATGGCACTAAATGTGTTGTATTCACTGATCATAAGAGTCTCCAGCATATTTTCAATCAAAAGGAATTAAACATGAGGCAACGACGTTGGGTCGAATTACTTAACGACTATGACTGCGAGATACGTTACCATCCCGGGAAAGCAAATGTGGTAGCCGACGCTTTGAGTCGCAAGGATTACGTCATGCTTCACAGCGTTACTAATCAGACCGACCTTAAGACTCGCGTTCTTCAAGCCCAACATGAGTCAGTCACCGAAGGCAACTTGTATGATGAGATGTCTTGCGGCGCTGAACTGCAATTGGAAACAAAACCCGATGGTTTATTGTACTTTTTAAATCGCCTTTGGATTCCCAACCGCGATAATCTCCGAACCCTCATCATGAGCGAGGCTCACAAAACTCGTTATTCCATTCATCCTGGTGCGGATAAAATGTTCATGAACCTCCGTAACCAATATTGGTGGCCTGGCTTGAAGAAAGATATAGCTTTATACGTGTCCAAATGTCTCACCTGTTCAAAGGTCAAAACTGAACATCAACGTCCTTCCGGATTACTTGTTCAACCCGAAGTGCCTGTGTGGAAGTGGGAAAACATATCTATGGACTTTATCACTAAGTTACCTCGCACTTCGAGCGGTTATGATAGCATCTGGGTCATCGTTGACCGTTTGACCAAGTCGGCACACTTCCTTCCAATTCGGGAAGATTATCGAGTTGAGAAGTTGGCTCGTATGTATATCAATGAGATAGTCAGCCGACATGGTGTGCCATTGAACATCATTTCTGATCGCGATGGTCGATTCACCTCTCATTTCTGGCAAAGCCTCCAATCGTCCTTAGGGACCCAACTCAACCTCAGCACAGCCTATCATCCCCAGACCGATGGTCAAACTGAAAGAACGATACAAACACTAGAGGATATGCTCCGAGCCTGTGTCATCGATTTCAATGGCTCTTGGGATTCTCACCTCCCGTTGATCGAATTCTCATATAACAACAGTTACCATACCAGCATCAAGATGGCACCATTCGAAGCCTTGTATGGACGCAAGTGTCGGTCCCCTATCTGTTGGTTTGAGGTTGGCGAAGCATAAATCACCGGCCCAGAACTGATTCAAGAATCCACCGATAAGATTCTTAAGATTCGCGATAACTTGCTTGCCGCTAGAAATCGTCAAAAGCATTATGCAGACAAAGGACGAAAACCCATGGAATACAATGTCGGGGATCTCGTACTTCTTAAGGTATCTCCTTGGAAGGGAGTGATTCGCTTCGGAAAGAAGGGGAAGCTATCACCTCGTTACGTGGGTCCATTCAAAGTGCTCGAGCGAATTGGGAAAGTAGCCTACAAGCTTGAACTACCCCAAGAACTCAGTAACGTGCATCCGACGTTTCATGTTTCAAACCTTAAGAGATGCCTCGCCGATGAAAATCTCCACATTCCACTCGACGAAGTCCAGATTGATGAATCCATGCACTTTATAGAGAGACCTGTGGAGATTATGGATCGGGAAGTCAGACAACTCAAGCGCAGCCGAATACCGATTGTCAAGGTTCGTTGGGAGTCTAAACGTGGGCCAGAGTTCACCTGGGAACGTGAGGACCAAATGAAATCCAAGTATCCTCATCTTTTCGTTTCAGCCTCCTCGTGAACAAATTTCGGGACGAAATTTCCTAAAGTAGGGGAGACTGTAACATCTGACCCATTTCTATTTGTAATCCGAACTGTTTATTTCAATGAATGAAATCCTTTCGTTGAACACATTTATGTTGTTATATAATTCAAATAATAATCATGTGTCTTTACAAATTTATAAAGTTATCATAAAGCTTAGTTATTAATGAATAAAACAAATTTAAATATTTTTTTTGTGGTTTTCAAAGGGTAAATAATAATAATGTTAATAGTAATAATAATATTTATAATAATAATAACAATGAAAGCATTACTCAAAATTTAACCCTAAAAAGTTTTGGGTTGAAAGGGTAAACAAGTGAAATTGTTTTACAAAACTTTAAATAAGAAATAATAAACTACATAAAATCTAGGGGGCCAAAGTGTAAAATTTCTTTTAAAACCAACCCCCACCCGTCGACCCCCTTCCCCCATCTCCGGCCAACTCCCGGCCAACGTCCGGCGATCCCACACACGTCAAAATACGCGGTTTCAATCGAATCAAACACCCCCATTAACTTCGCTACCGATTCGAACCCTTGACCCCATAAAAATTCAATAATCGACCTTGTTACGCGGCTAAAAATCAAACCCAATCATACCATCTAAAAACCGAATCAAACTCAATTGGAAACTCGAGTGATTGACTCAATTAACCAACCTGTAAGCGCGTAATCACAATGATGAACATAATCAACACACCAATTTAACATAAAGCCTGTACAATCACACCCGCATTCGACTCAATCACCCGAAAAACGAATTGAACTCGTACGCGTTATTATACATCAAATTACTCTCATATAATAGAGGGCAAACCCTCCAAATCGCACCCTCAAACTCTCTGTCACTTCAATTCGATCGAAACACACACACACACATCGATTCAAGGCCATTTTCAAGCCGAAGCTCAGCTCGAACTCGATTTCACCATCCCCGACATCATACCGGGTAATTGAACACACTCACACACTCGATTTTTAACGGGTAATCAAAGCCCCATGTTTGATTTGATTATCGCAATCGTTTTCAGATTCGATTTGGCCTCAATCGAATTAGGGTTTTTGGGAATTGGGGAAAACACATCAAACTTATGTTTTAAGAAAAATCAGTTGGAGTATTTGACAAGAAAAGGGCTTTAGCCCAACTGGCAAACCACTACCACCTCAACCTAGAGGTCCCGGGTTCGAACCGGGCCTCCCTTCTCTTTTTTTTCTTTGTTTTTTTATTTATTTAAAAAAATCCAGAAAATGTATATTTTCTGAAAATGTCATTAAACTAACTCTAAAATTATTTAAAAAAAATTGTTTTAATTCTGAAATTATTTGATAAAAAAATCTTAAATTATTTGTAAATTTTAAAATTTATAAACCATTACTTTTATCGAACATAAAGCGTTTTGAATCGTCAAAGGAAAACTAACAAATTTTCCAAATTAATTATTCCTTTGACCATTAATTATTTATTTATTATTCTTTAACGTTATAAGTTGGTATTTTATAAAGTCACCAAAGACGATACATGTTTCCAAATCATTTTATTCTTTTAGTCCTCAAATAATTAAATATTTTAATTAATTATCATTAGTTATTTGATTTTCCCACACTTTAACAATAAATCAAACGGTTATGTTATTGATACAATTATTTCTATTAAATTCTAAACATAATTACTTTCAATAAATTGTTTATTTATTTCAAGACATTTAAACTAAATGAGTTATTTCATTCAATACCTATTCCCAATGGAAACCCTAATCTATTCCTCATTTCTCATATCATATTATTCTAATTCGAGACACCGTTCCATAGGTTAATCATAAGGAAATCGTTGGTACCTAATCTATCACGTTCGCATTCTAACCTCATTAATCAAGTGAGTATTCATTGCCCATTTTATTGTGTTTATATTTTGGGGAAATCATGTGACAATATAATCAAACCTTGTTATTACATTTATCTCATTTATAAATTCAATTCGTTACGGGCTATGTCTTTGCTTGTAATAATGTATTCATAGTTAGATAAATTGGATGATAACACAATTAGCAACTCATACAACAACGGTAACGATGATAGATCTATTGGTTTGACAACCCACCCCATTTGAATATTCGAGTGGTGATTGAAACCGGATTCACATATTCTATCACGACTTCGTCTGCGGATCAAGTCAGTTTAGTCAATTGGATTAATTGTGTTGATTTGTCTTTTATGCTACATTATTATACTATAAGTCTTGACATTGCCATGAGAATTGAATTATTCAATCATTTGATCAACCTATATGTATGTATATCAAACTGTGATTACTCACCGGCTAATTCATAGCTGACTCGTTATTTTCCACATGATTTCAGGTTAAGCAAGTTAGTGGACTTCTACATGCTCATCTAGGACCCGGACTTAATCAAATTAAAAGACATTTATTATTATGCCATTTGGAATTTATTGTTTAAATTGTATTGGAAATCTTTAATGAAAGTGACGTTTAATATTACCTTGGTTTATTTAGTTCCATGTGCTATGAACAATCGATTCCCATTAGTCCGCCCCGATGATTCCGCCATCGGTTGGGGTGTGACATTTCCTGTTCTTCCTTTTTGCTAATCTAGGTCAATAAACCATCAACACCATGATTTTTGTGATCAAATTCTCCCAACAGCTTCAATTTAGGTTTAACTTACCAACAGATCGAGTATCTCAACTCTTGTACTTTTAACCCTTTTGACTTTTTATTCTGGGTGTTACATCAAGTCTTTAAAAATTTAGTTTTTGAAAAAAAAAAACTAAATGGCTAAATCTATCCTTGGGATTTGACTACTAGATTAAATGGTATTCTAATAATCTAATGATTTGTTATTCTTGGTCATGGTATTCAATTGCTCGGTGGTTAATAATACTAGAAAAAACTATTCAGATTTTTATATCTTTAAAAGCATTCATATTAGAATCATATTTTTCACAATCAACTTTGGACATTCAAGACCTCAGTACAACTATAGTTTCTTTGTAATGATAAGTGTAATTATTTGTATAAACATAATTATATAACTCCTATTTGAAGTAAAAAGGGCTTTAGAGTACACCTTTTGACCTAAGAGTATAAAACATTAACCGCTTGTATTCTTTACTTGAGGTACTCATTGGGCAATGTATCATATTTCAAAAGTTAGAATGGACTTATAGTTTGATAGTAAACTTACAATCATTTTTGTTGTAATTTCTTGTTTGACGAACTTTGAGGATTTATATACAATGTTTATTTTATTCAAGCATCTAAAGATCACACGTCATCTCATTTTTTGGTGGCATGTTACAATTACTGTATCCGATCTTAGCGTCTAAGTAAAAATGATCTTCAAACATTTGGTCCGTTCTATACTCATCATCCATGCATGCACTTCGTCAAGCATCACTGCTCATCCGTGACAACGTCCTGTGATATTGGCTTTACTTTCACTTCATGACTTAATGACACTCATAATTTGATCCTGACATGGAATGACCATATTTATCTTAAAGCATTTGTCCCTTACGTTCACGTCGACCACAACCCCTTCCTTTGGGTGGTTGATTAATCATTTCCTTTTTGTGGCGATGCAACGACGTGTTGCGACCACTCATCCCTTAGATTTGGTCCATAGAATTAGTTCAAGTATTAAAACCCTACTGTACATCCCTTCAGAATGCGAGTTGCTTCAATTATCTTACCATTATCTAATTATGTGGTGTATCTAGATTCCATTCTAGTTGAAGCTATATCTAGAAGCTTGCTAAACGGTAACCACATTCTAGTCATTTCTTGCCTTACCAGCCTAATCACAAAGGCTTGACCTTTGGTATTCTATCCATTGCTCTTTTCCATTGTTACTATCCTTATTTCCATTTTTTAGTTGAAGGTAATCTCTCTTGATTTGCCAATTTTTGTTCCATTCAAAGCAACCCAATGATGCTTCAACTTGTCATTGCTACTGGGGTTTGTTGTTGCTTAATCATTGACTCTCCCTTCTTTGGCTACATGGTTCGTCCTGCCACATCTTTGGTAACAATAATGATCATAGTATCCATGATGGTGAATGACTTACTTAACATGCCATCTTATTCCTACTTTCTATTAGATAAGCCATCAACAATTTCACGCTTAGCCAGAGTGCTCTACGCATACAACCAAGTCAGTGAGGTCGTGATATAACCTCATAGCATGTTGAATGGTTATAGGAACGACCCTTGCTTAAATCTGAGGTGTTCTCCCCTCAATTGACTTCTTATTACGCTTGTAGGTTGGAGTTACCATTACATAAAGCAGTCAACTCATGGAAACGAGTCGTATATTCCTCAATCTCTGGCCCTTCATCTTAATATTCCAAAACTCTTTTTCTAGCTTCTGGTCTTCATTCCGAGTAAAGTACTCCTAGTCCAGAACTTCCTTAAATGTAGTAACAATTACAGTTTAGGCTTCTAGCCCAGCTATTCTCAATTCTAATAATACTAGTCTCTACTGCATATCCTGCAGTGTAGCCTCGAGGTTTTTCATCTTATCTTGTACTCACTCAACTATGCCATCTCGTGAATTGTGCTTGTTTCTATTTTCCTTGAATACATCAACAAGTATTGTGTTTCTGGCTAGTCTCCACCAGGCCTTCCTTGAGTGTTTTCACATATTCACTAACGATGGTCTAGTGTTTTGGTACATATGTGATCATACCGGGTGCTTCACGTACATTACGAATCTTTTGATCTAACCTTGCCTCATGGGCGGCGAAAACCGCTCAATCAGATGAGGTATAAGTGATGATGCAAGAGTACAATTAGTTATGTTAGCAGTAAGGGGAAATGGTATGTGCTATTCCTAGATTCTACTGGCAATCATATCGGGTAAACTTTTCTAGTGTTGTGTATCTCCCGTAACTCGAATACTGAACAACACTCCATGTTGTTTGAAGTTATGAGCAGGCTCTAGCTGATGCTTATTTGACTTTGATGGTGAGGAAATTAGTGTTGGTGAAGAAGGTATGAGAGCGAGGTCCTCAGTCTCCTTATTGATTGGGGGTGATGCTAGTGACATGTCATGGGTGGGGTTTTGATGATGTGGACATCCAATATCATTATGTATGCTTGAAATGATATGTATGCATTAAAAACAGTAAAACAAATAATAGTATGTGCAATGATAGTGTGTGTCTAATGCTATAGTTTAGATGTAAATGCAATCCTAGTTCTTTATAACCAGTGGTTCTCATACCAATTTGTCATACCCTCAAAATCCACCGGCGGAGTTCTATCGCGAGGCGTGTAACAAACCAGGATCTCAGACACAGTCATATCAAACGACATTGTGTGTTTTAAAATAAGCGTTTGACCTTAAATCAGAGTAAAACACAGTTTTAAATGTAATCATTGCGGAAGCGTAAATGTTTGAAAATTCATAAGTAATAAATGCGCAAACAAAGTGCCTAATGGAAAATTAGTAAATGTAAATGAACTTGCATTCAAATGATAAAGATGATGTATGAGCCTTAGATATGAAACTATTGCACCCTGAAAGGATCATACATGCCAACTTAATGGGTGAATTGATGATTGCTCAGCTGGAATCCCACAAGTCCAAGAAGAAATGCGGATGAAGATCTGCAAGGAAAATAACAAGTGTTATATTCTGCATTAGTTAATACGGAAGACATAACTCTGATGCGGACAAGTGTTTACTCTTCCGCATTGACTAATGCGGAAGACATAATACTAATGCTAAAGAACAAGTTACTCTTCCGCATTGACTAATGCAGAAGAACAAAAGAAGATGCGAACAAAACTTTGCTCATCCGCATTGACAAATGCGGATGACCGACCAATGCGCATAAGTATTTGTTCATCCGCATTAACCAATGCGGATGACCAACTTACTAATGTGGATGATCAAGTGGAGATGCTGATCAAGATTATCTCATCCACATTTGTCAATGCGGATGAACAAGCAGAGATGCGGATCAAGACTTAGATTAGTTTCTGATGTAATAGATCATGGGTAGTTTTGTCATTTTGTAAAGGCATATCGTCTGCCTATAAATAGAATAGTTTACCTCGTACTGAGGTGACGGCTGATAGATGGAGAGTTTTTGTTGTAATTATTCTCTGTAATTTATCAACTTTCATATATCAATACAAACAACATTTATGAGTATTTTTCTTGCTTTGAATGTTCTTTGATTGTTTGTTTCCGGCACTCAATCATTGACTTGATTATCATATTCGATTCACAGTAAGAATATCACTCTTACTCAACCCCAGTCAATTGGTATCAGAGCTTTGGCTCTCGAATCTCTTTTAGATCTGCGCACAGACTGAATAGAATTCAATTGATCTGGTAATCAAGTTGCTAGTAGTGGATATCATCATCTCTACTTAGTAAACAACAAGAATACTCCTGTCAAACAGCAAGAAAATCATTACAGGAACTCATTCTGAACCTCGAAAGATCTGCTTGAACAAGTTGGACTCATCAAACATAATCAATCTTAAAATCAACTAAATCTATACTTACACAAATCAACATGGATTCTAACAGTTACTCTGAACTTGGTCATACACCTAAACCTCCCATGCTTAAACACAAATCTGAGTTTAAACAGTGGAGAATAAGGTTTAGAAATTATATCACAGGAGTAGATCTTGATTTTTGGATTTCAATATGTAAGGGTCCACACATCCCTGTTACTCTATCAACAGCTCAAGCTGCACTTTACAAGACTGCTAGAATACCCATGGAAGACTTAACTCTGGATGAAGATGACTATAAGAAAATCAAGATTGACCTCAAAGCATACTCAATTTTGACTCAAGCACTCAAGATGGATGTGCTGAAAAGATCGGAAAAGTATGGAACTGCTAAAGCTGTTTGGGATGCACTGAAAATTATGTGTGAAGGAAGCAGTGAGGTGGCTGAAATTAACAAAGACAAGCTGGTCAATCAGTATGAAACCTTCCACCACACCAAAGGAGAATCAATATCAAAACAACTACACAGATTTGTACAGTGGTAAATGACTTGGAAATCATGGGAATCACTTACAATATTAAAGAACTTAACAAGAAATGCTTCATAGTCTCCCTGAAAGCTGGAAGCAGAATATCACCATGCTGAAAAATACTCTTGATCTGAGAGTACCACTCTAGACATTATGATAGCCAAAATTGAAGCTTTGGAACTTGATGAATGAAGCAGAAACCTGAGTGGACCAGAGAGTGATTGAGGCCTACAAATTCCTTCAGAATCTCATTCTGTTGAAAATGCTTTCATCACTGAGGAAGATGATTTCATCTCATCAAGAGATCAAATGAACAATACTGGGTTCATTGCAACTCCACTATTCAATCATCCATCAACTTCATCACAAGCACCTAAAGTCTCCACTGCTCCTCAAACCTCTCCTGAAGACTCAAGATCAGAAGAGCAAAAGGCAACTTACAATGCCTTTGTTGCAAGCTTTGAAGCCTACCTGGGAGGAAGACTCACTTCTGCCCACCTAATTCAAGAAGATTTGGAGGAAATAGATCCTGATGATGTTGAGGAAATGGATCTACAGTGGCAAATGGCAATGATTGCCATGAGAGCCAAGAAATTCTTCAGAAAAAGAAGAAAGCTGAGCCTGAATGAGAACACAAAACTTGGATATGATAAATCCAAGGTGAAATGCTTTAACTGTGGCATGACTAGCCATTTCTCGAGAGAGTGCAATGCCCCCAAAAGAAACAACTATCAAAGGAACTCTCCAGACCAATCATCATCACAGCTCAACTCAAGCTATCACTCCAACAATCAACAACAGCAGTATCATCATTCTCATCATCAACAAACATACCAGAATCAACCACAACTGACAAACCAAGCTCATGCAAGCAGTCAGCCTTCTGCTAGTGCCCTTGTGATTAAACAAGATGGGGTATGTGACTGGAGTGTGTATGCTGAGGAAGTCAAGCCTCAATTCCAAAATCATGCTCTTATGGATCACATCAACGATGGACCATCTTCAATTCCTACTGAGGTAAAAACTAACCTTTGTAGTGAAAAATGCATTAATGAATTACAAGAGTATAGGGAACACAACCATAAACTGGCAGATAAAATCAAAGAAGAAAAAGTGAAGTTAGAAATGATGATGAGAGAACTAAAAAGTTTTGAAATCAAAATCAAATCTCTCATTTCTGACATAGAAAAACTACATGGTGAGAAATACACTATTGCAGCTGAAAATGAGCTACTTACTGAAAAGTTAGCTCAAGCTAAAGCTCAACAATCTATGACTGAAGTGAAACTTGAAAAGTTTCAAATGTCTTCAGTCAAGCTGCAAGAGATGCTGGATTCCCAAAAGGATCCAAAGGACATGTCAGGGATTGGGTATAATTCATGTCCTCCACCATACAATGAAATTACACTGTCATGCCTGACTCTGTCTCACTCTCTGAATCAGTTGAACCTAAAACTATGAAACCTAAATCAGTAGTGAAACAAGTGACAAATCCTCAAAACAAACATGAGGTTTATTTTGAAACCAATGAGGATAAAATCAAGTTAGGTCACCCAATCAAAATCAAAGAGTGTTCAGACAAGACAGTGAGTGTCATGAAACCATCAAGCCCTGTAAAAGAAATTGTACCTTTTATAAAATTAATACCATCTGTTTTACAAGGCAAAAAGAAATATGTCAAGACAGTGAAACCCACTACTAAGAGTGGTTCTGATAATGAGATTATATCTCCATAAAATTCAAGCAAATCAGAAAAGGTTTCACTGAAAAAAAACAAACTATAAAACCAAGTTCAACACACAAAACATCATCAGACCCTTAGTCATCAAGGTTAAGGTAGGGAGTTGGGTTTGATATCTGTAACAAGGAACATGTTGACCGGTTTGAAAAAGAAGTAAGAAATAGGCTGAAGAAACAGAAACAACCCAGACAATTGAACAAAAGTAGTGTTGTGAAGCAAACTACTAAAAGGGTTGATTCTGATTCATCGCCTACAGAAAAGAAAGTAACTCATCAAAAGAAAGTATCAGTTGAGTCACACAAGGAAAAATCTGATTCAAGAAACAAACAAATGTATTGTGATATTTGTGACATGTTTAATCACAAGACAGATAAATGCTTCTTAATCAATATTGTTCTATCTGTGATATGAATAATCACTCCACCAAAAATTGCTATTTCAACAAGTATTGTTCAATCTGTGACATGAACAATCACAATACATCTGATTATTACTTTAATCAGAAGGGGTTGAGAATTCCATAACACAAGCCCATCTCAAAAACATCTACTGTGATGCAGTCTGTCAGACCTCATCTTCATAATACTCAATCTAGGACACCTAGATCATCTAATGACAGAAATAACTTGAAGGATTTAAGGAAGGGTCAAAGAAATCATCTCACAATGAAACACAAACTTGACCTTCCTAAGCAAAAACCAACTTTTGATAATGAAACTCGGGCTAAAATTTTACAAAGAAATAGAGACCAACATTTCATTATTCATCTGAATCCTAAGTAGATGTTGATGAGATGACTCGACCAATTCATCAAAAAATCTCCCGAACACCTCCATCCAAATCACAATTCAGAGGGAAATACCAGGAGGTGACTATCATGAATAGGAATAGGAAACCCAAGACCATCATGGCTTGGGTTCCTATTCTAATTAGTTCTTTTTCTTGTAGGTTCATCCACGCAGGTCAATAGCCTATGGTACGTAGACAGTGGATGCTCCCGACACATGACTGGAGATCATTCCCTCCTTCATGATTTCAAGTACATACAAGGAACTACTATGGCATTCTGTGGAGATTCAGAAGGTGGTAGAATTACAGGAGAGGATCTGTGACAAACGGGATGCTGAGCTTTGACAGAGTGAATTACTGTGAACAACTGAATTTCAATCTGCTAAGCGTGTCTCAGATCTGCGACAAAAAATATTCCACTCACTTTACAGACACTCACTGCTACATTCTGAAACCTAGATTTCAGATCCCTGAAGAATGGGTTGTCTTAAATACTTCGAGGAAGAATAATACATATGTCTTAAACCTGTGTTCTGCATCACCTAAGGAAGAAACATGTCTTTTGTCTAAAGCATCATTTGATGAGTCATAGCTTTGGCATAGACGTTTGGGGCACACTAACTTTAAAAATATGAACAAGTTAGTCAAAGGAAACCATGTCATTGGTCTTCCTAAAAAAATTCAATTTTGTTAATCAATGTTCAGCGTACCTCAAAGGAAAACAACACAAATCGTCTCACAAAACCAAGCTGGTGAACACTAACAATACTCCATTGAAGTTACTTCACGTGGATCTATTTGGACCAGCTCATGTAATGAGTATGGGAAAGAAACAATATTGTTTAGTGATCATTGATGACTTTTCTCGATTCACATGGGTGTTCTTCCTACTTCATAAAAACGAAGCATCCCAAATCAAGAATTATCACTAAAATTGAAAATTAACTTGATTAAAGTCAAAATAATAAGAAGTGATAATGGTACAGAGTTCAAAAATGAAAATATGAGTTCCTTTTGTGCAACCAAAGGCATTGCTCATCAATTCAGTACAACTAGAAATCCTCAACAAAATGGGGTAGCTGAAAGGCGAAATAGAACACTGATTGAAGCAGCAAGAACGATGCTAGCCGATGCTAAACTGCCAATCACCTTCTGGGCAGAAGCAGTTAACACTCATGCTTTGTGCAAAATCGAACTCTGATTGTTAAAGAAAGTAACATGACACCTTATGAACTGATCTTTCATAGGAAACCATTTATTGGATTCCTAAATCATTTGGTTGTCCAGTCTAATATTAAACACCCGTGATCATTTGGGAAATTTTCATCCAAGTCTGATGAAGGATTCTTATAGGTTATTCTTCTGTCTCAAAGGCTTATAGAGTGTTCAATCCTAGACTAAACATTATTGATAAATCTACAAATGTTCAATTCAAAGAACATTCGTTTCCCAAATCTACAAATGGTCCTGACTGGCTGTTTGATATTGACACATTTACAAATCATTTGACTAATTTCACTTCTCTAATGCAGGAAGTATACATTCAGGTGATACTTCATAAACTGTAGAAAGAATAGATAATATCCATTGATTCCACCTACATCTGATGAACATATGAATGAAGATGTTCCTCTTCAAGCTGATCCCACAGACAACTATCACAAAACCTTAGTGTTTCTTCTGAAAAAGGTCCCAGCCTGGTACCATCTCACTCAGATGACTTGTCAAATGAGATCAGAAATCAAAAACAGGCTTCTCATCCAGTAGAAACACAAGGTACATCAAATGATGCAAGCAATCTCAGTGCTGCTGAAGATGTAGCAGTTACTGAAACAGAGGTTGACAATCTTCATAATTCAACAACAATACAAGATGAATATGCCTCTGGCCATAATGAACTGAATGTCTCCAATCTTGATGTAACTATTGCTGGTGACACCATTCCAACCACAAGAATACACAAGAATCATCCAGTTGAAACCATTATTGGTGATCTTAATGAGAGGGTGACTAAAGCAAGTCTAGTATTGCAAACATCTATTTGTTCTCCTGCTTTCTATGTCAAACAGTACCATAAAACATCAAAGAGGCACTTCAAGACAATAGTTGGATTAAAGCAATGCAGGAAGAATTGCTCCAATTCAAGAAGCAAGAAGTATGGCAGCTGGTAGATTTTCCCGAAGGACAATACCCTATCGGTACCAAATGGCTGTACATGAACAAGACTGATGATAGAGGGATCGTCATCAGAAATAAAGCAAGACTAGTGGCACAGGGATACACTTAGGAAGAAGGAATCGACTACGATGAAGTGTTTGCTCCTGTTGCCAGACTAGAAGCAATCAGAATCTTTCTTGCATATTTTGCGTCCATGAAATTTACTATTTATCAAATGGATGTAAAGTGTGCCTTTCTGTATGGAAAGATTGCTGAAGAAGTCTATGTGAGTCAACCGCCTGGCTTTGAAGATCCAGATTTCCCTCATAGAGTTTACAAGCTTGACAAAGCTCTGTATGGTCTTCACCAAGCACCAAGAAAGTGGTATGAGACTCTATCATCCTTTCTTCTTGAACATGGATATAAAAGAGGAAAGATTGATCAGACTCTCTTCAGAAGAATAAGAGGGAAAGACATGCTGTTAGTCCAGATCTACGTGGATGACATTATATTTGGCTCGGCAAACAAGCAACTCTGGAAAGAATTTGAAGACCTTATGCATTCAAAGTTCCAAATGAGTGCTATAGGGGAACTCACCTTCTTTCTAGGGGTGCAAGTCCAACATACAGTAGATGAAATCTTCATCAACCAATCAAAATATATGGAAACCATGTTGAAGAAATTCCACTTTGCTGACTATCAGTCTATCAGAACTCCTGTGGATACTAAAGTGAATATTGGACCTGACCCTGAAGGCAAATCAGTGGATCAGACTAACTATCGATCAATGATAGGTTCACTTATGTATCTAACAGCCAGTAGGCCTGGCATTATGTTTGGTGTTTGTGTGTGTGCCAGATATCAAGCTGATCCAAATAATCACATGTGAACGCAGTCAAGAGGATATTCAGATATCTAAAGGGCAAGCCAGCTCTTGGATTATGGTATCCAAAGGAAGGAGAATTTAATCTCTATGCCTACACAGACAGTGATTATGGAGGATGCAACTTCAATAGAAAATCCACTTCTGGCGGTTATCAATTTTTTGGTCCCAGACTAGTATCCTGGTAATGCAAGAAGCAGACAAATGTGTCTGTGTCCACAGTAGAAACTGAGTATATTGCTGCATCAGCATGTTGCTCTCAAGTTCTCTGGATTCAAAACTAGATGCTTGATTATGGTTTTAACTTCTTGCACACACTAATTTCTATTGACAACACAGCTACTGTCTTTATAACTAATAATCCAGTTCAGCACTCAAAAACAAAACATATTGAGATCAGATATCATTTTTTGAGAGACTGTGCTGAAAAGGGTTTAATCAAATTGATTCAAGTACCAACTGAAAATCAATTAGCTGATTTGTTTACCAAGGCATTTGAACGTAGTAGGTTTGAATTTCTGGTTCAGTCAATTGGCATGATTAACCTTGAGTAAAACTATGAAAAACATCAAAAACAATTTAAAACATCAGAAAACCACAAGAAGAAATCAAGTTTAATGAAGAAAAGAATTTTATGGAAATGATATAATTACAGTCGTTATATCATTCACTGTGTTAATTTCAAAATCTAAAAGACTGAAATGACTTACCAGATATGTTGGTAGGCTCAACTTGGAAGAAATGATACGTGCAGTGATGAATTAAAGACATATTCAATTGTGAAACACTCATCACAAAATACAGGTATGTATTGGCTTATCTGAATGCATGTGTGTGTAGTAGCCTAAACACACCAGGTAATGATACTTTATGAATCTCTTTCACCACATCATGTTTCATCTTTGTTTTGCCGAGCAAAGACCTGATGAAACTTGCACATAGTGCAGATGTCATGATCCAAAGATTCCTAATGTGGAACACATCCAAAATTGGATGAATCAACAAAGTAATACATTCCAAGTGAATGAACAAAAGAATCCTATCATGGATCACCTTCCAAAGTTAAGTGAAAAGGATCCCAATGTGGATCAACATGAAAAAGGATCAAATTAAAAGAATCCTAATGAGGATAAGTGAAAATGAAATTTCATGACTTAAGTAACCTGGTAATAAAAGTTGTGAAAAAGTTCTACCATGCATTATATGGAGGGTTGATCATTTCATGCTTATGTGTGTGAGGTACACATTGAATAATTAATCAACCAAAACATGATAAAAGTCATTTGCATCAAAATATCAACCAGGTATGGGTTTAAGAGGACAAACATACCTTCAATCTTCAAGTTCATAATCATGTCCATTAATCATAAAGGATGCACAAGTGTAATGTAAGACTAATATGATCCCAACAAAGAGATTTTTCTCTTCATTATTAATATAATCAAAATAATATTCAAAAAATTTTAAATCTTTAAAGTTTCTCTCCAAATGTGACATAAACTTTATAGGAGTAATTTAAAATTTTTGAATAAGTCCAAATTTTTGTTTATTAACTTATTTTGAAAAACAAAACAAAAAGAATTTTAGTTGGTGTTGTTGCAATAAGTCATAACATCATATCTCAGCTTATGCAGATTCTTAGAAGCATGAAGTCCAAGATCTGTCAAATTGGGAAACTTGTATTAATTATGACATACAAGTCAATCCAAGCAAGAATTGACAACTTCAACAGCCAACTTCAAAGAAACAATCAATCAAGGACACCTCTTCATAAGATGAATAATCAATTCAATCACATTTGATTAAATTCAAAAGCTAATGCAGGTAAGTGCATTAGTTAATGCGGTGAAGGTAACCCATGCATGTAACTAATGCGGTAACAATATTTATTTTCAAGTGCAACTAATGCGGACAATGATTTTACTCTACCCATTAGTGTGTGAAGTAAATGTGGAATTTACTCTACCGTATTTGCTACAGTTAACAAATGCGGATGAACAGGTCTCTATCGCATTTACTACAGTGCAATGTTGAGTGTGTTGTCAACCGCATTTGATATAGTTGCACAAATGCTGATTGACTTTGTTCTATCGCATTTGCTACTGTGTACAAATACATAGGATAAAACAAGTAACCCTACCGCATTTGCTACAGTGAATGCTGAAGAACACAATCACAAGTTATTCCTCCACATTTACTACAACACAAGTGCGGATAGCCAAAGGTTTCAGTTTAGCTTGGTTTCAAGTTTAGCTTCCGCATTTGCAACAGTACACAAATACAAAAGAATAAAATAGAAACAAAACTTCTGCATTTGCAACAGTAGTAAAAATTTGTCTTCCGCATCTGCTACAGTTAACAAATGTGGATGACCAAAAGTAGCCGAATACGGACTGTCAGTGTCAAAAGTTTGTCTTCCGCATTTGCTACAGTCAACAAATGCGGATGACCAAAAGTCAATCAAATTAACCTTTAGCATTTGCTACAGTGGTGACTGTATCTACTTTTAAACTTGTAAAATTTTTCAAAATGTATTATTTGACTATTTAAAGGAATTCAAATGGGTCATTTAATACTTTTCAAATTTGAGAGACTTTATAGTGAGACGAGCGCAAACATACAGTACACCATCTTCAATCATCATCATCAGCATAAACATTCAAATTTTCATACGAATCTACCCAATCGACTTTTGATATCGATTCTGAAACAACATTCGGATCAGAAATAAGGTGAAATTTTCATAAGAAGTTTAATCAAAACCTAAGTTTCAGAATGATAACCTAAATCAATCAAGAACCAAATGATAAGGAAGAACACAAAAACATGTTTCTTTGATGTAACATAATACACCTTTTCGACTTCAATGAGCATGAAAACCAACAGAAATTCTTGTCATCATGAAAATCTTGATATTCATGTTCGTTGTAAGAACAGAGCATGTTGAAATTACACATTTGAAGCAAATCAATAAAACAATACCTCTCTAATGGTTCAAACATTGAAACTGTGATTGTTAAATGACAAATTCACCATTTCCCATGACAGCAATTCAACATAAATAACAAGCAGTCTTCCTTGTGAATTTAAAGTCAAAACTGATAACTAACACACATTAAGCTCCATAATGTCAAAGGTTATTTAAACCCTGATGTGCCTGAAGCCGAAGGACTTAGAGATATGATAAGATTTGTCACACCCTCAAATCCACTTGCGGAGTTTTAAACCGCGAGGCGTGTGAACAAACCAGGATCACAGTCAATAGTTACTCAGAACGACTCTAAATGCCATAATTTAAACAAAATCAACCAAAATACAAACTTTAAACAATGCAGAAGCGTTTGAAAATAACCCAAGTCAATAAAGTATAACTACGGCAAAACAAGTGCCAACCCACAAAGTAAACCATAATTGTTAAAATGTTAAATTGTCTTGAAGAATCGTGTCTTAATGCAGTGAACCATGCAGTGCTCCTATGGCAAGCAAGCTAGGACCTGAGAAAAGCATACTAAAATGTCAACATAGGTTGGTGAGTTCAAGAGTTTGAGTTCAATAAACATATAAACAGTTGTGGTATATATAAGCAGTGTATGGTAATAGATAGCTAGTCTATTATCAGTAAATATTAATACATATTGATTTCGCAATTGAAGCTGACTGTGATAGTTGTTGCCTCCTGTCACGACTTACCATGTCGTGACAATGTTCAATAGGACAAATTGCACCCGGTTGACCTCGAGTCACACAGGTGGGGCTCGTCAGACCCAGTAGTACTACCCAGTTTTCCCGCTATAAATATTAACAATTCGAAAGTGTGAGGACTTTTCCCATGGTAAACAACACTATATTAATATTATACACAACTTAAATATTAAAAGCGTTCGTAAAATACCAGTATGCTATCTCCCCCAAAAGAGATTAAATAAAGAGTGGGGCATGAACTCACCTGATGTATGCAAGAGTACTTAGGGTTTATTTGAGAAACGAGAGGATAGCCAACCTTCAAAGTTTACCTAGATCATGTGAGTACATAAGTACGTGTAAATGAAAGACATGTGGAACCCTAATCATACCAAAACCAAAGACTCAAGCTTCCAGAAAAAATAGACACGCTTGACCTAGTTGACCCGTTTGACCCGTTGGTGACATTATGAGTTATAATTCAAATAAAGCCAATGATCACATACAACATACATGATTAACATTCAAAGTATCATACACATGCTACATTATCCATACATAACACTTAAATCATAGCCATGCCCATGGCATACAACATACACCATAATCATTACTCACCAAACCCAAACATATATCCTAGCACTAACAACAACACACACCAACATCATACATGATCACCAAAGTCCAAATATCACCCATGATTATCCAAGCATGCCATACAACTAATTTAAAACGTTCTATCACACTAGAATTTATCCTTGAACATACTAGCAGGATCCTATCATCCCAAACATGATCATAACATCATACTTCAACGTTTACACGAATAAAGTTTCCCTTTTGGGAAGAACATCCCAAACTCTATCAAACATCCAAAGCATACATGAATTCATCAATAATATACCAATTCAAGCTCATACTAACACCTAAGCATGATCAACCACATCCAAACATCATAACTCATCATTCATATCCAAAAGTTACTATCTTTAGTAATGTATGAACTATAACATGTGTTCTTGATTCCCAATGATCACAACATCAATCTAACATCTAATCATCACCATGAACACATCCATACATCAATTCATCATAATTCAACATTTCATGCAAATAAAGTTACTATTATTAGTAACCTATGAACATCAACCCTAAATCATCAATTTCTTGCAAGATTCATGATTCCTAACATTCATACAACTTATTAATCACCACACATTCATCAAACAATCATCATTCATCCATAATCATGCCCAAAATCGAATTAGGGTTTGACTAGAATCAAAACCCATGATTAAACCACTAAAAACATGTATTCATCCATGATCGACGTTAACTAACATGTATTCAACCTAACTAACATATAAACATCATCAATTGATCAAAACTCAACACCAAGAACACCAATTTTGTGATTTAAGGTTCGGCCATAATGAAGAACATCACAAAAACATGAAAAATCTAACCTTTAAACGTGTAATGTAACAAAATTGAGACTTGTAATGCGTTGTATGCCTTGAGATCGATCAAATCCAATGTGTTCTTGCTTAATCTTGATCAAAATCGCAGGTTTGAGAGGGGACGAGGGAGGTTACGGTCGCACATGGGGAGGTGGGGGCTAGGGTTTATGTTTTACTTAATTTAATTTACATATTTACCCTTTAAACCCTTGTGTTTTGGTATTTTATAAAAAAACTAGACTTTAAACTCTTTTTAAAATTCCTTTAACTTAAAAATATAAAGATATGAACTAATAATTTTCATTACATGATTTATCTTTTCAAAACACAAGACATACGAACAAATAGGCACGTTTCCGCATTACGCGATTAATTTCTACAATCAGCAATAAATCGCGTAAACACATAATTTTAACACAACAATCACATAATCAATTTAATTAAATTAGTTTAACATTATTAATTATTATTAAGTCACCAATGTTAAACGACAACTAGTGTGTGCTCACGACACGTGTATACAAGACTTAACGGAACTAACGGAGTTTGGTAACGGAAATTTACCGGATGTCACAAGATTCTTATCTACCACAAGGGTAGCATATGCTATTACTATGAGACCACAATCTATAAGAATCCCATCAGGTCATTCTGAGAATCAGCTGAGGTAGTTGAAGATGATGTGTGAGAACACTGACTGGGAGAATCAACAATGAGCTCACTCTAACGATCACAGAAGAGTCTGTTACAAGATGTCTACAATTCGGTGATAATGCTAATGATCCTCTTGAATTAGATGATGAAAAAATAACCATATTTTTCATTGAAATTGGTTATGAAGGGAGTTATGAAGCAAAACAGATAGTCAAAGGATTAGTAGATCTGCCTTGGAGGTTCCTAATTCATATGTTCCAACACTGTCTATCAAAAAGAAAAATAGGATGGAACGACATTCCAGTCCTCACATCTTCTGCAATATGTTCTCTCTGCACCAACAGACCGTTTAATATGTCTGCATATATGTTCAATGGCCTAATCTCTAACATTCAAGAAGGATTAAGATACAAGTTTCTGATGTATCCCAAATTCATTCAATGTCTAATCAATGAATCATTTCATGGCATTGTTAATGAAGGACCCGTGCTTAACATCCCTCACTATGATGCAAGATCCTATAAGTACATCAAGAATAAGGACCCAAGGAACTTTTACAGTGGTGCCCACTCACCCCTTCTTCCTTGGATGATTCAACAATTAAATCAAGCAGGTCAAGCTCAACCACCTTCACAAGCAATAGCTCAACCTCCACCACAACTAATAGCTTAAACTTCACCACAACCATCTCCACAAACATTACCACATACATCATCACAACCTTCACCACAACCATCTCCACAAACATTACCACAAACTTCACCACAACCTTCACCACAACCATCTCCACAAACATTACCACAACCAACACCACAAACAACCCCTCAACCTACACCTATATCACCTCATCATCAATCTCCAATATCACCACATCAATCACCTATTTCTCCTTACCAACCTTTACCATCATCCCATGATCACCCTGCTAAAATAGAAGGATCAACAAGTGCATCTAAATCATCCAAATCATCTTCTAATG
Organism: Flaveria trinervia; assembly: GCA_025506515.1. Taxonomy (NCBI): domain Eukaryota; kingdom Viridiplantae; phylum Streptophyta; class Magnoliopsida; order Asterales; family Asteraceae; genus Flaveria; species Flaveria trinervia. The sequence continues at coordinate 10,491,403 of CM046446.1, forward strand.
AGGAGGATCATCATGATCAAATCATTGCTATGAAAGAACCTTCGGAGGTTGCTCCTTCAGAGAGCTATGCTGAATCTAACATCAACAGGCCTGATGAAAAGGATGAACTAATCTCTGAGCTCTTACTTAAAGTGGAAAGGATGGAAAGAACCTTAAACAGGAGAGCTGGAATCATCAATGACAGGATTTTGGAACTAGATGAGAAAGAAAGTGAAATGAAAGAACTAAATAGAAATATACAGCTGAAAAAAAGAAAAAGACAAGGAGATTGAGTACCTAAAAGCTGCACTAACCATTCTAGAGATGAAATCAGTGGTCATGTGGACACTCTTGCTATTAAGACTATAGCAATGGAGGAACAAGAAAACATCATTGAGGAACAAACATAAATCATTTCTAGTCTTGAAAAAGAGCTTCAAAGTCAAAACAAAAGAATCTCTGAACTAGAACTGATAATTGAAAGTCAAAGAAGTAAAATGGATGATGAAAAGAAAGATGAAGAACAAGAAAAGGAAGATGTGGATGATAACAAGTATATGTCTAAAAATGAAGAAAAAAGGGGTGAGGCAAGTCAAACAGAGTTTAAAGATCAAAGTCTAGATATGGTAGTGTATTCTGGAAACACAGATGACTCTAACTATGAAAAAGCTGAATTTGAAGAACTCTAGTGCATTGAATAGTTTTTCATCTAAAAAATTCAGCATTGATGATGACTTTTGGGAATTTGTAAACAACAAAAGAACCGATTCAAAGCCTATTGTTTTTATCCCTAAATCACCAGTGCCTTTGGAGAAGGAATTGACTTTGCAAATTGTCCCTGCTATCTCTTTATCTGAAGAACAAAAAGAAAAAATCAAGGAAATGTATGAAAAAGAAAGGAAAGAAGAAACTGAAACAAAATAGAAAGAGGAGGAGAAAAGTAAAATGAATGATCAAGGGCCAAGCAACCTGAAAAAGTACCTGAACCAGAAGAACAAGCTGAAACCTCTAGCCCTCAACTTCAAACTTACTCACGAAAAAGGAAATACTTAGCTGAAAAAGCTAAGGGTAAAAGACCAATAGTTGAAGAAGAACCAGTTAAGAAACAAAAAGATGACCCCAGAAGTCTAGCAGCAATTGCTGAACTTTTGGAAGAACATGAGCAGGCAGAAGCTCAATTGAAGAAATTAGCTGGTGCAGTTGATTTAGAAGAAGGTGAGATTGCTGGTGGATATGAAGCTGAAAAGGATGTTCTTATGGGCAGTCCCATGAAAGCAGAACAGGTAGTGGAAGACATGGTATCCAAAGCTCAAACTGATGACTTGATGATTAAAGCCATGATTTTGTTCAATCAAGGATATGATCCTGATGAAGTGTTTGAAATGACATATGAAGGGATGAAAGAAAAAGAAAACAAAGTGAAAAGGCTGCTTGATCCAAACATTGAAACAGAGTATGAGAAAGCAATCACCAAGGATACTCCAAAGCATAAAGATTCCTCTTTGAAGAAATCAACCGGGTATGAAAGACCATTGCCAAGAAGGGGTCCCCTACACAAGCTATCTTCAATGAAGAAATCGTCTCCATCCCATGAACCATTATTTCCTGATCCTTATAATATGTCTGATAAGGAAATGAAGGAATATCTCTCAAGTCAGGGGTTTACGAGAAGAAGGATAGGAAACATGAAGACAACTTATTAAGGGCTGCAACTCTTCAATTGATTAATGAGAAGAAAGAAAAACTCAAGAAGCTAGAAGAAGAATTAGCAAGCACCAAACCAAGAAGTAGAGTATCAGCTGAAGACATGATGCTGAACCAGAAAGACCAAGAACTACTTGCCCCAGTGCTCCACAAGTACCCTGAATGGTTTGCTGAACCATCTTAGTTGGAACTGCAAGAAGGATTGACTACTGCAGAACTTATCAAAGGGGTGTCTACTCCCAAGGGTAAGGTAGGTCAAAAGATAATAGCCTGGAAGTACGATAGTACATGGAATATGTTCATGGTGAAGAGGATCTCAGGGCTAGTACAATTCTTTATAGAGTACTCAGCTCTTGTAAATGCCCTAGAGATTCATGATTTGAAGGAGCTAGCACAACTTGAACTGATCAATCATGCAACTATGTTCAGGGGATATGAATTTGAGAACATACTTAAGATGTTCAAAAAAACAAACAACTTCAATTCATTAAAGACAATATGCTTGAGAAAAGATAAAACATTTGTCAATCCCCTTGATAAGAGAAAAGGTGCAAGCAGAAGAAACTGTATTCCCTGAGTTGAAGGTAAATCCAACCGAATCATTGAAGAGGAAAGTAGTGTCTGGTACTCATTCTTCCACTCCCATCTCAAACGTGTACTATGATGAGAAAACCTATGAGATGGTGATTGAAAGGAAGTGGGGAGGAAAGGAGGGAGCTGAAATAAGATTATTCGGTGGATATGAAGTAAGACTACTTGATGAATCATACATCCACTACATTTATACCAGGCACATCGGGGAAATAAACAACAAATTGGGTGAACAAGACATGCACTTCTTTCTGAAATGCATCAAGTTGCTAAAACTGGCATATGATCGGATAAGTGCTAAAAGAGACAAAAGAAAGAAGAAGAAATCACCACTGCAACTTGGAAATATTGTTAAACTTGAAGTGGATGTGGGGGGAGCTTACTGATTCATAGAGATGGTCTTTCTACAATCTCCATTTGGGAGCCTATTTCATTGAAAAAGTTACCAATGGAAGCCATCTACAACATGAGCAAAATGAAGATCCATGTGCTAAGTAGAGACAGGATGTCAGAAGCAACTAATTTTGTGAACATGATCAAGGCTATCCTGGATCCTACTAAAGCTTCATTCATATTACCTCCAGAAGACCCAGCTGAATCATCACAACATCAATCACCTCCTAAACATTAAGGAAAACTAGGCTGTATAATCCTTAAGGGGAGTATTGTTGCACCCTGAAAGGATCATACATGCCAACTTAATGGGTGAATTGATGATTGCTTAGCTGGAATCCCACAACTCCAAGAAGAAATGCGGATGAAGATCTGCAAGGAAAATAACGTGTTATCTTCCGCATTAGTTAATGCGGAAGACATAACTCTGATGCGGACAAGTGTTTACTCTTCCACATTGACTAATGCGGAAGACACAATACTAATGCTGAAGAACAAGTTACTCTTCCGCATTGACTAATGCGGAAGAACAAAAGAAGATGCGGACAAAACTTTGCTCATCCGCATTGACAAATGCGGAAATCCGACCAAATGCGCATAAGTATTTGTTCATCCGCATTAACCAATGCGGATGACCAACTTACTAATGCATGATCAAGTGGAGATGCTGATCAAGATGATCTCATCCATATTTGTCAATGCGGATGAACAAGCAGAGATGCAGATCAAGACTTAGACTAGTTTCTAATGTAATAGGTCAGGGGTAGTTTAGTAATTTTGTAAAGGCATCTTGTCTGCCTATAAATAGAATAGTTTACCTCGTACTGAGGTGACGGCTGATAGATAGAGAGTTTTTGTTGTAATTATTCTTTATAATTTATCAACTTTCATATATCAGTACAAACAATATTTATGAGTATTTTTCTTGCTTTGAATGTTCTTTGATTGTTTGTTTCCGCCACTCAATCATTGATTTGATTATCATATTCGATTCACAGTAAGAATATCACTCTTACTCAACCCCAATCAGCAACCCTAACCTTAAGCGTGCCTGCAACATAAGAAGACATGCTAAAGTATGTCAACACAAGGTTTGTTAGTTCATAGGTTTAAATAAGCAAATATGTTTGAATGTTTTCTTTGGTAAAAGTAAACAAAGGTATACCATTGGTAGCTAGCCTATATATTGAGTTACTTAGCGTTTCGAACGAAAGGTGACTGTTTGTGAGTTGTTTTGCCTTCTGCCATGTCTTATCACAGAAAAATGGCAAATGTCTAGGTCAATTAAACACCCGTTTGAACTCCAGTCGAGTTAGCGCGACTAACACGGATGGGGTTTTTCAAACCCAGTAGTACTACTCAAAATTACCTCGCTAATCCATTATGAACGGTTCGAGTGTGTAAAGACTTACATGATAATGTTTGCACTACAACTATAGGCGATATACCAATAATACTAAAATAAGATAAATAGAATAGTTTGCATGCTTCTCCCCCCAAAAGGAAAGTAAGTAAAAGTAATGCCGTGAAAACTCACCTTAGATGCGTAGTATAAACACGAAGAGTAACAATCAAAAGCTAATGACTGGGTAGTGAGATTGAGATTCTCACTTAGGATCGAATATAATGATTGAGTTAGTGCTTGAATGACGGAATCATACAATCAAGAAACATTAATGCAGAAGAAATACTCATAAATGCTTTGTATATATTAATAAAGGTGATTGATTACAATAACTGCTAGGGTTTAGCAAGAAAAGTAATAATGCACCTAGGGAATACAAAAATATTTTAATTGTCTGTTTTTTGTCACACCATGTACGAGGCTGTTTATTCTATTTATAGGCAGACAGGTTGCCTTTTACAAAATGACTAAATTACCCCTGCCTATTACATCAGAACTAGTCTAAGTCTTTATTTGCATTTCTTCTTGTTCATGCGTATTGGCAAATGCGGATGAGTTGACTTGATCATCATTCTTTACTTGATCTTCCGCATTAGTATGTTGGTCATCCACATTGGTTAATGCCGATGAAAAAAATACTTCTGCGCATTTGTTTGGTCATCCGCATTGTCAAATGCGGATGAACAAACACTTCTCCGCATTCTTCTAAGCTATCCACATTGTTAGTGCGGAAGAACAAACACTTATCAGTATTTGTTTTATGACTTCCGTATTAACAAAAATGCGGTTAGCCATACTTGGTTGTTCTATTCAACAGGATCTTCATCTGCATTAATTCTTGGACTTGTGGGAACCTCAGCAAAGCAACCATCAACTCACCAATTGAATAGGCATGTATGGTCCTTTCAGGGTCCAACAATACTCCCCCTAAGGATCATACATCCTATGTTTTTCAATATTGGGTGGTGATTGAGGTTGTGAAGTTTCTGCTGGGGTTAGATTTTAAATCACTGTAGCAAATGTGGATGTGGAAATTTTAATTATTTTGGTTATCTGCATTTGTTTACTGTTGCAAATGTGGAAGAGTTAAACTTATGATTTTAGGCATCCGTATTTGCACACTGTAGCAAATGCGGAAGTTTGAACTTATGATGTTAAGCAACCGAATCTGCACACTGTAGCAAATGCGAAAGTTTGATTACCTAAGTTTTCTTTTATCTGTATTTGTGTACTGTGGCAAATGCGGAAGAACAAAGTTCATAAGCATTTGTTCACTGTAGCAAATTCGATAGAACAAAATTTTCACATTTACATAATCATCATTCATTGTGACAGAAGAGATTAAGCATTTATTTCTGTTTGAATGTACACGAAACTTGAAGATACATATCCACAAATGCGGTTGATGATTAAATCAACAAATGCGGATGAGTAAAACAAATGTGGAAGTGTAACTTTTATCCATATTGACAAATGCGGTTGAACACTTGAAAAACATTATATCCGCATTGACAAATGCGGTAGAACATTTTTTGTTCCGCATATCCTTCAAAAGTTCATGTATACTTTTAACAAACTAATGCGGTAAAGTACAATCTTTGTCTGAATTAGTTTTACTTAGAAATAAAAAGTTACCCGCATTGGTTATAAGCATGGGTTACCTTCACCCGTATTAACCAATGCACTTACCTGCATTAACTTTTGAACTTAATCATAAGTTAATATGTCTATTTTGGTTTTTCTTGTTATGAAGAGATGTCATTGATTGATTTTTCTTATGAAGTTGTTGAAAGTTGATGTTGTCAATTCTTGCTTGGATTGACTTGTATGTCAGAAGTGATACAAGTTTCCCATTGTTTGATTGATCTTGGACTTTTGATGCTTTCAAGAATCTGTATAGGCTGCGATACTATGGTATAACTTCTGCATCAACACATGCATTTTCTTTTTGTTTTGTTTTTTGATTTTTAATAAAGTAATTTAAGATAGTAAACATCTTACAGGCTTAATCAAAAAATTTAAATTACTCCCCCTAAAGTTTATATCCATATATGAATAGAAACTTTAATGATTTAAAAACTTTTTGAATATAATTTTGATTATTTATAATAAAGAGAAAGATGTCTTTTGTTGGATCATATCAATCTTACATTACATATGTGCATCCTTTATGATAAAATGGACATGTTTAGGAACTTGATGATTGAAGGTATGTTTGTCCACTTAAACTCATACCAGGTTGATATTTCGATGCAAGTGATATTTATCATGTTTTTGGTTGATTTAATTATTCAATATGTACCTCACTCACAAAAGCATAGAATGATCAACCATCCTTATACAATGCATGTTAGAATTGTTTCACAACTTTTCTTACCAGGTTACTTAAGTTATGAGAACTCATTTTCACTGATCCTCATTGGGATTCTTTTACTTTGATCTTTTTTCATGATGATCCATATTGGGATTATTTTCACTTCACTTTGGAAGGTGATCCATGATGAGATTTTTTTTATTCACCTGGAATGTATTACTTTTGTAGATTCATCCAATTTGGATATGTTCCTCATTGAGAATCTTTTGGATCAGTACATCTGCACTATGTGCTTGTTTCATCAGGTCTTTGTTTAGCAAAACAAAGATGAAACTTGATGTAGGTGAAAGAGATTCATAAAGTATCATTACCTAGTGTGTTTAGGTTACTACACACACATGCACTCAGATAAGCCATTACATACCTGTACCTTGAGAGGAGTGTTTCACTATTGAATAAGATTTTAATTAATCACTACATGTATCTTCTCTCCAAGTTGAGCCTACTAACATATCTGGTAAGTCATGACAGTCTCTCAAATTTTGAAATTAAGCACAGTGAATGATATAATGACTGTAATTATATCATTTCCCATATATTCTTTTCTTCATCAAACTTAGCTTCTTTTTGTGATTTTCTAATAATTTTTGAGATGTTTTGTTGTTGTTGTTTTAATTGGTTTTACTTGAAGTTAATTATGCCAATTGATTGAACTAGGAATTCAAACCTACCAGGTTCAAATGCCTTAGTAAATAGACCAGCCAATTGATTTTCAGTGGATACTTGAATCAATTTGATCAACCCTTTTTCAGCACAGTCTCTTAAAAAGTGATATCTAATATCAATGTGTTTGGTTTTTGAGTGCTGAACTGGATTATTTGTTATGAAAACAGCTGCTGTGTTGTCAATGTGAATTGGTTTGTGCAAGAAGTTAAAACCATAATCAAGCATCTGGTTTTGAATCCAGAGAACTTGAGAGCAACAGGCTGATGTTGTAATACACTCAACTTCTGCTGTTGATACAGATACGTTTGTCTGCTTCTTGCATTACCAAGAGACTAGTCTGGGACCAAGAAATTGACAACCTCTAGATGTGGACTTTTTATTGAAGTTGCATCCTCTATAATTGTTGGACCAACAGAACCAATGAGCTAGATCAGAAAAACCTTTAAGTCCCACAGACATCAAAACAACTGAAGTGATCTACAAAGTCTAAAGACAAAGTCTGAAGATAACTGCTGAAGACAAAGTCTGAAGACAACTGCTGAAGACAAAGTCTGAAGATAAATGCTGAAGACAAAGTCTGAAGACAAAGTCTGAAGACAAAGTCCGAAGACAAAGTCTGAAGACAAAGTCTGAAGACAAAGTCTGAAGACAAAGTCTGAAGACAACTGCTGAAGACAAAGTCTGAAGACAAAGTCTGAAGATCAAGTTCTCAGAAGTTGTCACAACAGCTGAAGTAGTTCTCTTTAGTAGTTGTGATGGTTTACATTTCAGTAGTTTGTAATCAGTAGTTTTATGTTATGTAAAACATCTGAAGTTCTTATACTTCAGATGTTATAACTTCAGTAGTTGTAATGTTAGTTTATACTTAGCTTTTAATGAAGGTGTCCTTAGTTGTTGTGGACATCTTCAGTAGTTTAGTTTAATTTCAGTTGTTTGTATAAATCAGTTTGATGTCACTATCATGTGACATCAGTTGATGTCACATTCCTTATAAAAGGAATGTTGACCTAATTTCCCTTGACGGGAAGTTTGTGCATGAATGAAAACATTCTTTTTGCAGAAAACTCTTTCTCTATAACTATTACTGTTTAATTGAATATTCATATTATTCTTGCTAGTATTTTGTCTAATTCGTGTGCTATTCTGCTGCAAATCCTAATCTAATTGATCAAACTAGATCTCAATCCCTTTCAAATGGTATCAGAGCAGGCATAGAATTTAGAAATCACACACTTAATGAATTTTATTTCTCTAAGGGAATCAAGAGGCAATTTAGCATTCCTAGAACTCCTGAACAAAATGGAGTGGTGGAGAGAAAGAACAGGACCCTTATTGAAGCTGCAAGGTCAATGTTGGTTGATTCTGGTTTGCCACTAACCTTTTGGGCTGAAGTTGTTAACACAGCTTGTTATGTGCAAAATAGAGTATTGGTAAATCAAAGGTTGAATCAAAGGTTGATGAAGACTCCTTATGAAGTGTTACATCATTTGGCTCCTCTGATTTCCTTCTTTAGAGCATTTGGGTGTCCCTGTTATATTCTCAACACAAAGGATCCACTTTAGAAGTTTGAATCAAAGGTGGATGCAGGGTACTTTGTTGGGTATTCCTCTACTTGCAAGGCATACAAAGTTTTTAATTGCAGATCAAAGATTGTAGAAGAAACCTTGCATGTAAAGTTTAATGAATCTCCAAAGGAGAAAATCCCACAAAACCTTGTGAAGTTATTTGATCTGGATATACTGCAATATATTCCTTATCAGTCTCCAAATGTTGCAGGTTCTGTGAATCCATCATCTTCTGCAACCTGTTATCCATTTGTTGGTATAAATGCAAGTTTTAGTGATCAACTTCCTGAGTCTACTAAACTTGATGTTCCTGTAGCTTCAGCAGTTCCATCCACAACAAATGCTGATGAGATCTCTAAATCCTCAACTTCATTTGAATTATCATCTCATTCTAGGTTTCAAGAATCTGGATCACCATCTGTTGCTGCTAAATCACCTACAAACACTTGCACAGATCTTATTGAGTATCAAGAACTGAAGAATCATCCCATGTCTCAGATCATTGGTGACATCAATGCTGGTGTTTCAACCAGAAATCAATTATCCAACTTTTGCTTCTATGCTCTCTTCATCAGTCAGCAAGAGCCAAAGAATTATCATATTGCATTAAGAGACAATGAATGGGTTGAAGCTATGCAACTTGAGCTTTTTCAGTTTCAAAAGCAGCAAGTGTGGGAACTGGTTCCTCTTCCCCAAGGTAAGTGTGCCATAGGCACTAAATGGGTGTTTAGGAATAAAACTGATGAAAAAGGCTAAATTTTCAAGAACAAGACCAGACTGGTTGTACAAGGCTTTTCACAAGAAGAAGGTATTGATTATGATGAAACCTTTGCCCCTGTAGCCAGACTGGAAGCAATCAGATTGTTTTTAGCTTATGCTGCCTTCCATAATCTCAAAGTTTTTCAAATGGATGTCAAAAGTGCATTCTTATATGGTAAAATAAAAGAAGAAGTTTATGTGTGCCAACCACCAGGTTTTGAAGATCATAAACATCCAGATTGGGTGTATAAGCTTGATAAGGCTCTTTATGGACTAAAACAAGCACCTAGAGCCTGGTATGAAACACTGTCCAATTTTCTTCTTCAAAATAATTTCACTAGAGGCTCCATAGATAAAACCTTGTTCATTAAGAAAGTAGGCTTGCATAAACTCCTTGTTCAAATTTATGTTGATGATATTATTTTTGCATCCTCTGATCCACAGTTGTGTGATGCCTTTACTAAGTTGATGCAACAAAAGTTTGAAATGAGTGCCATGGGAGAATTACAGTTCTTTATGGGGTTGCAAATCAAACAAAAGGCTGATGGAACTTTCATTCATCAGTCAAAATATACAAAGGATTTGTTGACAAAAGTTTGATTTACAAAACTGTAAGCCCTGTTCTACTCCCATGTGTAGCACCACACAATTGGATGCTGATCAGAAAGGTAAAGTAGTTGATGAAACTCTTTACAGATGTATGATTGGTTCCTTGATGTACCTTACAGCTTCTAGACCAGATATTATGTTTGCAACTTGTGTCTGTGTTGGACCAAAAGAACCAATGAGCCAAGATCAGAAAACCTCTAAGTCCCACATGGTATAACAACAACTGCTGAAAGCTTCATCAGCAGTTTGACAAGTGCTGAAGACTTCAACAGCTGAAGATCAAGTGCTGAAGACTTCAACAGCTGAAGAACTAAAGTGCTGAAGTACAACAGCTGAAGAACACAAGTACTGAAGCTGAACAGCTGAAGAACACAAGTGCTGAAGCTGAAAGACCAAAGTACTGAAGTACAACAGCTAAAGTGTTTATAAGTGCTGAAGATCAACAACTGATGTACAAAGTCTGAAGACAAAGACTGAAGACATCAGCTGATGATATCTACTGAAGTCATCAGCTGATGAAACATCTGAAGGTCAAAGCCTGAAGATCAAGTACTGAAGCTTCAGTAGTTTGTCACAACTGCTGAAGAGTACTTCTTCAGTAGTTATGATATCAGTTTTTTTTATATTTCTAGTTTCAGTAGTTTTGTAAAACGACTGAAGAGCTTGTTCTTCAGTCGTTGTAGTTTCAGTAGTTTTATATTTTTTAGTAGTTATAACAACTGATAACACTTAGAACTTTTTGTAAGAAGATGTCAGCTGTTTTGACATCTTCAGTAGTTGTGTTTCAGTTGTAATAAATCTGTTAGATGTCACTATCAAGTGACATCAGCAGACGTCACATCTCTTATATAAGAGGTGTCGACCTAATCATAATTGTGACATTCTGTTACCACGAAAGCGAATATTGAATGAAATATATTTGCAGATATTCTCTCTCTCTAGATTTCAGGCTGCTCCTAAAGAGTCTCATTTGATTGCAGTCAAGAGAATCTTTAGATATTTGCAAGGTACACAATCTCTAGGTTTATGGTATTCCACTGGACACTCTTGCAAATTAGTTGCTTTTTCAGATAGTGACTATGCAGGGTGCAAGTTAACTAGAAAGTCAACTTCTGGTGGTTGTCAATTCCTAGGCAACTGTTTGATTTCTTGGCAGAGTAAGAAACAAACATCTGTTGCTACATCAACTGCTGAGGCCGAGTACATTGCTGCTGCAAGTTGCACCTCTCAGGTACTCTGGCTTCAGAACCAACTTCTGGATTATGGCATTACAGAGACTAAGACTCCATTGTTAATGGATAGTGCTTCAGCTCTGTGTATTGTCAAAAACAGTCCAGCACTCTAGGACCAAACATATAGAGATCAGACATCATTTTATTCAGGATTGTTTTGAAAAAGGTCTGATTGATCCTAAGTTTGTACCTAGTGCTGATGAGCTTGCAGATATTTTTACTAAGCCTTTGGATAGTTCTACTTTCCAAAACCTTGTGTTAAGGCTTGGTATGCTGCAGCTAGAATAAGTGACAACTACTGATGATTTCAGTAGTAATTACTGGTGATCATTGGTACCCATGTCACATATAAGTACTGATGAGTCCTTTTCCCTTCAGTAGTTTTATAACTACTGATGGCTAAATGCCTCATAAGTACTGAAGTACTTTATCTGTTCCAAACTACTGATGTAGTTAAAACTACTGATGTAGTTACAACTACTGAAATTAGTATAAACAGGTAAGTACTGATGTCCTATGAAACACCTGAAAATCTGATGCAAAGTCTGATGAGTAAGTGTTGAGGACAGCATGAAACAGCTGAAAGGCTATGAATTGACGACAACTACTGAAGAGAACTTCTCTTCAGTTGTTTCAACAACTGCTGTTTCATTCTAAACAACTGAAGCAAAACCATGTCTTCAGTAGTTTTATAACTACTGATGACTAATACCAAGTCTTCAGTTGTTTACAACAGCTGATGACAAAACCACTGTCTTCAGTAGTTTCACAACTACTGATGACAAACACCAAGTCCTCAGTTGTTTCAATCATCAGAAGTCAAAACCACGGTCTTCAGTAGTTTTCTAACTTTTGATGCCTAACACCACGACTTCAGCTGTTTCAACGTCTGAAAGGATCATACCATGTCAACAGTCGTTTAAAACTACTGATGACTAACACCACATCCTTCAGTCGTTTTCTTACCCGTACCCTATAAATATCCCTGACCTAATCCTTCAATGCTTCATCTTCTTCAAACCTAACGTTCCTCTCCAAAACTTCCCTCTTCTCAATGGCGTCCATGCAAATTAAACCGCGACACAACTGTGTTGCCTACCTTACTAAATCGCCTGTCTGGGCTAAGTTCGATACTGCTATCGATCTTATGGTTCAATCCCAATACAAAAGGCATTTCTTCTGAATCCCATACTACATGCCGAATCCCTCCAACAGTTTTGGATGAACGTTACTATTACCACTGGGGAGAACAACACACCATCTCTCCAGTCGGTGTCAACAACAAAGAAGTGGTCATCACTCCTGCAATAATCCGCCAAATCTTCATCTGGATGATGCTATTTCTCCTGCTGGATATCCGAAGGGCACCACAGATCTATCCTTTGCCCAACATGGATATTAAGGCAATCTCAGTGCCTCCACTATCATGAAGAAACACTTCCATGACGCCAAACACCTAATTTTTCACATGGTGAATGTATGTTTGGCTCCTAAGACTTCGTCTTGGGATCAAATGTCGACAAAGTGGCAGCAGGTAATGTATTCTATTCTTGAGCAACAACCGTTAAATTTTCAGAAATAATATTTTCGGAGCTCAAGGATATGGCTCAAAAACTAATTGCTAACCGTTGGATACTATATCCACGGTTCATAATGGCCATCATTACAAACCAGCTTAATGCTGAGGGACTTGTTGGCTTGGGAGTCCCTGCTACGGCTGTTCTGCCGGAAGTATACTCCCGGCACAACTCTGACCAGACACTCAAATTGGCTGCCAAGCTGCGAAAACCCACGCAGCTGGAACCCACAGCCACCACCTCCAAATCAAAAGTCCCCACCAAACCCACCAAAACGAAACCGAAAACCGCTACTCAGGGAATTGAGTCCCCTGAGGATGCCCCTGCAACACAAACGCAGGAGATATCCACTGGTCCAAACCCCCTAGTGGATATAAGGACTCTTCCAGCCATAGCCGCTCAGGATTCCTCTCAACAGGAGCCTGCAGCAACCATAAAAGGGTTACCTACACATCTGGAATCTTCCTCACTTGAGAGGATTGCCATTGAAGAGCACAACCTCCCCAGGTGCACACACTTCTATCCCTTCACCCCATACAACCGCCCCTCACAGCCCAACTTTAATAGTTGCACAAGTGCTGACTCAACTGCACTCCTCACCCCCTCCCCAGAAACCTCTTACTACTGGGAACACCTCTACAATTGAGGGGGAGGAACACAGTGCAATTGAGAACCCACAGCACAGGGTTTACCACTTCTATCTCCTGGTGTAGATAAGGAGGTTAGAATATCTAGTGAGGCTGCCACCTCTTCTGAATCAGCACATGATCAGAATGAGGCTGGTAACATTGCTAAGACCTCACTAGAGGCAACAGCTGATGATGGACATTGTCCTGAGGCTGGAAGTCCCCAGTACCAAGCAAAAGGGGCACATGCAACAACTGGTCTACACCCAGTGCATGTAAATCCTGCTCCAAGTAGGAGGTCAGATGATTCAGCTTTGGCTGATGATGACCTGGGCTTTTTCTACGATGTTCTTGCCCAGAACACAATCCTTAAAGAGAAAGTCAGTAGGCTGCAAAACCTACTTGACCAACTCTCACAAGGAGAAAGACCATCTGCCTCCACCAACCCACAGATGGCACCTTCAGTTGAAGGTTCCCCAAACACTGAGCCACTCCAACTCAACCACCTGCCTCTGCTTCAGGCCCTATTTCTCAGGAAGAACCTCCTGAGCAAATAGGTGCTGTACTTCAAAATTCCCTCCCTCTCATCACACCCATAATCACTGATATTGTGACTAAAGCCATTGATGAGAGGCTTTCCTCAACTTTACAACCTTGATTGATGCTGCTGTGCAAAAGACACTTTCTGCGGTACAAACCCCTTCCTCCAATGCATCCAAAAAGGGGAGAGTACTGCAGTGAAGAAAAGAAGAGGAAAAGAACAGAGGAAAAGAAGGAAGAGAAGCAAGCCCAAGAGGAGGAGAAAGAAAAGCAACCACTGCTCACTACAAGCAAGCAGAAAAGTGCTGAGGATCAACCTACTGAAGACAAATCCTTGGAAGAGCTGGTAAAAGAAGCGACACTACACACAGCCGATCCATGGATAAAATAATTGAACACTCTTCAGGCAAGGGTTTGATACAGCCACATTGGATAGTGAGATCAGAAGGTTGGAAGTGCAAGAGATTCAAACCCGATGGGCTGGGTATGATGCTCTTGAAAAAGAGAGATTGGAGATCATGGTCCGCTTCATTGCAAAATACTTAGGAAGATCTTTAATGGAGATTCGCGCGTGGACCAGAGACAGTATTCTGGCTATAGCCACCAGAATCTGTCTGGCTGAGCAATTCCACAGGGGATTATTGTTGAAGCCCTTGATGAGGCTGGGGCTGGTAAAAGGTTGGAAATGGCAAAACTTACAAAGGCTAAACTTACTACAAAGATGCTGGATCAACCTTCCCTTCCACCCACTCAAACACTGCCTACCTCAAAGCCCAAATCCAAACAACCACAATCACAACCCACAAAACTAACTCCCTCACCATCTAAACCAACAGCCGATGATGCACCTAAGAAGAAGAAGAGAAGGGTGTTGAGGCTAGAAGAAGAAGAAGAAGAGGATGATGTGAAGAAGATAGGATGCCTCTGTCTGCAGTCCTAACACTGGCGAAAGCCAAACTATGCCCATCACTCCCACCTCACAGATGGATGTTGTGAGAGTAAAAATTGAAGAAGAGGAGCAGCAAAAGCTTCATGATGATGAAATGCTGAAAAGCATTGACAAAACCTATGCTGCTTCCTCATCAATTATCAGCATGAGAAAGAAGCTCTGAGATTGTACACTCTCGCCAACACATTTCAATATCAGAAGGAAAGGGGAGAGTATGGCCTGATCCGAGGGTGGCTCACAGGATTGTAAAGAAAGACATTCCTTCGAGATACAAGGGTCAAGTCAAGAGGATCGTAGATGAAGAGATCACAGTGGCCCTTGTAGTGTCACCCTGGGAGATTGTCGAAGATTTCAAGAAGGCCTACGAGACTAAACAACCACCCCAGAAGATGCTAGAGAACAGGATTATCAAAAAGGGGTTAGTCTACAAGAGGCTTGAGAACTTCAAACAGAATGAGCTAAGTCTGCTACTCGAAGGGAATCATCCTGATGAGTTTGCATATAGACAAATTACAACTGTTGAGCTCAAGAACGGCAAACAGGCCAAGTACATCTCAGAGCTGTATGGGCGAGAAGGATTGTTTGATGGTGAAGCCAAGAACCTGACCATGGAAGAACAAATCATGTTTCTCAGAGCCTACACCAGAGAATCCTACAGGCTCATACACGGGAAGTAGATTCCATGAATGGGATAACAACTCTGTGTCCAGTTCCCCAAAGCAGAGTTCCCATTCATATCTTGCCAAACAAATATCAGAGACTTCTTCCCAGGCCGGAGCTTATCTGGGTCATCTTC
The DNA here is from genome assembly GCA_025506515.1 of Flaveria trinervia. NCBI lineage: Eukaryota > Viridiplantae > Streptophyta > Magnoliopsida > Asterales > Asteraceae > Flaveria > Flaveria trinervia. The sequence continues at coordinate 10,507,168 of CM046446.1, forward strand.
TCTACTGATCAAGAAGGAAAAAGACCAATCTTTTGCCAACAATAAGTGGGATAATAAATAACTTAGAGGTTTTGGCTGCATTGGTTCAGGGGGAGTTTGTTGGACCAAAAGAACCAATGAGCCAAGATCAGAAAACCTCTAAGTCCCACATGGTATCACAACAACTGCTGAAAGCTTCATCAGCAGTTTGACAAGTGCTGAAGACTTCAACAGCTGAAGATCAAGTGCTGAAGACTTCAATAGCTGAAGAACTAAAGTGCTGAAGTACAACAGCTGAAGAACACAAGTACTGAAGCTGAACAGCTGAAGAACACAAGTACTGAAGCTGAACAGCTGAAGAACACAAGTACTAAAGCTGAACAGCTGAAGAACACAAGTGTGAAGCTGAAAGACCAAAGTACTGAAGTACAACAGCTGAAGTGTTTATAAGTGCTGAAGATCAACAACTGATGTACAAGTCTGAAGACAAAGACTGAAGACATCAGCTGATGATATCTACTTTGAAGATCAAGTACTGAAGCTTCAGTAGTTTGTCACAACTGCTGAAGAGTACTTCTTCAGTAGTTGTGATATCAGTAGTTTTATATTTCTAGTTTCAGTAGTTTTGTAAAACGACTGAAGAGCTTGTTCTTCAGTCGTTGTAGTTTCAGTAGTTTTATATTTTTTAGTAGTTATAACAACTGATAACACTTAGAACTTTTTGTAAGAAGATGTCAGCTGTTTTGACATCTTCAGTAGTTGTGTTTCAGTTGTAAAAAATCTGTTAGATGTCACTATCAAGTGACATCAGCAGATGTCACATCTCTTATATAAGAGGTGTCGACCTAATCATAATTGTGACATTCTGTTACCACGAAAGCGAATATTGAATGAAATATATTTGCAGATATTCTCTCTCTCTATAACCGTCTTTGTTCTTTATTGAATATCCTTTTGTTCTTGTGAATCGTCTAATTCATTGTTTGAATTCCGCTGTAATACTCTTCAATCAATCAAACATAGATCACTGATCCTAACAGTCTGTGCTAGATTTCAGGCTGCACCTAAAGAATCCATATGATTGCAGTCAAAATAATCTTTAGATATTTGCAAGGAACTCAATCTCTAGGACTTTGGTATTTCACTAGGCACTCTTGCAAATTAGTTGCTTTCTCTGATAGTGACTATGCAGGGTGTAAATTAACCAGAAAGTCAACCTCTAGTGAATGCCAATTTCTAGGTAACTGTTTGGTTTCTTGGCAGAGTAAGAAACAAACCTCTGTTGCTACATCCACTGCTGAAGCAGAGTACATTGCTGCTGCAAGTTGTACATCTCAGATACTATGGCTTCAGAATCAATTACTGGATTATGACATTACAGAGACTAAGACTCCTTTACTGATGGACAGTGCTTCAGCTCTTTGTATTGTTAAGAATCCTGTCCAGCATTCTAGGATCAAACATATTGAGATCAGACATCATTTAATCAGGGATTGTTATGAAAAAGATTTGATTGATCCAAAGTTTGTTCCTAGTGCTGATGAGCTTGCAGATATATTTACTAAGCCTTTGGACAATGCAACTTTTCAAAATCTTGTGCTAAGGCTTGGTATGCTACAGCTTGAATAATTTGACAACTACTGATGATCTCAGCTCCCAATTACTGATGAGCATCAGTATACAGCTGTCACAAATAGGCACTAAAGTTATTTTATCTTCAGCAGTTTTTCATAACTACTAAAGACTAAATTCCTTAAAGTACTGAAGTACTTTATCTGTTGCAAAGTACTGAAGTGGTTACAACTACTGACGTATGTTCTAACAAATAAGTACTGATGACCAATGAAACATCTGAAAATCAGATAATCTGCTGAGTAAGTGTTAAGGTCAAATGAAACAACTGAGATATGTGAATTGACGATAACAACTGATGAGTAATTTTATTCTTCAATTGTTTCAAATAACTGCTGTTTCATTTCCAAACAACTGAAGCCAAACCAAGTCTTCAGTAGTTTTTCAACTACTGATGACAAACACTAAGTCTTCAGTTGTTTACAACACCTGAAAGTTAAAACCATGTCTTTAGTTGTCTTCTAACAACTGATGACTAAAATCATCACTTTCAGCCATTTTCTTTCAGCAGTTTTCTATCCTATAAATACCTAACCCTAACTTCAAACTTTTCATAAATTGATTTCCGAACGTTCATCTCCCATTAATGGCGACCATGCAAATCAAACCTCGACACAACTGTGTTGCCTACTTCACAAAATCGACCTTTTGGACTAAGTTTGATGATGCTATTGATCTGATGGCTGATTCCCAGTATCGAACTGCTTTTCTTCTGAATCCAACCATCTATCCCGACTCTCTTCATCAATTCTGGACAAATGTCACCATCCATACTGGTGAGAATGATGTCGCGATCACTCTCCAGTCATTTGTAAACCAGAAGAAGGTGGTAGTCACTCCTGCTATCATTCGCCAAATGCTAGATCTGAATGATGCTACCTTTGTCACCAAATACCCGAAGGGCACCATTGATCTCTCATTCATTAACCATGGATATAAGGGCAACCTAAGTGCTACAACCATTTTGAAGAAGCACTTTCATGATGCTGAACACCTAATCTTCCACATGATCAATGTTTGCCTTGCCCCCAAAACCTCTTCATGGGATCAAACGTCATCCAGGTGGCAGCAGGTATTGTATTCTATTCTTGAACGCCAAAGCTTAAATTTTTCTGAAATTATATTTTTAGAATTAAAAAATCTGGCAATGAAACCTGTACCTAACAGATGGCTATTATATCCAAGGTTTCTTATGGCCATAATCATGAATCAGTTACAATCTGATGGCCCTGTTGGCCTTGGAGTCCCTGCTGTGGTAGTTTTGCCAGAGGTATACTCCAGGCACAACTCTGACCCACACCTCAAAGAGGCTGCCAAACTGCTAAAACCCAAGCAGAAGGTACCCACAGCCTCATCCTCCCGATCCAAAGTCCTCTCCAAACCTCATTCCAAACAAACCAAAAAGGCTACTCAGGGAGTTGAGTCCCCTGATGATGCCCCTGCAACACAAAGGCAGGTTGAAACTATGGGTAGTAATCCCCCTGTAGTTTCCAGAACTCTACCAGAAACCGCTAAGGTATTCTCTCAACAGGATCCTGATGCAACCAAAAATGGGGAAACCACATTACTGGAATCTCTATCACTTGAGAGGATTGCCATTGAAGAGCACCATTCACCCCAGGTGTAATCCTTTTCACACCTATCTCCCACTGAAGCCACCCCTACAAGCCCAACTGTGGTTATTGCATAAGTGCTGACTCAACTACATTCCTCTACCCCTACCCAGAAACCTATTACCACTGGGGAAACCTCAACAGTTGAGGGAAAGGATTATAATGTAGCTGATAACCCACAGCACAGGGATAACAGAGTTCAATCTCCCTGTGTAGAGGAGGAGATTAGAACATCTGGTGAGGCTGCCTCTTCTCCTTGTTCAGCACATGATCAGGATGAAGATGGTATCATCTCTACTTCCTCACCAGAGGCAACTGCCAATGAAGGACATTATCATGAGGCAGGAAGTCCCCAGTTCCGAGAAATAGGGGCACATGTGAATATTGATCCACACTCAGCACATGTTCATCCTGATTTCATCAGGAGGTCAGCTGATTCAGCATAATCTGATGATGACCTAGGCTTTTTCTTTGATGTTCTATCCCACAATACTATTCTTGAGACTGAGGTATGCAGACTACAAGAACTGCTTGCCAAAATGTCACAAGAATCAAGTCCATCTGTCCACATTCACCCACAGATGGCAGTTTCTCCTGAAGCTATCCCAAACACTGAGCCACTCCTAACAAATTTGCCACCAGCCTCTGCTTCAGGTGCCATTTCTCAGGGACAGAACCCCTCTGAGCAAATGGTTGCTGCCTTTCAAACATCCTTACCTCTCATCACTTCTATAATCACAAACACTATACATCAAGCCATTGATGAAGGCTTTCCTCAACTCTTCAATCTTTATTTGATGCTGTGGTTTCTAAGCGACTTTTTGACATTCACACCCCTGAACCCAATGCAACCAAAAAGGGGGAGTCTAAGTCAGTGAAAGTAGACAAAAGAAAAAGAGCTGAAGAGGAAGCAGAAAAAAAGCAGAAAGAAAAGGAGATGATCACCTACAAAAGGAAGAAAAGCTCTGAAAAGACTAAAGGTGAGAAAAAGTTAGAAGAATTGATCAAAGAAGCTGATAAGCAACATAGCAGATCTATGGATAAGATTATTGATCAACTCTTCAGACAAGGATTTGACACTGCCAAACTGGACTCTGAGATCAGAAGGTTAGAGATTCAAGAAATTGAATAAAGATGGGCAAGTTGGAGTGAGAAAGAAAGAGAAAGGCTGGAAACTATGGCAAGATTTATATCAAAACATCTGGGAAGGTCAATCATTGAAGTAAAGTCATGGTCCAGAGACAGTATTTTGGAGATAACCACCAGAATCTGTTCTTTTGAAGTATTTAACAAAGGATTGATCATAGAAGCTCTTGATAAAGTTGGTGCTGGGAAAAGGACTGATATGGCAAAATTATCCAAAGCTTCACTCACATCCAAGATGCTAGAGCAGCCTGCACTATCACCCAAACCAAAACAACCACCTTCACACCCTCAAAACCAACTCCTTTACCTAAGAAACCTACTGAACCCATTACCAATGATGCACCTAAGAGGAAGAAAAGGGTGTTGAGGATGGAAGAAGAAGAAGAAGATGATGAGGATGATAGTCTGCCACTCTCTGCTGTTCTCAAAATAAATGCCTGAGCTTAGGAGTCAACCAACAATAATCACACCTGACTTCCAAAGGCAAATGGTAAAAGTCAAACTTGAAGAAGAAGAACAACACAAACAACATGATGAGCAGCTGTTAAGGATGATTGATAAAGAGTTCCTAAGTCTTCATCCATACAAGCTATGAAGAAACATGCTCAGAGGTTGTATGCTCTCAGATTTACATTCCAATATCAGAAACAGAGTGAGAATTTAGCCTGAACCCAGAGTAAGTGACAGAATTCACAAAATGAAGATTCCAAGCAGATACAACGGCCAAGTAAAGAAGATTATAGATGCTGTGATAATGCTGGCCATTGTAGTGTCACCCTGGGAAATTCTTGATGACTTCAAGAGAGCTACAAGTCTAAAATGACTTCACAAACTTTACTAGAAAACAAAATGGTAAAGAAGGGGTTAATCTACAAAAAGCTTGAAGAAATAAGAAGAAATGAGCTCCAGTTATTGCATGAAGGCACTCATCCTGATGAGTTTGCATACAGAGAGATAACAACTGTGGAGCTGAAAAATGGAAAGCATATTAAGTACTTATCTGAGTACTATGGGCCTGAGTTCTTCTTTGAAAGTGGAGCTGAAGAACTCACAATGGAAGAACAAGTTGTTTTCCTTGAGGCCTATGTCAGAGAGTCTTACAGACTTATCATTGGGAAGTAGGTTTCATGGATGGGGTAACAGCTCTATGTCCAATTCCCCAAGACAGAGTTCCTATTCATCCTTTGCCAATCAAACCTTCTAAAATCTCTTCCTGGCCTGAGCTTATATTGAAGAATTCTGAGCTGATCCAGATTTTGTTTCGGCCAATAAGTGGGACCTCAATAATTTTAAAGGTTTTGGCTGCATTGGTTCAGGAGGAGTTTGTTGGACCAAAAGAACCAATGAGCCAGATTAGAAAAACCTTTAAGTCCCACAGACATCAAAAAAACTGAAGTGATCTACAAAGTATGAAGACAAAGTCTGAAGATAACTGCTGAAGACAAAGTCTGAAGACAACTGCTAAAGACAAAGTCTGAAGACAAATGCTGAAGACAAAGTCTGAAGACAAAGTCTGAAGACAAAGTCTGAAGACAACTGCTGAAGACAAAGTCTGAAGATCAAGTTCTCAGAAGTTGTCACAACAGCTGAAGTAGTTCTCTTCAGTAGTTATGATGGTTTACATTTCAGTAGTTTGTAATCAGTAGTTTTATGTTATGTAAAACATCTGAAGTTCTTATACTTCAGATGTTATAACTTCAGTAGTTGTAATGTTAGTTTATACTTAGCTTTTAATGAAGGTGTCCTCAGTTGTTGTGGACATCTTCAGTAGTTTAGTTTAATTTCAGTTGTTTGTATAAATCAGTTTGATGTCACTATCATGTGACATCAGTTGATGTCACATTCCTTATAAAAGGAATGTTGACCTAATTTCCCTTGACGGGAAGTTTGTGCATGAATGAAAACATTCTTTTTGCAGAAAACTCTTTCTCTATAACTGTTACTGTTTAATTGAATATTCATATTATTCTTGCTAGTATTTTGTCTAATTCGTGTGCTATTCTGCTGCAAATCCTAATCTAATTGATCAAACTAGATCTCGATCCCTTTCAATAATCACTATCTGTGAAGGCATAGAGATTAAAGTCTCCTTCCTTTGGATACCATAACCCAAGAGCTAGTTTGCCCTTCAAATATCTGAATATCCTCTTGATTACATTCACATGTGATTCCTTTGGATCAGCTTGATACCTGGCACACACACAAACACCAAACATAATATCAAGTCTGCTGGCAGTTAGATACATAAGTAAGCCTATCATGGATCGATAGTGAGTCTGATCAACAGATTTGCCTTCTGGATCAAGACCAATCTTCACTTTGGTATCAACTGGTGTTCTAATAGACTATCAATCAGCAAAATGAAACTTCTTCAACATTGTATCCTCATATTTGGATTGGTTGATGAAGACTCATCTGCTGTCTATTGGACTTGCACTCCTAAGAAGAAAGTGAGTTCTCCCATTGCACTCATTTGGAATTTTGAATGCAATAGGTCTTCAAAATCTTTGTAGAGTTGCTTGTTTGTTGAGCCAAATATAATATCATCCACATAAATCTAGACAACTAGCATGTCTTTTCCTCTTCTCCTTCTAAAGAGAGTCTGATCAATCTTTCCTCTTTCATATCTATTTTCAAGAAGAAAAGATGATAGAGTCTCATACCACTTCCTTGGAGCTTGGTGAAGATCATACAGAGCTTTGTCAAGCTTGTAAACTTTATGAGGGAAATCTGGATCTTTAAAGCCAGGTGGTTGACTCACATAGACCTCCTCAACAATCTTTCTATACAAAAAGGCACACTTCACATCTATTTGATAAACAGTAAATTTCATAGGCGCAGAATATGCTAGAAAGATTGTGATTGCTTCTAATCTGGAAACAGGTACAAACACTTTGTCATAATCGATTCCTTCTTCTTGAGTGTATCCCTGTGTCACTAATCTTGCTTATTTCTGATGACGATCCCTCTATCATCAGTCTTGTTCCTGTACAATCATCTGGTACCAATAGGGTATTGTCCTTCAGGAAGATCTACCAATTGCCATACTTCTTGCTTCTTGAATTAGAGCAATTCTTCCTGCATTGCTTCAATCCAACTATTATCTTGAAGAGCCTCTTTGATGTTCTTGGGTACTGTTTGACACAGAAAGCATGAGAACAAACAGATGTTTGCAATACTGGACTTGCTTCTTGTCACCCTTTTATTAAGTTCACCAATAATGGTTTCAACTGGATGACTCTTGTGTATTCTAGTGGTTGGAATAGAGTCACCAGCAATGGTTACATCAAGAATGGAGACATTCAGTTCATTATGGTCAGAGGCACCTTCATCTTGTACTGTTGGGGAATTATGAAGATAGTCAGACTCCGTTTCAGTTACTACTTCAGCTTCAGCAACACTGTGATTGTTTCCATCATTTAATATTCTTTGTGTTTCAACTGGAGGACTAGCTTGTTTTTGATTTCTGATCTCAGTTGACAGATCATCTGAATGTGATGGTAACAAGCTTGGACCTCCTTCAGTTGAAACACTTTGGTTTTGTGATAGTTGTCTGATGGGATTAGCTTGGAGAGGAACATCTTCATTCATGTATTCAGTAGATGTAGGAGGAATCAATGGAAAGTCATCTCTTCATTCTACACCTATTGATGTTTCACTTGAATGTAGATTTCCTGCATCACACAAGTGAAATTGATCAAAGGATTTTGTAAATGAGTCAGTATCAAACAACCAGTCGGGACCATTTGTAGATTTGGGAAACGAATGTTCCTTGAATTGAACATTAGTTGATTCATCAATAATGTTAATCTAGGATTAAACACTCTGTAAGCCTTTGACACATAAGAATAACCTACAAATAATCCTTTATCAGACTTGGATGAAACTTTCCCAAATAGTCTCGGGTGTTTAATATTGAGACAGGACTACCAAATGACTTGAAAAATCCAATAAATGGTTTTCTGTAAAAGAGCAGTTCATATGGAGTCATGTTGTTTTCTTTTACAATTAGAGTTCGATTTTGCACAAAGCACGATGTGTTAACTGCCTCTGCCAAAAGATCATAGGCAGTTTAGCATTGGTTAGCATTGTCCTTGCTGCTTCAATCAGTGTTCTATCTCTCCTTTCAGCTACCCCATTATGTTGAGGAGTTCTAGCTGCACTAAATTGATGAGCAATGCGTTTGATTGCACCGAAAAGAACTCATGTCTTTATTTTTAATTTCAGTTCCATTATCACTTCTGATTGTTTTGACCTTAAGATCAAGTTGATTTTCCATTTTTGTGATAAATTTTTGTATTATTTGGGATGCCTCATTTTTATGAAGTAAAAAGAAAACCCATCTAAATCATGAAAAGTCATCAATGATCACCAAATAACACTGTTTCTTTCCAATGCTCATAACATAAGTTGGTCCAAACAGATCCATGTGAAGTAGCTTCAATGAAGTATTGTTTGTGTTCACCAGCTTGGATTTATAAGAAGATTTGTGTTGTTTTCCTTTGAGGCATGCTGAATAGTGATCAATAGATCAAAATTCTTTTTGAGGAAGACCAATGGCATGGTTTCCTTTGACCAGTTCATGTTTTTAAAATTTGTGTGCCCCAAACGTCTGTGCCAAAGCTATGACTTATCAAATGATGCTTTTGACAAAAGACAAGTTTCTTTTGTAGGTGTTGCAGAATTCAGGTTTAAAACATAAGTATTATTCTTCCTCGGGGTCTTTGGGACAACCCATTCTTCTGAGATCTGAAATCCAGGTTTCAGAATGTAGCAATGAGTGTCAGTAAAATGAGTTGAATATTTCTTGTCATAGAACTGAGACACGCTTAGCAGATTGAAGTTCAGTTGTTCACAGTAGTTCACTCTGTCAAAGCTCAACATCCCATTTGTCACAGATCCTTCACCTGTAATTCTTCCACCTTGTGAATCTCCTCCAAATGCCATAGTAGTTCTTGTATTTGCTTGAAGTCATGAAGGAGGGAACGATCTCCAGTTATGTGTCGGGAACATCCACTGTCCACGTACCATAAGCTATTGAGCCTATTTGGATGAACCTGCAAGCAAAAAGAACTAATTAGAATAAGCAACCCAAGCCATGATGGTCTTGGGTTTTCCATTCCTATTCATAATGATGACTTCTTGGTATTTCCCTCTAAATTGTGGTTTAGATGGAGGTGTCCTGGGAGATTTTTGGTAATCACTGGGTTAAGTCATCTCATCAACATCTATTGATTCAGATGAGTAATGAAACCTTTGGTCTCTTTTTCTTTGTAGAAATTTAACCCGTTTTTCATTATCAAAAATTACTTTTGGTTTGGGAAGGTCAATTTTAGGTTTCATTATGTGATGTTTTCTTTGACCCTTCCATAATTCCTTCAAATTGCTCCTGTCATTTGTTGATCTAGATAACCTAGATTGATTGTTGTGAAAATAAGGTCTGAGAGTATGTTTCACAGCAGATGTTTTGAGATGGGCTTGTTTTGGGGATTCTCAATCCCTTCTGATTGAAGTAACAATCAAATGTATTGTGATTTATTTGCATCACAGACTGAACAATATTGGTTAAAGTAGCAGCTTTTGGTGGAATGATTGTTCATGTCATAGATAGAGCAGTATTGGTTAAAATACCACTCTTATGTTTTGTGATTGAACATGTTGCATATGTCACAAGACATCTATTTGTTTCTTGGATCAGATTTGAGTTTAGGTGATTTACCCACTCTCAATGGAGTTGTAGTCTTTTGCTTAGGGAGGGAATCAAGATTAGCCTTAGTTGTAGTTTGCTTCACAACCCTACTATTGTTAACTATTTTAGGCTGTTTTTGTTTCCTCAACCCTTTTTTATATCTTTCTCAAACTGATCAACATGTTCTTTATTACATATATCAAAACCTACTCCTTGTCTTGATTTCGAAGATTGTGGATCAGACTGAATTTGAACTTCTGAAATAAGTGATCTCTTATGTTTCTTTTGCAGTTAAACCTTTTCTGATTTGCTTAAATTATTTGGAGATTTGCTCTCATTATCAGAACTGCTTTCAGCAAATGGTTTCACTGACTTCACAAACTTTTTCTTTCCTTTTGAAATGGTTGGGATGAACTTCACAAAAGGAATAATAGCCTTGATTGGGCTGATAGGTTTAATGACACTCACTGTCTTGTTTGAACACTCTTTAATCTTGATTGGATGACCTAATATGATTTTCTCCTCATTTGTTTCAATATAAAAGTCAGGTTTTTTTCGAGGATTGGTTACTTGTTTTACTATATATTTTGGTTCTATAGTTTTAGTTTCAATTTTCTCATTGAGTGTGATAGATTCAGGCATGACAGTGTAGTTGTCATTATATGGTGGAGGACATGAATTATACCCAATCCCATAAATAACCTGGGATCCTTTTGACAATCAAGCACTCTTGCAGCTTGATTGAAGACAATTGAAACTTTTTAAGTTTTACTTCAATAAGTGTATGTTCAGCCTTAGATTGAGCTAACTTTTCAGTCAGTAGCTCATTCTCAACTGCAAGAGTGTACTTTTCACCATGCAGTTTTTCAATGTCAGAGATGAGAGATTTTATTTTGATTTCAAAGCCTTTTATCTCTCTTTTCATCATCTCTGACTTCACCTTTTCCTCTTTAATTTTATTTGCCAGTTTATGATTGTGTTCTCTATAACCTTGCAGTTCAGCAATGTATTTATCACAACATAGGTTAGATTTTACCTCAGATTGCATGGGAGATGGACCATCATTGATGTGAGCCATGAGTGTATGATTTTGAATTTGAGGCTTTACTTCCACAACATACAGGCTTCAGTCACATACTCCATCTTGTTTAATCACAAGATCATTTCCAAATGACTGACTGCTTCCATGAGCTTGATTAGTCAGTTGAGGTTGTGTCGGGTATGACTGTTGTTGTTGATGATGATGCTGCTGTTGATGATTGTTGGAATGATAGCTTGAATTTGGTTATGAAGATGACTGGCTTTGTGAATTCCTCTGGAAGTTGTTGTTTCTTTTGGGAGCATTGCATTCTCTAGAGAAGTGGCCAGTCATGCCATAGTTGAAGCACTTCACCTTGGATTTGTCATATCCAAGTTTTGTGTTTTCATTAAGGCTTATCTTTCTACCTTTTCTGAAAAAATTCTTTGCTCTCATAGCAATCATGGCCATTTGCCATTGTAAATCCATTTCTTCTACATCATCTGGATCCATCTCCTCGAAGTCTTCCTAGATCAGATGTGCATATGTGAGTCTTCCTCCCAAATAAGCTTCAAAACTTACAACAAAGGCATTGTAAGTAGCCTTTTGTTCTTCTAATCTAGTATAATCATGGGTGTTTGGAGGAGTTGCTGAGAATCCTGCTGATTGGGATGATGTTGATGGCCTGTTGACAGATGGAGGTGCAATGAATCCAGTGGTCTTGACTTGATCCCTTGAGGACAGAAAATCATCTTCTTTAGTAATAAATGCATTTTCCACAGTATGAGAATCAGATGGAAATTTGTATGCTTCAATCACTCTTGGTCCTCCTAGATTTCTGCTTCTTTCATCAAGCTCCAATGCTTCTATCTTGGCTATCATGATATCCAAAGTAGAAGAAATACTCATAAATGATTTGTATATATTAATAAAGGTGATTGATTACAATAACTGCTAGGGTTTAGCAAAAAAAGTAATAATGCACCTAGGGAATACAAAAATATTCTAATTGTCTATTTTCTGTCACACCATGTACGAGGTTTTCTATTCTATTTATAGGCAAACAAGTTGCCTTTTACAAAATGACTAAACTACCCCTGACCTATTACATCAGAACTAGTCTAAGTCTTCATTCGTATTTCTTCTTGTTCATCCGCATTGGCAAATGGGGATGAGTTGACTTGAACAACATTTCTTTACTTGATCTTCCACATTAGTATGTTGGTCATCCGCATTGGTTAATGCGGATGAACAAATACTTCTGCGTATTTGTCTGGTCATCCGTATTGGTTAATGCGGATGAACAAATACTTCTGCGTATTTGTCTGGTCATCCGCATTGGCAAATGCGGATGAACAAACACTTGTCCGCATTCTTCTAAGCTATCCGTATTTGTTAATGCGAAAGAACAAACATTTGTCAGCATTTGTTTTATGACTTCCGCATTAACAAATGCGGTTAGCCATACTTGGTTGTTCTATTTAGCAGGATCTTCATCTGCATTAATTCTTGGACTTGTGGGAACCTCAACAAAACAACCATCAACTCACCAATTGAATAGACATGTATGGTCCTTTCAGGGTCCACCAGCTAATATTTACCTAACAAATATACGTCCATGAGTGTGTGTACATAATGGTCAAATGAACCCCTGTTGTATCCAAAGAACGTAACTATTAGCATGTTCGAGAAATGTTTGACAAGTTTAACTAAGTTGATTTTTGTTGACCAAAGTTGACTGGACTGACCCGATGACCTGTTGGTGACTCAAATAAGTAAAAATATATTTATTCATGCTCAAATAGCTCAATTAAGGATTCACATAAAGTTTCATGTTGGAAATATTTTTTTGGAAAGTATGACATTGTTATACATGTATAATACGTTTAAATATTACGAATCATACCACAACAAGCATCTCAATTATACATGTAACACATCCAACAATCATCAACAATATGTTAACATAACCTAGAAACTTCATCATGCCCATAGTTTCCAAAATTAAAACGTAAGAACACAAGTTTCATAAATTTCATCCAAAGTCTCCTAACATGCTCCTATGATTATTTCAACATCAATAACTTCACCATAACATATTCTACACATATCATATTCATCATCCATCACATCAAGTAACAAAAGTTTCCATGAATAGCAAGCATGCTTATACGATGCATTTTTCAACATTCGATTACTCCTAGTCCATTCTTATGTCCTAAATATCATATAATAATTGTCACATCTCATCAAGCATCCATAAATAATCATCTATAAACTAAGCATCCATAAATAATCATCTATAAACTAACTTACCCAAAAAAATTTCTATAATGGAAAGTACTTGAGATCTGAGACAAAATCAAAAGTTCAAAACATGATTTTTCATCCATTAGTATCAACTAACATCTTTGAACCATAAATTCAATCTAATTTCATCAAAATCATATAATTTTTATCAAATACCAAAATTAAAGTTTTCATTATAAGTAAGTCTCGGGTTTTGATCAAAACAACACCGTTTCACAAAACCAATCCATACAAACATCATTATATCGAATACTAACACATAATCAATCATCAATTTCAATCAATTTCGAGTTTTGATTCATGTTTGGATATCTAGAGTTCATTTATAGTATGGTAATCAAAGAATATGAAATCTAACATAAAACTTACTTGAAATGCTTAGATGATGATCCCTAGTACGTGTTTGATTCAAGAAACGATAAAAATCACCACCAATATGCAAGAACCAGATCAAAGAAGGTGGGTTTTATGTTTATGGATTATTTTCAACAAAAATAATGAAGGGGCAGGTGATTGGGACGACCAAATGGTCATTAGGGTTGGGGGGTTGGTTTTATAGTTTTTTACAAGAAAGACCCCTGTCTTTTATAAAAATCATTTTAAAGCTACGCGCTTGAACTTTTTCTACACTGAAACCACCAAATGCTCACATAACATCAAAAAACCATTAGTAACATGAATTATATTTATTTTCTAGTTCAAAGGTATTTTTAAAATACTTTGGCGTTTACAGCCGAAAATGCACGAAAACACGTAAATGACAGAAAATTCTCAATTTTCACAACCAAGCTACATTATTAATTACATAATCATACAACACATAATTTTACACCAATTATGATTGTTTGGAAACCATTTTGACAAATCACCAACGTTTGGGGACAGACGCGCGTACGATTCGACAATTCTTTGAATTACCGTTACGTAGTTCGTGAATGTTTGTGCACTAAATGACACATTTTAGTAAGCAACATTAGATGCATGATTGTATGATCGGAAAACCGTATATGTTCGTGTTGATCGAAAAGTGATCGGGAAAATGCCGGGTGTCACACCCCATACAAGCACTCTTGGCACACACTTTTAACTACTTGTTGAGGTAATCACGAAAAATATGCTCTAAGTGACTAGAAAACCCACAAAACTAGACACATTTTCAAGTAGATACGATCTTCAAAAACTGCTACATTAGGCTCTTTTGTGTAGAAACAATTATTCATTATTACAAATGTAATCATAATTGCTTGTGAATATGACTTCTTTGCTATAAAAATGAAGAGGAGACAACTATGAAGAATTGAAATTTCTTTCAAATCATAGCTATCTTTCCCTCATTGCTCGTTCATGTCTTAATACAGATTATAAGCCCTAACAACCGACTTAATGACTTTGTTAAAGTTCATCAGGTATTATTATTCTAACCCCTTAACTATACAAGTTTACACTATCAGCCCTTGAACTATACTAAATTAAACCCAATTACAACTTATCCATTATTATATGCAACAAACTTGTTTAATTTCTTAATATGGAAAAAATTAAATACAAACAGAATTAAGATCAAGCCCATTTGGCTAGGAGAGACATAAGACCAACACCAAGAAATAGAGAAATATTGGAAGCAAGCAGAAGCATCTTATTATTTTGCATCCTAGGACTCTTGAAATCATGTGAAAGGAGGTCTACAAGTGCCATATAAATCAATATCCCAGCTGCTGCAGCATCTAAAACACCTTGTATGATCAGAGCTTTCGAACTGTTTTCGTCATATGTGTTGCTCACCAATATTCCAACAACAATCGCGCTAGGAGTCGTGAGGGCGAAACAAGCTCCCATCACAACAGTAGCCAGCGACTTGATTTTTGCCTACGATATACCATTCGTTAGGGTTTTGTCATTATCATTGCATAACAACAATTAGAATCCATCAGTAACTAATGTATGTAAATGGTTTTGTTTATGTTTGTTTGTTTAACTTTAACCAAATGAACAACAGACACTTGGACGCATGGATTTTTTGTTCATATTGTTCATTTAGAAATGAACATTGTTTGTGTTTATTCGTTAATATACTAAATAAACACAAACGAAGTGAACACGAATGGGCAACGGTAAAAATAAACAACAACATTCAAATTAAATTATAAAAACCAGTATGGACATACTGGTAAAAATAAACAACAGTATTCAATAACATTGTAAAAGTAAACAACAATATGCTTGGACTTGACCCATGGTTTTAAAATGAGTTGGACTTGAATAATCTAAGACATACGTAAACGAACATAAATGAACCTTAATAGACATGTATGGACAAACATAAATGAATGCAAATGAATGAACAAGACACGTGTTCATGTTTTTTCGGTTACAAAAACATTTGTTCATTTATTAAATAATATGTAGATCTCTCCAAACGGTTTGGTGTTCATATAGAGGCCTATTTGCAAATTAACAAATGAGACGTGTTAATATACACTAATTTTTTTTACGTTTACTCATTTACTAAATGAATGTACATCTCATTGAACGGTTCATTCACGTTAAGCCTATTTGCATTGTATAACTTAGGTTTCATTATGTAACAATTAAAATCCTTATGTACCTGAAAGATGTTTCCACCAAGACCTAATCCTTCAAACATCTGGTGGAAAGACAATGCTGCAATAAGTGGTTTTATTGTTTTTGGGCTTTTAGAAGCACCCAAAGATAATCCTATGATCACTGAATGAACGATGATTCCCAGTTCCAACACCTAAAATTTCAAAACATGATCAAAATATTGTATATTTCAGTAGCAAGTGAGCCAGTTTGAGTCGGAGAGATTGTCACACGGCTTGCCGGTTCAAAACTATGAAACCATAAGCTGGAAGTGGTGTTTATGTGATTATAATTACGGTTGTATAATTAAAATTAGTTGTGTATTAACGTTTCCACAGGAGATTTCAAAATTCGTTTCAACATTAAAATTAGATAAATGGCATGAAGAGCCGAGAACTTATGATGTATTTTGTTCATTAAATGGAAAATGGAACTCTTTCCTTTTTAAATTAAAACATATATAATTTTTTCATACGGTATTAATTTTTTTTATGAAAACTATATAATCAATCACAAATTCTTTTATCTGTAATATTATTGCTATATCAAAATAAAAAGAAATAAATGTGAAGTAATTTTTCAATACTACGTATATGTAACATTATGATACAACATATATTTTATAATTTATAATATGATGTAATGCGTATAGAGATGACAATTAAACCCGAATCCCATGGGAGTACTCGATACCCGAGACATTTAGGACGGGTATGAGATCAGGTAAAAAAGTACGAGACAAGGAACTAATTATTAATTTTTTTTTGTGGGTATGACACAAGTATGAGATTGTATCATATACCCGTTTACCCTACCGGATTATCCAATTAAACACATTCATTTACCCAATTACATACCGTAATTATTATATTATTTTTTCACTTAAATATTATATTATATATAATTATATATTTTGTTTTCTTTCACTTAATAGATATTTGTTAAATATAGGATCGAGATTAAGCTTCCTATTACAAAGTCATAGCATAACTCGATATTTGTCTTTAAAAATAAAGAATAATAGTAGTAGAACATCAACAAAAAAATTATAAGGATTAACAAAAATGCCATCTAGCACGTACATGCAAATGTAACTTTATATGAATTTCTAATTTCAAAAGATACCCGATGGGTATATCCAGTGGGTAATTTTTATAATTTGAATGGGTATACCTAATTATCTATGGATAAACTTGATACCTGATGAATAAATGTCTTATATATATCTGAAAGGTTTTAGGTCAAGTATGGGACATACTATTCTAATCGGGTATAGGGTTGGGATTACCTATACCAGTCTCAAACCTGATCAATTGCCATCCCTAGCTACATATATGTAGTATTATATATTGCATATTCATACTACGTATAAGTAGTACTAGTATAATATCCAAAATAAAATAAATCAAATCTAGTGAAATCATTAGATTAAATAACTAAACAACTTAAAAATACTACAATATACACACTTTCAGTTTTGACATTGATAAAAATGGATTGGTTACGGTGCATGAGTTGCGGAAAATTTTAAGTTTTTTTGGGAGAAGAGTGCGCAATCAGAGATTACCGTAACATGATCGATTTGATGAATTCAAGGTGATGATGAGAATGGATCATAATTCAATAAATCAGAGATTACCTTGATAGATTTGATGAATTCAAGGTGATGATGAGAATGGATCATAATTCAATAGGTTTGTTTTGGTGATTAAAAATAATAATGAATATTATTTAATACATATATGTAGTATCAGTTCAACACGTTAGTTTCTTATATTTTGATATAGGAATATTATAATCATATCCAAAGGTAAAACAATTCTTCATTTTATGATATAAATAATTTTAAAAAATAATAATGTTTAAAAAGTTATAAATGTTTAGAAAAATAAAACAAGTTCTCTAATTCTCGAAATATATATGGGTCTCAAAGTATCATCTCCCTATATTACTAATATTATAAACGTGTAAATATATATTGTTATTTTATATAATTATATATGTAAAGTGTAAAAATACATTGTACATTTATTTAATATTATATGTAAAATGACAATGAAATAAACATATATTAATGATTTATAATTAAATCTAAGAGATGGCAGTCAAGCATATTTATGAGGCAATTGATGCGTTTGGTTTTTCATTGATTTCAGGTAAAAGATTGTCGTGAATCATTTAATATCATCATGAAGTGATCAATGTCGGTTGGCATATGCATTATTCTTTGTTTAGACATGTCATACTAATCAATCTTATAAATTTTTAGAAGAGAATGTAACGAAATTTATGTTCGCGTAGATATATTATTTAAGGACTTCATATAACACAACACACATTTGGTGTGTCTCTTGTTCATGTGTAAACAAAGCGAATTTTGTTTTAAATATAATAACTCTATATGTTTAAAATATAAATCTATTCTTCCTTTGCATAACACACACGTGTTAGCTACCTACAAACCCTTCACTACATACTTGTTCACTACCAAAATTTTTAGTCAATATATATGCACAAAAAAGTATAAACCTTATGTTATCACTTGTGGACCTATATGATATTTTAAGTGTAATGTAGTATCTGATGCTTTTTTATGTGTACTATACATCAACCCGCAAATGACACCAATTCAATGCATATGTTCGAACAGTGACACATGAAAAAGTTATTAGACTGGTAACTGTTCTCTAGTAATATAACTGTTGGACATGAAGTTTATAACTTAGAAGAATCATGACCATTCGTTTTTTGATCAAAGGGGACCTCACCATAATTTGAATAAGACAATGCTATGTATGAAGTATTTAGAATATGGTATCTTACATAAATAGGAGACCATAAAAGTCATCTGAACTATTATCAATATTAAAATAATAAAATAGTAATTAATATAAAGCCATAAAGGTCGATAACTTTTACGTATATATTAACAACTCATAGAATCAATAATCCACAAGATTACTATAAACTAGTACTTCTTGAAAGTTAAGTTTTGTATATATGCAGAAAATAGACTCCCACAAATAGAATTTTAGCCGGACTACAATTTGTCTATTATTCTCGTTAAATTTTGTTTCATCGAGTCTCTTCAAGGGCAATTTATAGATTTTATGTAGCTTAAATAAATAATATATGTATGTGCTGGCTTTGAAACTTCGACCTTCGACCTTTTTATTATGGGACAAACCACTAGACTAAACTATTCACATCCCGTTAAACTATCAAATGTTCTTTCTAAAAACTATTATTTTTATAAGTTAATAAATATTATCAAAGGACTTATAACTTGATGATAGCTGATGTGTATATATACATATGTTGAAATAATTATGTAAACAATTATGTAGATTTAGTACTAGAATAAAACGAGTGAGTGTTTACCTTTTAAACAAAAGTTAACAAATATCTAAATATTCTATAATCTTAAAGTGAAATCTAAAGTTTTACCTGAGAAACAATTCGATAACGACGAACTTCAGCATCATCCATCGGCAACATGGATCCATGAACATGACCACCGTGCACCATCACACCATCCCCCTCTTTGTCATCACCACCACCTCCAACCACCCTCGTCGCTGCGGCTCTAACTTGGTACGCGGCGGCGTAGGTCTCAAACAACAGGGTGGCGATGGTGGCCACCATCGCCACCAACCCCGTCATTGGAAAATCTTTCCAAAGAGCACCTTCTAAACAAGGTGAAGTCAATCTTTTAAACGCTGGTGGAAGAATATGAATGAATCCGGTGGCCAAGATCACGCCGGCGGCGAATGCTTTCAATACAAAGAACCCATCTTTCTCCGGTCGTAAGGCCGGGAAAAACTTTCCCGCAAAGGGTAGAGAAACGCCGATGCCACCCGCGGTGAGAATGGAAGTGATGGCGATGAGTTTGTACTTGAGAGCTTTGCTTTTGTCGCCGGAGGTTTCTTCTGGTTCACATGTGCACTCAGCAACAACATTGGTCAGTATTAGGGTTGGTAACAAGAAGACTAAAAATATTGGCTTTTGAAGTCCCATTTGGTTATAATTTAATTAGGAATGAGTTTATGAGGGTTCTTATGATATGTTTATGTTTTGAAGGGTGAAATGTTTTATAAATGAAAGGCATATATCTAGCAAGTTGCTAGATGCACAGTAAGCGTACAACCACCAAGAATCAATAAAGGAAAAAACACTAGAAAACACCAAAAAGAAAAACATATAGTAAGATTCCATAATGAATGGACATCAATGTTGCACCATTGATTCCATTGGAGATCCTTTCATTGACCTATGTTTCACTCAAAGAGAACCTAAAAGTCTTTATGTCTTCCAACATCGATGGATGGTTTTGGATCACACTTTAAACGATTTACTATTTCTTAGTCTTTCATATGTATCAACATGATATGAATGTAATAGCATGTATTGCTTTTCTTTTAGAATCTGAGCCACTCAGGTGTTTGTGAAAGTCTAATATGACTCAATTTGAGTTATAACAATGAAATGTCGTCACTATATACGTCATAACATAATTTTTTAAGTAAAAGCTTCATTGAACATTGCAATGAAATAAATTCAAAATTTTTGATATAACATAGGACATAGTCCAAAAACATGTAACGTAAACATTGCCCTAATACATAAACTTTGAAACTAGGATATTGGCCGTATTTAGTCGGATAGTCTCCAACCCATGCCATCTAGAATAGTTCAACTCTAAATATATTTTCATGGCATACATATTGATGAGTGAGTTATAGTTTTTTTGACATATTAATAGATATACTTTATTAATCATATATTACATGAGGAGTGAGGTCAGTGAAACTATAACAATCTTTGACATATCATAACCATATCAACGCCTAGACTACATACTTATACTAGTACAAGAATTCAGTTACATACTTGCTCAATGCAAAAAGATTGAGTGACGTTAGGCAAGACCCCAATGACAAGCATGCTGGACACAAGACTCAAGTGACATGTTTGCATGGGGCAAGGCTTCAGTGGCATACTTAATGTTTGCATGGGGCAAGGCTTCAGTGTCATACTTACACGACAAAAAAAAATCCTGTGAACTATGTGGATGAAGAAACCGGTGTTGAGGTTACACCCACTTGCTGAGTAAATAGTGAAATGTACCAAGTGTCGGGGGAATGGTTAGATATGAAGGCTTTGAGTTAGTTACAGATGAGACAAATATGTAAGGGATTTAGTTGTGATGTGGTAGGTAGTTATGGAGGTTACACCTTGTTTGTCAAATGGCTAAGTATGGTTGGGTGTGATGATTGTGTTAGACACAGAGGCAGTGAATACTTGTGATGGTTCTATTTTCACTTACAAAAGTGTTAGGAGTTACAAGGTACATTGGTTAAATATGAAGGGGTTAAGTAAGTGGTGCCAAGATTAAAGCAAGAGCAATATGAATTGAAGCAGAGAAATGCAAGATATAAAGATTCAAGCAAGAATGATAGAGAACATAGGAACTAATCGATGACTACCATATCTTAGATAAGACTTTATCTAAGATACCTAAACTATAGCTTTGTAGTATCTACTTTAGTTAGAGGATTCCAGCTGGTATCAAAGTATATCCGACTGTAGGTAGTATTATATATAGTTTCTCATTGTAACTCATAAAATATGCTTGTAAGAGTCTTGTAATACTTTGAGTTGAGAAGCAATATATACAAGTACCTTGAAAATTATTTCTTTGTGTTCTTTACTACTTATTATATTACTATCAACTCTTAACTTCATCTTATCCGAGTGTAGTATAAGTGAGTTTGAGAGAAAAACCAAGTGTTAAGTGACAAAACCGATCCTGCAATTGGTATCAGAGCTTCTTAGGCTCTTGCAGAACCGGTGAAGGGGGTCATTTACAACACAACAACACAAAGAGGAGATTAACCAAAACTTAATCAAACAATAAGATGGATTAACCACAAGTAAGATACTAAGAACACAAGAGCACAAGTATATGGTTTTTAAGAATGCAGTTTATTGCTTTCTCTATGTTCTATTACAAGTGTTTACAAAGCATAAAGGAAAGATACAAGAACATGAGATACTTATACTACATCCTACAACCGGCCATACTATGAAAGCCAGCTGGATACAATTGACTAGACTCAAAACAAAATCAATTGTAGAGTCAAAAAGGCAGATTGGCTTTTTGACTTTGTGACTATAACATGCCATAGCTCACATCCTTATCTATTACAAAAAGGATAAAGTACATAAAGTAGAAAGTTATAGACTCAAGACCTCAATGTACAGTTACCAAAAGCATGGACCTTTTCACCAACTCATGCAAGTTGGTGACATTACAGAGATGCAGCGAAAAGGTGTCCCACTTTTTGGAAAAGTACATCAGATAAAGCATGTTACTAAAAGTCTTCGGAAGAAATCAGTCTTCAAGAGTTGAGGCTTCAGAAGACTTTGTCTCTGAAGCTTCAGAAGATTTCATCTTTGGTTTCGGAAGATATTGGTCTTGGCTTCAGAAGATTTCACACTTAGAATATTCCTGTTGCATGTGTGAAGCTTCCGAAGCATTCTTCTTCAGTACTTGTGCAGCATGCATGTAGAAGGACTTTGGTTGCTTTAGCCTCTATGTATATTATCTACAGCTCTTGATTATGAGATCTTACCATCCTAATCAACCTGTTTTTAACTCCTCCTTAAACCACACTCAAAATGGCCCTCAACAAGTCTAAAGTAGAGATGGGAACGATGATTAAAGCTCCTATCATTACCCCTGAAAACTTTAGGTCATTGAGCAGACACATAGAAGGCTCATTAGGTATCGATAGCAAGATGTGGTATTCTATTGCTAATGGCCTGTATAAACCCAAGGTGCCAGCACCCGGTGGAAAGTTGCTATGACAGAAAAAGCCGTGAAGATTACTCTGATGAGGACCGGACGAAGATGGACATTGACAACAATGCAATGACTATTCTTATGACTGCAATACCCAACTCCATCATGGTAGGGTTTGAGCATTACAGTCCGCCAAAGAATGTTTGATGCACTTGCTCAAATGTACTCTAGTTCCAATAATTCCAAGAAGGACTCACTGAGCAGCAGTTTGAGAACTTCACTTACATGCTGGAGAGACTCTCAATCAACAATATTTTAGGTATATGGATCTCATTTCTTCCCTTTAGTCTGTGGGAATTTGTTGGAGCATATATTGTCATATATAGTGTGTCCGTCGCTTGTCGAATAGTCTAGGCTTAATGTAATACACCTGATATATTGTAAACACATGAAATTGGGTCACTCATAGGGGGATATGCGAATGAAACTCAGTCGTACGACTGAGCCATGCTAATGGACCAGTCGTGCTACTGAGAGATGCTATTGGGCCATTCGTATGACTGAACCATAAGTGTGGTCTAGTCGTACGATTGGACCATACGCATGGTCCAATCCTACAAATGGGCCCACTCACATCTGATATGGGCTGAGGCCTATAAATACCAGTTAGAAAGTGAAAAGGATTATGCCTGGGGCCTAGGTGCTGCTGGAGAAGAGGGGAGATCATGCTCGATATCCCCTTGCCAAGAGTCTTGGTTCTTATGTTTAATGAGTTTGTAATCATTAGGTTTTATCAATGAAACCATTATATTCTTGTTCGTTCTATTGTTTGTCTCTTGATTTGGTTTTTGTTTCCTTCCGTCAAGAACATGCTCGGATATCAACCGATCCAACGCCTTCACAATTGGTATCAGAGCCAGGATACTGCTAGAATGATCTAACAATCATTCTAGCAACCCGAGCTCTTGATTTCTGGATCTATTTCAGGTTCCTTGACGTTAAACCCACACTGTGTTCTTCGTGTTTTGCTCAGATCTTGTTACGTGTGTTGGTTCTTGGTTAAAATCGAACTTAGAAACACATTCTTATCACCCTTGAGAATCTGATGATGTCTATTTTGTTTCGGTTCATGTAAAATTCATTAGATTAGGGTTTTTGGCGGCTGCAGATCTGAAAATCTGTATGCAGATCCGCTCATACGACTAGACCATGCGAACGGACCATTCGTATGATTGGACCATGCTAATGGACTATTCGTATGACTGGACCATGCTAATGGACCATTCGTACTAATGGACCATTCGTACTAATGAACCATTCGTACTAATGGACCATTCGTATTAATGAATCATTCGTACGATTGGACCATGCTAATGGACCATTCGTATGACTGGACCATGCTAATGGACCATTCATACCACCGAACCATACTAATGGACCATGCGACGGACCATTCTTATGATCAGTCATGCTACTGGACCAGTCATGGTACTGGACCAGTCTTATGACCAGTCTCATGAAGATATCATTCGTATTATCCACTCACACGAATGTGATAATTGTACTCCATGTCATATAAATGAACGGTGTTCCAGACCAAAAAAAAGTTTTGGAACTATCTTTTGCACGGATTTGAGGATAAGCGAAGCACATTCACCTTGAGGTTCTTTTGTCAAATAAGTTCGATGGATACCCCATTATTTGTTGGACTTCCAGAATAGGTGATTGTAGTTAGAACACAAAAGAGAGAAGAGAAGATGCCAGCAGTCGGTGCTGATTTTATGGGGTAGTCAGGAGCATCTGACTATTTATGGGCCAATCAAGTTTTATTTATCCGCACAGAGAGGATTCTGACTCTTAGGGGAATCCATGTTTAGAGAAATTGAAGACGCAATCAGAAAGTGATGAGTGAGCCGGTTTCTGATGATGAATCTGAGTGCATGCTGATTTGTTTGAGATTGTCAGTTGTGGATTGGAACCTTCTACTTTTTGCCCAATACACCGTATGAAGAAGCCAGGAGAGAACAATATTTATATATTGGGATATGCTAAATTTAAGGGGGAATTTCTGCAGGTGTTAATGTTAATCAGGTTAGCCTATGTGAAAATTGAAGCAATGGAAAACTGTTCATGTCATTATCTGGAAAATCAGTCATACGGGGAATCTTGCCGCTATGATGGTGTTCTGCAAAGTAAATGAAAGCTATTGTGCCTAAATTCATTTTCAAGGATACTGTAGCAACCTAACGGATCGGCAATGTTGGCTAATATGGTTTTTCATTTGATTCTATTGGAAACCAGAGCAAAGATTGACTGAAGATTGTTAGAGGTGTTATCTACTATTCGCAAGCAACGTCCAAGGGGGAATTTGTCGGAGCATATATTGTCATATATAGTGTGTCGTCGCTTGTCGAATAGTCTAGGCTTAATGTAATACACCTGATATGTTGTAAAGACATGAAACTAGGTCATTCACAGGGGCATATGTGAATGAGACTCAGTCGTATGACTGAGCCATGCTAATGGACCAGTCGTGCGACTGAGAGATGCTATTGGGCCATTCGTAAGACTGAACCATAAGTATGGTCTAGTCGTACGATTGAACCATACGCATGGTCCAATCGTACGAATGGGCCCAGTTGTATCTGATATGGGTTAAGGCCTATAAATAGCAGTTTCATTATGTAGAAAGTGAAAAGGATTGTGCCCGGTCCTAGGTGCTGCCGGATGAGAGGAGAGATCATGCTCGATCTCCCCTTGCCAAGTCTTGATTCTTATGTTTAACGAGTTTCTAATCATTAGGTTTTATCAATGAAACCATTATATTCTTGTTCGTTCTATTGTTTGTCTCTTGGTTTTGGTTTTTGTTTCCTTCCGTCAAGAACATGCTCGGATGTCAATCGATCCAGCACCTTCACAGAATTACTCCTGAGCTTAGAGAACTCATAAGACAGTTCATGAGTACACTCCATAATGAGTGGACGTTCTACTGTGTCTATATAAAGAGAACAGAAAATCTAAACACCCTCACCATGACCGAACTCTATGGCATCCTTGATGGATACCGTTTGGAGATGGAGAGCAAGAGAAGCCATCAGACAAGCAGACTCCTGAGTCTTCCTGCTAGCAACGCTTTGATGGCTGCTGAAGGCTCAGGACCCACACAACCTCAACAGTACCTGACTTACACCCAACATCCATCCTGCTCATCCAGACCATACATTATATTTCCCGAGACTCCAAGGTCTCAACAGGCTCAACATAGTTCCTTTTAGGACAACTATGCCTTTGTCTCAGGAAATGGACACTCTAGTGCTTTTTATTACTGCTTTGATGATCTAGAGTGCTTTAGTCCAGATGATGTGGAGTACGTGGACATAGTCCAACAAATGGCTCTCTTAACCTACAGAGTAAAGAAGTTCTTCAAGAGAACTGGAAGGCAATTTCCCCAGAACCCAACCAACAACAAATTTGGGTTTGACTAAACTAAGGCCAAATGTTACTAACTGTAACCAGCTTGGTCATTTTTCAAGGGAATGCAAGGCACCCAAGTCAAATTTGGGAACCCCACAGGCCTCCACACATCCCTCTACATCAAAGCCCATTGGAAAGTCAACAGAGACAACTACAATGGCTCAAGAAGTTGACTGGAGCTTTATGATACATGATGTGACTTCTGCTTAAGCACTCATGGCAGGAGCAGATGACAATAAGGTATTGAAAATCTCTGTACTCCTGCATGTATTGCTAAGGTTAAACTGTATCAGGACTACAATATGGAAATTAAATCCGATATTGAGTCTCTAAATGTTTTAAAAATCTAATTTTAAAAGGGCTGAATCTAACTATCAAAGAAAAATTAAAGAGTTGGAGAAAACTGTGTCCTTGTTAAAACACAAACATACAAACTATAAGACTCAAATATAGGATTTAATATCCAAATTTTATGAGGCTCAAGCCCAACTTGTCACTATTGAGGCTCAAGCCAGGAAGTATGCCATTTCTGAGCAAAACTTCCAAACTATTATTACATCATCCTCCCACTCCAAAATTTGATATCAAAACAAAGGAGGGTTGGGGACCAATGAAATTGCTCCACCACACTGTTATGAGTTCATAAGACAACCAAGGTGTGGTACTGAAGAACAAGAGGTCCTATCTGTTGACCCATCTTCACCTGAGTTGAAGAATGATGCAATAATAGAGGCCACCACAGGGAAGGAACAGTTAAATCAACCCACTTCTCCCAGTGACGATCAAATCCTAACCACCAAGGCCAGAAGAAGCAGTGCTAAAGTAGCAAGAAGAACTGCCAACAAAGTGGCTGAGTCTAATCTGATGATTGACCCAAAATAAAAGGGTGTATTCATCTCAGCTAGATTCCAGGTGATAGGTAACTCTGATTTAGGAAAGGGGTGTAGTACCAGCACTCCCGTCCTACCAAAGGATCAGAAGTTAAAGGGAAAGTTTGCTGTTGAAGAGCAAAAGAACAAGAAACAACAATCCTCAAGTTTCCAAAAGACTAGCATTGCATGCATAATGTGTGGTCTACAAAACCATATGGCCAAAGATTGTTATTACAATCCTGCTAGCACAAATTTTGCAAATAATGTTAAAAGAGAAGGAGTCAGGGAAGGTTTCTCATTTGGACCCTATCAAATGGTCCAAGTGATGAAAAAGGGAAAGCTGATTTCCAAAGCAAGGTTGCTTTCAGAAGAAAGTCCTTCTTCCGAAGGGAAAATGGCTTCGAAAGCTAAAGTTGTCGAGAATCATAAAA
The DNA here is from genome assembly GCA_025506515.1 of Flaveria trinervia. NCBI lineage: Eukaryota > Viridiplantae > Streptophyta > Magnoliopsida > Asterales > Asteraceae > Flaveria > Flaveria trinervia. The sequence goes on from CM046446.1 coordinate 10,534,738, forward strand.
ACAAAAGAGTTCCCTTGAAACCATCCCAGAAGAAGACTAATTCGGAAGAAAAGGTGGTGAAGGCTTCTTCCAAAAAGAAAGAAGCTTTGGAAGAATGCCATGCTGCAAAAGCTTCAACAAGCACATCCTCCATAATCAACCAAAAGATGGATTGGAAGATCAAGAAAGATGCTGTAGCCCAAACCTTTTCTTCAATAACACCCATTGAAACCCCATTCTTAAAATTTGGTTCAATCACGTCACTATCATTGGAAGAACCCAAGACTAACAAGGATTGGGTTTCAATCAAAACTAATCATCTCATCTTATGTGTAGGGACATCCATATGACAAGAATAATAATGTTTGGATTGTGGATAGTGGATGCTCTAGGCACATGACATGGAACAAATCTCTCCTTTAACAATTTCAATATTATGATGGAGATCCTGTCTAGTTTGGAGGTGAGCTCGGAGGATATATTTCTGGTAGAGGAAGTATATCCAATGGAAAACTAAAATTTGACAAAGTTAACTTTATCAAACAGCTTGAACACAATCTGTTAAGTTTTTCTCATTTTTGTGATCAAAAACATCAACTGCTCTTCACAGAACATGAGTGCATTATCCTGAAACCTGGGATGACAATTCCTCCAGAATTGGTGCTTGTTAGATCTCCAGGAAAGGGGATATGTACAAGCTTGATATGAACAATGCTTCCCCAATGGGTGAAGTGTCATGCTTTCTTTCCAAAGTTGATAGTGATGAGTCAACACTTTGGCATAAACAAATGTGTCATGTAAATTTTAAGACAATGAATACATTGGCTAAAAATAACTTGGTACATGGTTTGCCTAAAAAGGAATTTTTTACAAAGATAACTGTGTTGCATGCCTGAAAGGGAAGCAACACAGGACATCTCATAAATCCAAAGTTGTTAACTCCATCACCACTCCATTACACTTATTACACATGGATCTATTTGGTCCCACAAGTATAATGAGCATTGGTAGGAAATTATACTACCTTGTGATTGTTGATGATTTTACAAGATTTACATGGGTAGTCCTTTTAAGATCTAAAGATGAAACTGTTGAAATATTAAAATCTTTTATTCTTAAAATAGAAAATCAATTTGATCACAAGGTTAAGATTATTAGAAGTGATCAAGGGACTGAGTTTAAAAACCTCATTCTTGACTTATTCTGTAACTCAAAAGGGACTGCCAGACAATACAGTGCTCCCAAAACTCCTCAACAAAATGGTGTTGTTGAGAGTAGGAACATGGAACTTATTGAGGCTGCTCAAACTATGTTAGTTGATTCCAAACTACCTCTAACATTCTGGGCAGAGGCAGTCAGCACTGCATGCTATGTGCAGAACAGGGTTTTTGTTGTTAAGCCACATGGAAAAACCCCTTATGAGTTATGGAACAAGAGGCCACCATTCATTGGCTTTCTAAGGTCCTTTGGCAGCAGGTGCACCATACTTAACACAAAAGAAAATTTGGCTAAATTTGCTGAAAAGTCGGATAATGCTATCTTTGTTGGACACTCCTCTAGCTCTAAAGCTTATAGAGTATACAACATCAAAAATCAACAATTTGAGGAGTCATCTAATATTGTTGTCAATGAGCACACTCTTTGTGTTAGGGGGAATGGCCTTGATCATATTTTTGACTTAGAATTGTTTCCAAACTATTCTAAACCATCTTATGAGAATGTTTTAGCTAAAACATGTGCTCAAAGTGATTCTGATACTGATCAACTGTTTGAGCTACCCAAACCTCTTCCAAGTTCTCCAAGAGCTACAAGAAATCAAGCTCCCACTATTGGCGGATCTGATAGTATAACCATCTCAAACGATAGTGGAGCTTCAACCAGTGATTCACTTGTTGACCCTCAAACTTCATCAAGTGACACTGCATAACACCAAGCTGATGAAAGTAGCATCTTGAAGGAACATGCAACTGTTAATGCTGCTTCACAACCAACAAATGATGATGTTTCTCATTCATTCATTCAGTCCTCATTGAATGAGTTTGAAACAGCAGCTGGACAAAGTGTTCTAGCTCCTGAGCAAAATATTTCCAATCTGGATTTATCTTTGCAACTGGAAGTAATTTCTCTACTAAGAATTCACAACACTCATCCAGCTGAGAACATCATAGGGGATGTCTCTGAAGGTGTGAGAACAAGAGGACAGACTCATCATGGGAATGTCTTCTTATTCTCATGCTTCTTGTCCCAAGTGGAACCCAAGAAGGTAGAATATGCCTTGAAAGATAGTAGCTGGGATGAATTGATGCAAGAGGAGTTGCTTCAATTCAAGAGACAAAAGGTTTGGAACCTATGTCTGCTACCATCCGGTCAAGTACCTATAGGCATAAAATAGGGTTTCAGAAACAAGAGAGATGACAGAGGCTTGATTATTAAGAACAAGGCAAGACTAGAGGTTCAAGAATACACTCAAGAGGAGGGAATCGATTATACTGATCTCTTTGCACTTGTTGCAAGACTTGAGGCAGTTAGGATTTTCCTTGCCTTTGCTGCATCTAAGAATTTCACTGTCTATCAACTTGATGTCAAGTGTGCCTTTCTATATGGGGATATAGACAAGGAAGTCTATGTGTGCCAACCTCCAAGATTTGAAGACCCACAACACCCCAACTATGTTTGCAAATTGGATAAAGCTCTATACGGGCTGCACCAAGCACCTAGGCTGTGGTATGAGACTTTGTCTCAGTTTCTTCTGAGGAATGGTTACACTAGAGGTACCATTGATAAGACTCTTTTCATAAGGAAGTCTGGAAAGGACATCTTGCTTGTTTAAGTCTATGTTTATTACATCATATTTGGTTCTTCAAACTACCAAATGTGTAAAGACTTTGAAAGCATCATGAAAAAGAAGTTTGAGATGAGTTCCATGGGGAAAATGGACTTTTTCCTTGGAATTTAGGTGAAGCAATTGAAGGAAGCTTTTCATCAATCAATCCAAGTACGTCAATGACATCTTAGAAAGATTTAAGATGAAAGATTGTAAGCCAGCCAAGACACCCATACCTAGAAACCATAATCTTTGTCCTGACTTTGAGGGGGAGGATATGGATCAACATCATTATAGGGAAATTATTAGTTCTCTGATGTATCTCATAACAAGTAAAAACTGATATAATGTTTGCAACTTGCATCTGTGCAAGATATTAGGCTGCTCCAAAGATGTCTCACCTAGCTGCTGCCAAGAGAATCCTCAGATACCTTAAAGGAGCACCTAAATTAGGTCTCTAGTATCCAAGGAACACAATTTCAATCTCTTTGGCTACTCTGACAGTGACTACGGTGGCTGCAACGTTGACAAGAAATCAACATCAGGTGGATGTCAATTTCTTGGTAGAAGGATCATCTTATGGCAGTTGAAGAAACAATCCCGTGTCTCTACATCAACTGCTAAAGCTGAATACATTACTGCTACAAGTTGCTGTGCTCAACTGCTGTGGATTTAGAACCAGATGTTAGACTATGGATTCAATTTTATGAGCACTCCTATCTACATTGACAACAACAGTGCTATCTCCATCACTGAAAATCCTGTGAAGCACTCCAAGACAAAGCATATTGATATCAGGTATCATTTCATTAGAGATATTCATGAGAAAAATCTAATTAAGCTAATCAAAGTTGATTCAAATAAACAATATACTGACTTGTTCACCATGCTTTTGATGAACAGAGATTTAAGTATCTCATTACAACCATGGGATGATAAACATTGATTAGTCCACCTCTTTTGAAAACCTTTTTAAATATGTAATGTCTTATGTCAATACAATCTAAGCCCAGTTACAAAAGATATCTCTCTGAAATTTTCACTAAGTATAAATTCTTCCAAAGAGGAATTTACTGCTGAAAGATGTTTTACATATCTTCCAAAGCAAATTCCTCCCAGGATAATTTTCTTCTCGAAAGAGTTTTTACTCGGAAGAAACGATTGATTACATATCAGATCTACTTCTGAAGCTTATAAAACTCTCCATTTGGAAAACAAATCTTTACTTTCGGAAATAGAACTTTACATTCCGAAGTAAGAATTGCCTTCGGAAAACAAACTACCTTTGGACATACTTTATACTCAAAAAAGAGATTTTACTATGTAATAGAAATCTTTTAGGCCCCACACTGTAAAAAGTAAAGATTTTGTTAATGATGTTGGATTATTTAACTAAACTAAACCTTACCGCCCCTGTTACATCATCCACTAAAACATCACATCATCTTATCCAAAACCTTTACATCATCCACTAAAACATCACATCATCTTATCTAAACCCCTTCTACCGCTATTTCATCCTCTTTTAAATGATCTCGACTATTCATTTTCATCTTCTTACCATATTTTACTACCCTAAAAGCTTTCTTTAGTCTCAATTTACCCAAGTCCAAACTCATTTACTTTCACCTTCTCAAATGGCACTTAACCCTCAGCACAATCAAGTCACTTTTCTTGATTCTTCAAGAGATACCAACTTCTCCGATATCATTTCTTTTCTTACCCAATCATCTTATTACACTGCCCTGGCTGTTAGTCCTACTATTTATTCTAATCATATGGCTGAATTTTGGAAAATGTTCAGATTGAAACCTTAAATGGGGTTAGGGTAATAAGATCGAGCATCTGTAACCAGGAGTTAGTCATTACTAAACAACTCATCAGGGTGTATCTTGAGCTTCATGATGAGGGTGCCCCCATAGAGTTCCCCAAAGCATATTTGGACAACACCTATATCCAAATGGGATATGATGGAAATGTTAGCAGGTCAACAGTCTACAAGTTCAACTTTTCATAAAACTGGAAGTTTCCGCTGCATGTCGTTCTTCATTGTCTATCCAACAAATCTGGGGGATGGGATCAAATTCCATACGAACTAGGGTGCCTAGTTCATGGAATGGTGAGAAGCCTTAGATTCAACTATTCAAGATTTATGCTGACCAATCTCATGGTAAATCTCCAGCGGGAAACATTCCTCATGTATCCCATATTTCTGCAACACATAATCAACTATGAGCTGGACCAGAGTCAGCTTGTCTGTGCAACTGCTCTGCCTGTTCCAGGTATGACTGAGCAAATAGCTCATGGTGACATCCCTGTTAACCCCACAGGTGATGACCCACACCAGCAACTGCCCTTAGATTGCCAAATCTACCTTCTTATCCCATCACCATCACATATCAAAGACGCCCCAAACGAACCCTTGTTCAATCTACTCTGATTTAACTAGCTCCTCCTGTTCAATCCAAAAAGACTAGAGTGGAACAATAGGTTCCCACTCAGTTTGAGGTCTTACCATCCTTCTCCATTGACCTCAATATAGGTTTTGAGTCTCCTCAGTATCAAACCCATAAGCTCATCACCTAAGCTGAAAGCCCTCAGGGTGAGTATTTATACTCCTCTGAGCATCCACAAAGGGACAAACCTACCATAGGCTCAATGCTTGTAGACATTGATCAAGCTCCCAGGTCATTATGTTTAACCTCTCTATCTTTTACTAACCTTCTTTTTTAAAATTGATGAAGAGATTACGTCCCTTCATGGCAATGAAGTTGATCTACAACACTCTCTCAAAGATTAACAGAGCCTAGAGAGACCTCTTGTCTCTAGCCCCCATTAGCAAACCTTTACTGAGGTGAGTCCCACTAACATGGAGGGGACTCATGCCAATTCAACTACCACTACTGAAGGTGCCTCAATGGACCTTCTGGACAGTGGTAATATTTCTGAGACTGAATCTGTAGCAACCATGTCTTTTGATGACTTTGAAAGAGACATTGCAGGATTGTTGAAGGGGGGTTCAGTTACAACACAAATACAAAGAGGAAATTAACTAAACTTAATCAAACAGTATGACTGGATTAACCAAATTAAGACACTAAGAACACAAGTAATGTAAGAGACAGAACACAAAGAACACAAGTATATGGTTTTCAAGAATGCAGTATATTGGTTTCTCTATGTTCTATTACAAGTGTTACAATCACGATTCAAAGATACAAGAACATGAGATACTTATACTACATCCTACAGCCAGCTATACTTTGAAAGCCAGCTGGATACAATTGACTAGACACAAAACAAAATCAATTGTAGAGTCAAAAGGCAGATTGCCTTTTGACTAGTGACTATGACATGCCATAGCTCACATCCTTATCTATTACAAAAAGGATAAAGTACATGAAATAGAAAGTTACAGACTCAAGACCTCAATGTACAGTTACCAAAAGCATGGACCTTTTCACCAGCTCATGTAAGTTGGTGACCTTATAGAGGTGCATCGAAAAGGTATCCAGCTTTATGGAAAAGTACATAAGATAAAACATGTGTTAAAAGTCTTTGGAAGAAATCTATCTTCATGAGTTGAAGCTTCGGAAGACTTTGTCTCTGAGGCTTCGGAAGACTTCATATTTGGCTTCGGAAGATATTAGTCTTGGCTTCGGAAGGTTTCCACCTAGAGTATTTTCTGTTGCATATGTAAAACTTTCAAAGCATTCTTCTTCAATGCACTTGTGCAACATGCGGGATAGACATAGGATGTTTAGGTTGCATCAGCCTCTTCATTAATCTCTACAAACTCCCCCTAGGCTGATGCTACCAAAACACTAAGTAGACTTCAGATATCAGCAATCCTCATTAGGATGATCACCAATCCTTTTTTCATAAGATGATCAGGATCCTTCAGACTGTCAAAATGTCTTCTCATATCAAAGAGGTCATGCAGAGGTAACTGAAACATATTATGCCATGTGTAAATGTCTTCAGTGCCTTGATCTCTAATGACATGCCATCTTTCTGTATTTATGGTGTATGTCCAAGACAAGACGGGTCTTCCCGATGCTAGAGGAGCTGTTTGAATTGGAGTTGATGTAGCATTCTCTGGCTGCACAACCTCAGGATGTTTTGACTCATCCTGGGGTTTAAAAGAGGGTGTTGTCTTCTTCTTCTTTGGATTTGGTTTAGAAGCCATCCTTTTCTTTCTCTTTGTATATTTTAACTGAGAAGACTGGCCTGCAGTACCAGATTGATCTTCACTGTCTTTCTCAGTTGGGATTTCCTCTCTCTCAGGCTCAGAAGGAGAAGGAGGTTGACCCTGCTGTGGATCAGAAGATGAAGCTTGTTGAGTTTCAGCAGGAGGTCCAGGTTGTGTTGTCTCTGGTTGTTCAACCTTAACATCCACTTTAGATGGGGCTTGACTTGGAGTGGAGTGTAAGTCAATGAGCTCTCCACTTTTGTTCTGCTTGATCACCCTAATATGCTCATCCATAGTGGATAGAGACATTGGGCCAAGTCTCCTTCCAGAGAATCCATATAGCTTCAAGAAGCTCATCATCCTCTGCCTATCAGTAGACTTCTTCATGCTCTTTTGGATGATAGCTCTTGATTTTGCAGCTTCTTCCCTTAGCTTCTTCTTAGTTGTCTTTCTGTCCTTGATTATCTCAAGTTCAAGCTGTTTTAAGTACTCGAACTCAACATAGTTATAGGACAAGGGAAGGAGTGCATCTGCCTGATAGAAGCCTGTGGGACTCAGGTAGTTGATCATCTTGATCCTCTCTTCTTCTTTGTTTACCCGAGGTTCTTATTGAACCACATTTTCTTGTGTAGGACTTTCCTGAATTGGGGAGAGGGTAGGCATATCCTTGTACAGTCTTTTTCTTCTTCTCTCTTCTTTGACTTGTACTAGAAGCTCTACATCTTCTACCTCCTTCTTCTCCTTTGACCTTTCCAGATCAACCAGCTCATTCAACTCTTCTAAGGGGAGAGAGATGACACTATCTATGTCATAGTTCCTTGTCTGTAGGTAATTTATCTTGAATGCCCTTAACTCATCATTCTGAGTATATGGTCTCGGGGCAGCCCTGATTGTAGACTCCATGAGTCTTGGAGACTCAGTAGAGGAACCTTCTCCCCTTAGCCTCCTTTTCCTCTCTCTCTCCTCCTCCTTAATCTCCTCAGATGTCATTTTTATTTTCCCTTGGTCACGTGAGATTCAAGGTGACTGACCTTTGAGACTAAATAGGTGCATGTTTTAGTCAGTTTGTGCACCTTTAGTCTCAGATTCCCCTCATCTTCATCAGAAGAATCATTGGGGGATGAGGTGATTGGACCAAAGTCCTCTCTCTCACCACCAGCTTCAGGTTCTTTGTTGCTGGTTTTCCTCTGCTCACTGGCAATCTCAGTTGAGATATCAGTGGGCTGAGTTGCCATGGTTGAGGTCTTAATGATGTAAGCACTTTCAGAAGTGAGAGCATCTTCCATATGGACATCCTAAACAGGTTCAGAAGTGTCCACCTTAGTTATAGGTGACTGATATGGATAGATATAGGAGACTCAGGAGCATTCACCTCTCTTTGAGTAGAGGTAAAGAAGTGAGACTCATTATACTCACTAAAATCTAGATCTTCATTAGTATAGAAGTCAAGGTTGGGAATTGGTTGGTTGAGATCTATAGGCTGGGGATGGTAACTGTCCCCTGAAGGTTGATCACTTGAGTTGAGACTTAGAGTGATGGCTTAAGGTAGTTGGGCTAATGAGCTCATCAGGCTGAGCATGAGGAACCTCAACACTGATTCTTGGAGAGATGGGAGTGGTCTGCTCCTCAGGAGAAGTGGGAGCTCCAGTGTCCACTTCTTCCTGTATGGGTGAGTATATGGGGGCCTCCACAGATTGAATAGTCTGAGCAGGGGTTCGTTTGGATTTTCTTTGGTAAGTGATGGTGATTTGAGGCTGTGTGGGTGGTTGGGAGGTAGCAGGTGTGGGCTCAACACTAGCTTGTGCTGCTAGGTTGTCACCTTGAGAAATGAGCTCTAACATTTTTGGGACAAGGGCCGTTTCTACCCCGAGAAGCCAACAATGGGCTTTCTTAGTATTTTAAAGATGCCGGGCTTCATCTGTCCAAATCTAAGAATGTTACCTATCTCCCTCAACTGTGAGCCCAGTTCACAGTTAAAAATGTACTGGACATATCTAGGAAACATGTAATATTCTAAGGAGTCTAAATTAGCAAGTAAATTGGTATAAACAAACTGAGAATACCTGAATTTGACTCCCTGAACCATTCCATGGATTATGAAGAAGAGATCCTCAAGAATCTGGTCCCATCCACCGTGCTTGTTTGATAAGTTGTGGATGACCACATGGAGCAGGAATCTCCACTGGGATGAGACCTTCCCTTTCCTAAAGGTCTTTACAAAGAAATCTCCCTCATATCACATCTGCTCAAAGGAATGATTGACAACTTCCTTTTGGAAGAACACCTCACCTTCTTCATCATCCAACTGAAGATGCCTATTGATGATGGCTGGAGTGATGAAGATTGTTCTCCCCTGCACTGTGGCAGACAGTGCCTTCTCCCCGTCCATAATGACCTCTTGGCAGGTCTTCCAGAAATCAAGCAGTTGATCCTCATAGAGAGGAGGATCAATGGTTAGGGAGGTGAAGTAGTTTGATAAAGTTAAGAATGACAAACCTCTGAGAAATAAGGATCTTTCTTAGAGATTAACAGAGCAACCTGATTGTTTTGCCTGTGTAGCTGTATGGTAAAGTTGGGATCATTTCTGTGAGCAAGGTGGCCATTTTGAGGTAGCTTAAGATGAATAAAGAAGGAAGAAAGAAATTTCAAAGAGAAATTTGGGTATTTAGGTTTGAAGGAAGAACAGATGATAGAAAAAGGGGGAAACCGTTGGGTTTATATGTGAGAGGGATTTCAGATAAAGTTTAATGAAAGAGGATAAACTTTGAAATCTAGATATCGGTCCCACCTCTGAAAAAGTAGTTTACTTTTGCTCAAAAAGTAATTTTCTTGGAAGTCAAAAAGCTTCCGAAGGTTTATTATCTTAGGAAGTTTTAATTAAAAAGCTTCCGAAGCTAAAATAACTTTGGAAGAATTCCTGAGAGTTTTGAGAATTTTGCTTCGGAAGAGAAATTAAAACTTGAGTGTTTTGCATATAAACGACAAAGCTTCCAAGAGTTAATTTTGCTTCAGAAGTAAATGGTCCTTGAAAATAAGTAGTTGTCTAATACAAGTATTTAAGCTTTGGAAGATAGATCTGAGAACTCTTCCGAAGGTAAAATTTTCAGACAATTATTTATTTTGAAGGCATGATTTGCTTCCGAAGTTAAAAGCATAACTTCTGAAGTATCAGAAATTTTCAAAAATCTAAATTAAGTCTTCAAAAAGAAATTTTCATCCAAAGAAACATGAGCTTATGAAAGTGATGAACTAGACAACTTAGGACACACATATTTTAAGAAATAATAAGAATTAGTTTTAAGAAAAACCTACTCAAAGTTAATCATCCCAATAGCTGATATAAGATATTTAAATCTATGTTCATCAAAAGCCTTTGTAAACAGATCAGCATATTGTTCATCTGTGTGAACTTTGACTAGTTTAATTAATCCCTTTTCATAGTTATCTCTTATTAAATGATACCTGATATTGATGTGCTTTGTCCTTGAGTGCTGCACATGGTTCTTTATAATTGAGATAGCACTATTGTTGTCTATGTGAATGGGAGTCTCCTTGAAGTTTAGCCTATAGTCCAACATCTGATTTTGAATCCAAATCATTTGAGCACAGTAGCTTGCAGCAACAATGTATTCAGCTTCAGCAATTGATGCAGAGACATAAGATTGTTTCTTGCATTGCCATGAGACAACCCTTCCACCAAGGAACTGACATCCCCCAGATGTAGACTTTGTAGTCATGTTGCAACCACCATAATCACTATCTGTATAGGCATATAGCTTGAAGTCAGGATTCTTAGGGTACTATAAACCAAGTGTTGATACACCTTTAAGGTATCTTAGAATCCTCTTGACAGTGATGAGGTGAGACATCTTAGGGTTAGCTTGATATCTAGCACATATGCATGTAACAAACATGATATTAGGCCTGCTAGCAGTAAGATACATAAGAGACCCAATCATAGCCCTGTATAAGTGCTCATCTACACACTCCCCCCTCAAGATCAGGTCCAAAGGAGTGGTTTTTAGCTATGGGTGTCTTAGCAATCTTACAATCAGTCATGTTGAATCTTTTGAGTATGTACTGAACATACTTTGACTAACTTATGAAGATCCCATCTTCAACTTTCTTCACTTGAATTCCCAGAAAGAAATTGAGTTCCCAGGAAGAGGTGGAGGACAAGGACCCAATAAAGGATAAAATGGACGTGAAAAAGGCTTGGGTCAAGGGGATAAAAGTATGTTAGATGCTATGAGTGTGGAGCATTAGGACACTTTGTAAATGATTGTATAATATGAAAAGACATGGATAACGAATCCAATTTGATTCAATTGAGGGAATCAACTCTACTTTTTTGGATTCACAATTTAATGTTAAGATTAAGAAGTTGAAATTGACCCAAGATAAAGAGTTTAAGTACCTATTTCCTTTAAATTAGTGTGGTAAGTACAATGTTGATTCCATGGATAGCTAGTGGATGGTGCTTAACTCTAATTGAATTGTGTAAAGAGACGTATTTAAAAAATTAATAATTGATTGATCATTAATAAAGTTGATACTAGATGCAAAGACAACTTAATGATAAAGACAAATACCCAAGAAAGGTAGAATTTGTTAGCATAATCTTTTAATTGGATTTGCTTACCAATATAACTTGATCTAAACTAGGTTCTAAATGGATAAATGAAGGACCATCAATTCATATATCTAATCTTACATAATTAGGAAATCAAGCACATAAGGTGACCAAATCATTACCAACAAATTTACAAAACCAAAAAAACATGTATGATTGATCTTTAATGATGAACACCAATGAACCTAACACATATAAAGAGATTCAAGAAAATAAGAAGTTGGACATGTAAAACTTTTCTAAATACTCAAACACATCATATTCACAAGTACAGACTAGTAAAGCCAATTTATACAAGTATACTACTAGTTTCAGAATTGGACTAAGAATGAAAAAGTCCAACACTTGATAGTCAACATAAATGATTTATCCACTCATCCTCATGCTTGAATATGCCAAGTTATGATTTATGGAAGTAATTAGCAAAAAAGGTGATGTAGAAACACTTATAACCGAGTATTTTTCATTCTTAATACTTCATAGTGTTTACAAAGTCGACCATGGTTATAAAAACTGTAAGTCCCCTCCTCATACTCATATAATCGAATTTCAATCTTGAGTGGCATACAATATGCCATGCAAAGAATGGTACCCCGTGTATGCCTAGTTTCTTCATGTTTATGCTTTGTTTGAGTCTTTCTAATGCGTTCTTCGCTAAGGTTTATGTGTAATCACTCTGGTGGATGTTCATAATCTTTAACATGATCCTATAAATTATATAATTCTCAAAGTACACTTGAGTCTATGAATTTGATGTGAAGATTATTGTTTAATTCTAACTTTACATATGTTAACTACTCACACATAAGTAGGGTCTCGATTTGCTCCTTATCTTGAATCCCTTGGATAACATCTTTAAAAATCATGTCTGATTTTACTTGGAATCAGTTGGTGTGGTGATTGGGTTTAGGATGGCCATTTCCCTAGACTAGTTTAGGAATATGGATGGATGATTAATGATAGGTAGGTCTTATTGAACTTTACAAGATTTACACTAATCTTTACATTGTTCCATTTAACATCCTTAACTCTTGCTTTTATGTTATTAATGTTTTGAAGACCATTGATCTCACAAAAGCAAATACAACACCCCTCTTGTTTTTTTGCAACAATGTATGAATCTAATAGTTGATTGTACTATTGGAACAACTTCCATAGAATATCTTTGTAGAAAGATTCAAGTAAATCAGAGACATAAAAGGAGGTCGCATTGATGAACTCAAGCATTGTTGGACCAAAAGAACCAATGAGCCGGATCAGAAAAACCTTTAAGTCCCACAGACGTCACAACAACTACTGAAGACCACAACAGCTGAGGACAACAGCTGATTACAAAGTCTGAAGACAAGTGCTGAAGACAAAGTCTGAAGACAAGTGCTGAAAACAAAGTCTGAAGACAAGTGCTGAAGACAAAGTCTGAAGACAAGTGCTGAAGACAAAGTCTGAAGACAAGTGCTGAAGACAAAGTCTGAAGACAAGTGCTGAAGATAAAGTCTGAAGACACAAGTGCTGAAGACCAAAGTATCAGACGTTGTCACAACAGCTGAAGAGGTCTTCTTCAGTAGTTGTGACGGTTTACCTTTCAGTAGTTTTATGTTTCATCTTTTCAGTAGTTTGACACAACAGCTGAAGAATACTTCTTCAGTTGTTGTGCTCATCAGTAGTTTTATATTTCTAGTTTCAGTAGTTTTGTAAAACGACTGAAGAGCTTGTTCTTCAGTCGTTGTAGTTTCAGTAGTTTCTAATCAGTAGTTTTATATTCTGTACTTAACACTTTGATATGTTCTCAGTAGTTGTGAACATTTCAGTAGTTTGTTAAGATTTAGTTATTTTTGTAATAGATCTGCCAGTTGTCACTTTCCGTGATAACAACAGTGGTGTTGCACTCTATATAAGGAGTAACAACCTATTGTAATAAAATGAATGATTTGAATGATTTGATCAGAAATATTCCATATCTATAAACATTCCTTGAATCAGAAATATATTCTCTCACTATAACCGTATGTGCTCTTAATGCATACAAGTATCGATTTCTTGCTACAATTTGTCTAATTCCTGTTCTTATTCCGCTGCTTTGAACTCTAATACATCAAACTTGTGATCGCTGATCCTATCAAATGGTATCAGAGCAGGTTAATCATTGATCGATCTAATAATTGATCATTGAAACTGCTATTCAAGATCTAAGTTTGATTGAATTAGCTTTTGCTTTTGCAAGAAACGGTTATAGAGATTGAATTTTCTGTATCTCTGGTCATTCATCCTGAGATCTTTTCTTGGTTTTCATTGAGTTTGTTGTGGTCTGTGTAAAACTTTTAAAAGATTGAATTAAATTGTTTTTGAACTGAAAATGACTACTCCCTCCAATGATCCTCATAATACTGGTTCCTCAACCAAGCCACCAATGCTGGTTAGGAATGAGTATAACATATGGCAACAACGAATGCTCCATCACTGTCTGTTAACAGCGCAGGTTGTTGGACATCAGTGGTACATGGTCCACACAAGCCTATGGTGAATAACCGGAAACCAATCAAATGGTTCCGAAGAGGAGGGAGCAATACTCAGATGAGGATAAGAAGTTGCTTGAAATTGATGCAAAAGCCCATGGAATTCTGGCCATGGCACTGCCCAATGAAATCTATTCTGGGCTAATGCATCATGAAACTGCCCATGACCTCTGGAATGCCTTGAAAGAACAATTTGGAGGAACAGATGAGGTCTTGGCAAAGGGTGAGACACTGACTCAACAATTTGGAGGAACATATGAGGTCTATTCTGGGCTAATGCATCATGAAACTGCCCAGAGAAATCCTTGCCTAACAATATGAGACATTCTCTCATAGAAAGGGTGAGACACTGACTCAACAATTTGAGCGGTTCTCTTGTTTGATCTCTGAATTAAAAATGGTCAAACTTGAGTACACAAATATTCAGATGAATAACAGATTTCTCAGATCACTGCCTGAGAGATGGGACACATATACTATTGTCCTACGCTCCAGTGCAAGTTTGGACAAACTATCTCTCACCCAACTCCATGGGAAACTGCTCACGTTTGAGAGAGAGATAGAACAGAAGAGAAAGCTGTCTTCATCTGGAAAGCTCACTGAAGACTTTGTACCAGGCAACACTGCCTTGGTTGGTCATGAGTCAGAATATGCTTCATCTGAATGCCAGTATGATGAGCATATTAATTCTCTTCAAGCACTTCTGATTCTGCATTTGTGAGTGTTGATGGTCAGTTTACTGGGTGTAATAATGACAATTTATGCTTCATTATGGATGATCTCAAGGGGATTGCTAATGACGACTTAGAAGAGATGGATATTTTAGGCCAAATGGCCCTGATAAATATCAGATCTCAGAAGTTCTACAAAAGAACTGGAAGAAAATTCCCAGGACTCTCTGGCAAAACCAAAGTTGGTTTTGACAAGAGCAAGTTGAGGTGTCATAAATGCCAACGGCTTGGACACTTTGCAAGAGAGTGTAGATCAACTGGATCTAACTCCACTGCACCCTTTGTGACTTTTCCTGGCAATAGTCAACAACACAGAGGGCAACATCCTGTCACTTCTAGTCATCATCCTCAACAACAATCTCCGGCATATTTTGTTCCTCAGGGTCAAATGCCATATCCTTACCCTTGTTATTACATGCCACAGTCAAATCAAGTTCAAGTTCCTATGGCACCACAACCTCATGCACTACCAGAACCTCAGCCATCCCAATCTCAACAACAAACTCAACCTCAACAGCACAACTTCTTCACCCAGGAGTTGTTGACTGGAGCAGTTTACCAGATGACATGTCTGGTCATGAACAACTGTTCTCAGGTGCTGGTCAACATGGTGGTGACAGTCCTTTTGGGAATCTAGCTCTTATGGCTTTGGAGTCTGCTGATACTTCATTTTCTACATCTCAGGTATCACAGGTATCCTCTGAGGCAAAAGCCAAATTATGTTCTGAACCATGCATAGCAGCATTTGCTTCCATTAGAGAAGCAAATGTAGCTTTAATTAATAAGAACATTGAGCTAGAACAAATTTTTTCCAAAAGAAAGCTGAGTTTGAGTCTGTGCTTAAAGATAAAAATGATGAGATTTATAAACTGAAATGCCAAATAATTGATGATAAGGCTAGAGAAGAGGTACTTCTAGAGAAGTACAAAGATCTCAAAGAAACCTTGTAGTTACCCAGGTAGAGTGTGATAGATGGGTACAATCATGCAAAGGTTTTGAAATGCTTCTTAGTAAGCAATCTGCTTCCAATGTGAAGTTTGGCATTGGTTACAATCACACTGCTCCACCTACAGATTTTACCCCAAGAGCAGAGGTAGAATCTGATGGTGAGAGTGATAACCAATCCATCTCATCGTGTGATCTACTTTCTGATACAGCACAATCAGAAGTAGCAGTCAGCATCAAGCCCTCTCTGAACCTATCAGCTGATGTTGATGGTTCAAATGCTGACACTCACATGATCAATGAGTTGATCAACTCAGGAGTTAATTCTGAAGGTCCTGAAAGGACTAGAGAGCAGGATTTAACACCTGAAGTTCAAACTCCAACTGCTGTCAGTACTGAAGAGAAGAAAACTGTCAGTAGAAAGAGTTTGAAGACTACTAAAGAGGCAGTCAAGAAAGCAAACAATGCTTCCAAAGCATTAAAGAACAAGTCTTCAGTTGCTTCACCCTCTTTAGTTGATGATCAACCTAAGATGAAGAAGAAACCATGTGAAGTATGTGGTTTGTTCAATCATCTTACAGATGATTGTTGGTACAAAAGAGGTTCCAAACTCAAACAAAAAGAAGAAATAAAGAGAAAATGGTTAAAAATGAAAACTGAGTTCGAGACCACGTTTGTATCAACAACATCAAATCCTGTAACCCTTAAGTCCTCAAAGAAATCCAAAAAGGAAGGGGTTAAACAGGTGACAGCTGAGAGTGCTCAGAAGAAGAAGGTGCAACATAGGAACTTATCAAACTCCACTAGCAATGTGTCTGATGAGCTGAAAGCTTTATCACAAAATCAGACACAGCTGGTTATGATGGTTCAACATCTGTTGGGTAGAGTTAACCAACTAGATGCTCCTATGTTGAAACTACAGAAAAGGAGATCCAAGCCAAAGGATTCCTCTTCTTCACCATCTTCTTCCTCTCAGGCTATTGTTTCAAATAAACCTGTTAGTTTACCATCTATTGATGAGACCAGGCCCAAAACCAAAAAGGTTTGGGTCTCTAAAACTAACCGATTGTTTATTTTTGCAGGGTTCTCCAACATGCCAAAGTAGCATCTGGTATGTAGATAGTGGGGGATCTATGCACATGACTAGGAACAGCTCTCTTCTTCATGACTACTCTCAAGGAAAGAAGGGATTTGTTTCTTTTGGCAATGATGCTAGGGGTTACATCATTGGAAATGGCTTTGTCTCCAATGGAGAAATCAAGTTTGATGATGTTAATCATGTGGAAAATCTCAAGTACAATCTCTTGAGTGTCAGTCAAATGTGTGATAAAGGCCATGTTGCTCTTTTCACTAGTCAGACTGTAGGATTCTGTCATCCAAAGTTCTGCATTGATTGATAAGGTGTTGGATGATCACACTCTCTTGAAAGCCAACAGGACAGGAAGAGTGTATGCCTTAGATCTTTCCAAGAAAATAGATCTAAGAGGCAATGCTTGCCTATTTTCCAAAGCCTCTTCTCAAGAATCTAAACTGTGGCACAGAAGGCTGGTCATGTTAATCTCAAAAACATGAATCAGCTTACCCACAATAGTTTAGTCAGAGGCTTACCAATAAAGGAGTTCCACTGTGATGAAACCTGCACTGCTTGTTTAAAAGGAAAACAGCACAAAGTCTCATTCCCTCTTATTGAAGTGCCTAAGTCCACTGCCTGCTTGCAATTACTGCATATGGATCTATTTGGTCCTGTGAGAGTAATGAGCATGGCAAAGAAGAAATACTGTCTGGTAATTGTGGATGATTACTCCAGATTTGTATGGACTTTCTTTCTACATTCAAAGGATGAGGTTGCTCAGAAGACTATTCACTTTGTGTTGTATATTGAGAAGCAGTATTCCCTTCCAGTCAAGTGTATTAGGAGTGACAATGGAACTGAATTCAGAAATCATACACTTGATGACTTCTATCTTTCAAAGGGAATCAAAAGGCAGTTTAGCATTCCAAGGACTCCAGAACAAAATGGAGTAGTGGAGAGAAAGAATAGGACCCTCATTGAAGCTGCAAGGTCCATGCTCGCTGACTCTAGTTTGCCACTGACCTTTTGGGCTGAAGCTGTCAACATAACTTGCTATGTGCAAAATAGAGTTTTAGTAAATCAGAGGTTGATGAAGACTCCATATGAAGTCCTCCATCATTTGGCTCCTTTGATTTCTTTTTCAAAGCATTTGGGTGTCCTTGTTTTATTCTCAACACAAAGGATCAACTCCATAAATTTGATCCTAAGGTGGATGCAGGGTATTTTGTTGGTTATTCATCTACTTGCAAGGCATACAGAGTCTTCAACTGCAGAACAAAGACGGTTGAAGAAACCCTACATGTTAAGTTCATGAATCTCCAAAGGACAAGATTCCACAAAGCCCTGTGGAGTTATTTGATTTGGACATACTGCAATATGTTCCTTATCAAACTCCTGCTGTTGCTCCTGTCAACAGTTCACCACTGGTGGTACTGCTGGTGCTGATGATGATGATGATTGCCGTACTCACCTCTTCAGGTTTAGTGATCAACTGCCTGATTCAGCTAGACCTGATGTTCCTGTAGCTCCAGTAGCACCATCCCAACAAATGCTGATGAGATCTCTTCGAATTCAACTTCCTTTGAATTACCATCCACTGATTGGTTTCAAGGAAATGATTCACCATCACCATCTGTTACTGCTGAGCCTGCTACAAACACTTGCACAGATCTCATTGTGTATCAAGATCTGAAGAATCACCTATGTCTCAAATCATTGGTGATATCACTGCTGGAGTATCAACAAGAAGTCAATGTCAAATTTCTGCTTCTATGCTCTCTTCATCAGTCAGCAAGAGCCAAACAATTATCACATTGCTTTAAAGGACAATGGATGGGTTGATGCCATGCAGCTTGAGCTTCTTTAGTTCAAGAAACAGCAAGTGTGGGAACTGGTTCCTCTACCTCCAGGTAAGTGTGCCATAGGCACTAAATGGGGTTTAGGAACAAAACTAATGAAAATGGGCTTATTGTTAAGAACAAAGCCAGACTGGTTGTTCAGGGGTTTGCACAAGAAGAAGGTATTGATTATGATGAAACCTTTGCCCCTGTAGCCAGATTGGAAGCAATTCGATTGTTTTTAGCTTATGCTGCTTATCAAAACCTTAAAGTTTTTCAAATGGATGTCAAAAGTGCATTTTGTATGGAAAAATTAAAGAAGAGTTTATGTATGTCAACCTCCAGGCTTTGAGGACAATAAACATCCTAATTGGGTGTATAAGCTTGATAAGGCTCTTTATGGGTTAAAACAAGCTCCTAGAGCCTGGTATGAGACATTATCAAACTTTCTTCTGGAAAATAATTTCACTAGAGGCTCCATAGATAAGACTTTATTCATTAAGAAAGCTGGGCAGCATAATCTACTTGTTCAATTTATGTAGATGATATCATTTTTGCATCCTCTGATCCAAAGTTGTGTGATGCCTTTACAAAGTTGATGCAACAGAAGTTTGAAATGAGTGCCATGGGAGAGTTACAGTTCTTCTGGGGTTGCAAATCAAACAAAAGGCTGATGGAATTTTCATTCATCAGTCCAAATACACAAAAGATCTTTTGCAAAAGTTTGATTTACAAAAACTGTTTGCCTTGTTCTACCCCCATGTGCAGCACCACACAACTGGATACAGATCAGAAAGGTAAAGTGGTTGATGAAACACTTTACAGATGTATGATTGGTCCTTGATGTATTTAACAGCTTCTAGACCAGATATTATGTTTGCTACATGTGTTTGTGCTAGATTTCAGGCTGCACCTAAAGAGTCTCATCTGATTGCAGTCAAGAGGATCTTAGATATCTGCAAGGCACTCCATCTCTAGGTTTATGGTATTCTACTGGACATTCTAGTAAATTAGTTGCTTTTTTGATAGTGACTATACAGGGTGTAAGTGACCAGGAAATCAACTTCTGGTGGATGTCAATTCCTAGGAAACTGCTGATTTCTTGGCAGAGCAAGAAACAGACCTCAGTGCTACATCAACTGCTGAAGCAGAGTACATTGCTGCTGCAAGTTGCACATCTCAGGTACTCTGGCTTCAGAACCAACTTTTGGATTATGGCATTACAGAGACTAAGACTCCATTGTTAATGGATAGTGCTTCAGCTCTGTGTATTGTCAAAAATCCAGTCCAGCACTCTAGGACCAAACATATAGAGATCAGACATCATTTATAAGGGATTGTTTTGAAAAAGGTCTGATTGATCCTAAGTTTGTGCCTAGTGCTGATGAGCTTGCAGACATTTTTACTAAGCCTTTGGATAGTTCAACTTTCCAAAACCTGGTGTTAAGGCTTGGTATGCTGCAGCTAGAATAAGTGACAACTACTGATGATCTTAGTAATAAGTACTGCTGATCATTGGTAACCATGTCACATATAAGTACTGATGAGTTCTTTTACCCTCGGCAGTTTTTATAACTACTGAAGGCTAAATGTCTCACAAGTACTGAAGTACTTCATCTGTTCTAAACTACTGATGTAGTTACAACTACTGATGTAGTACAATACTGATGTATACAACTATGATGCAGTTACAACTACTGAAATCAGTAAAAACAGATAAGTACTGATGTCCTATGAAACAACTGAAATCGCCAAAAGGCTGATGAATGTGTTGAGGACAGTATGAAACAGCTGAAAAGCTAAGAATTGACGAAAACAGCTGATGAGAATTTCTCTTCAGTCGTTTGTACAACTGCTGTTCATTCTAAACAACTGAAGCAATACCATGTCTTCAGTAGTTTATAACTACTGATGACTAATACCAAGTCTTCAGTTGTTTACAACAGCTGATGACAAAACCACTGTCTTCAGTAGTTTCACAACTACTGATGACAAACACCAAGTACTCAGTTGTTTCAATCATCTGAAGTCAAAAGCACGGTCTTTAGTAGTTTTCTAACTTCTGATGCCTAACACCACGACTTCAGCTGTTTCAACGTCTGAAAGGATAATACCATGTCAACAGTCGTTTAAAAATACTGATGACTAACACCACATCCTTCAGTCGTTTTCTTACCCGTACCCTATATATATCCCTGACCTAATCCTTCAATGCTTCATCTTCAAACCTAACATTCCTCTCCAAAACTTTTCTCTTCTCAATGGCGTCCATGCAAATTAAACCGCGACACAACTGTGTTGCCTACCTTACTAAATCCTGTCTGGGCTAAGTTCGATACTGCTATCGATCTTATGGTTCAGTCCCAATACAAAACGGCATTCTTCTGAATCCATACTACATGCCGAATCCCTCCAACAGTTTTGGATGAACGTTACTATTACCACTGGGGAGAACACAACACCATTTCTCCAGTCGGTCGTCAACAACAAAGAAGTAGTCATCACTCCTGCAATAATCCGCCAAATTCTTCATCTAGATGATGCTATTCTCCTGCTGGATATCCGAAGGGCACCACAGATCTATCCTTTGCCCAACATGGATATCAAGGCAATCTCAATGCCTCCACTATCATGAAGAAACACTTCCATGACGCCGAACGCCTAATTTTTCACATGGTGAATGTATGTTGGCTCTTAAGACGTCATCTTGGGATCAAATGTCGTCAAAGTGGCAGCAGGTAATGTCTCTATTCTTGAGCAACAACCGTTAAACTTTTCAGAAATAATATTTTCGGAGCTCAAGGATATGGCTCAAAAACTAACTGCCAACCGTTGGATACTATATCCACGGTTCATAATGGCCATCATTACAAACCACTTAATGCTGAGGGACTTGTTGGCTTGGGAGTCCCTGCTACGGCTGTTCTGCCGAAGTATACTCCTGGCACAACTCTGACCAGACACTCAAATTGGCTGCCAAGCTGCGAAAACCCACGCAGCTGGAACCCACAGCCACCACCTCCAAATCAAAAGTCCCCACCAAACCCACCAAAAAGAAACCCAAAACGGCTACTCAGGGAATTGAGTCCCCTGAGGATGCCCCTGCAACACAAACGAGGATATATCCACTAGTCCAAACCCCCTAGTGGATACATGACTCTTCCAGCCATAGCCGCTCAGGCTTCCTCTCAACAGGAGCCTGCAGAAACCACACAAGGGGTACCTACATATCTGGGATCTTCCTCACTTGAGGAGATTGCCATTGAAAAGCACCAACCTCCCCAGGTGCACTGCTTCTATCCCTTCACCCCATCCACCGCCCCTCACAGCCCATTTAATAGTTGCACAAGTGCTGACTCAACTGCACTCCTCACCCCCTCCCCAGAAACCACTTACTACTGGGAACACCTCTACAATTGAGGGGGAGGACACAGTGCAATTGAGAACCCACAGCACAGGGGTTTACCACTTCTATCTCCTGGTGTAGCTAAGGAGCTTAGAATATCTAGTGAGGCTGCCACCTCTCTGAATCAGCACATGATCAGAATGAGGCTGGTAACATTGCTAAGACCTCACTAGAGGCAACAGCTGATGATGGACACTGTCCTGAGGCTGGAAGTCCTAGTACCAAGCACAAGGGGCACATGCAACAACTGGTCTACACCCAGTGCATGTAATCCTGCTCTAAGCAGGAGTAGATGATTCAGCTTCGGCTGATGATGACCTGGGCTTTTCTACGATGTTCTTGCCCAGAACACAATCCTTGAAGAGAAAGTCAGTAGGCTGCAAAACCTACTTGACCAACTCTCACAAGGAGAAAGACCATCTGCCTCCACCAACCCACAGATGGCACCTTCAGTTGAAGGTTCCCCAAACACTGAGCCACTCCAAACTCAGCCACTGCCTCTGCTTCAGGCCCTATTTCTCAGAACAGAACCCTCCTGAGCAAATAGGTGCTGTACTTCAAAATTCCCTCCTTCTCATCACGCCCATAATCACTGATATTGTGACTAAAGCCATTGATGAGAGGCTTTCCTCTACTTTACAACCCTTGATTGATGCTGCTGAAAAGACACTTTCTGCGGTACAAACCCCTTCCACCAATGCATCCAAAAAGGGGAGTACTGCAGTGAAAGAAAAGAAGAGGAAAAAAGAACAGAGGAGAAAGGAGAGAAGCAAGCTCAAGAGGGGAGAAAGAACTGCAACCCGCTCACCTACAAGCGAAAGAAAAGTGCTGATGATCATATTGCTGAAGATAAATCCTTGAGCTACTGATAAAAGAGGCTGATGCCGAACACAACAGATCAATGGACAACATCATTGATCAGCTGTTTAGGCAAGGCCATGACACCGATAAACTTGACTCTGAGATTCGACGATTAGAGATGAAGAAATCCAGAATAGATGGGCAAGTTATGAAGTGTTAGAAAGAGAAAGGCTTGAGATCATGATTAGATTATTGCAAAATATCTTGGAAGATCAATGATCGAAATCAAAGCTTGGTCCAGGGATAGTATCTTGGTAATCACCACCAGATCTGTTCGTCTGAAGCATATACTAAGGGACTTGTTATGAAGCTTTGAATGAAGCGGGTGCTGGGAGCAGGACTGAGCTAGCCAAGCAATCAAAAGCCACACTCACCTCAAGAATGCTAGAACAGCCTGTCAACATTCCCACACCAAAACCACCCAAATCACAACCCACCAAACCAACTCCCTTACCTCAAAACCCATAGCCGATGATATACCCTTGAAGAAGAAGAGAAGGGTATTGAGGCTAGAAGATGATGAAGAAGATGATAAAGATAGGCTGCCACTCTCAGCTGTGATTCAGTTGCCTAAGGCCACAAGTCACTCCTCAGCAATTACTCCTGAATTCCAAAGACAAATGGTTAAAGTGAAGCTAGAAGAAGAAGAGCTTCATAAACAGCATGATGAGGAATTGCTGAAGAGAGTTGACAAAGCTTATGCAGCCACATCTTCTATCATCAATATGAAGAAGCAAGCCCTCAGACTTTACACTCTCAAGCATACCTTTCAATATCAAAAGAAAGAGTGAGGATTTGGCCTGATCCCAGGGTCTCTCATAGAATTCATAAGAAAACATACCTCAGAGATACATTGGCCAGGTGAAAAAGATCGTAGATGAAGTGATCTCTCTGGTCTTTGTAGTTTCACCCTGGGAAATCCTAGAGGACTTCAAGAAAGCTTACAAAGCTAATCTAACCCCTCAGAAGATGCTGGAAAACAAAATAGTGAAAAGGGGTTAGTTTACAAGAGGCTTGAGGAAATCAGGAAAAATGAGCTCCAGTTGTTCCTAGAGGGTAATCACCCGGATGAGTTTGCTTACAGAATAATAACAACTGTGGAGCTAAAGAATGGGAAATAGGCCAAATATCTGTCTGAGTATTATGGGCCTGAATCATTGTTTGAAGGAGGGGCTGAAGAGCTAACCATGGAGGAACAAATCACCTTCCTTGAGGCCTACACAAGAGAGTCGTATAGGAAGTGAGTCTCATGGATGGGGGAACAGCTCAGTGTCCAAGTCCCCATATAGAGTTCCCATCCATACTTTGCCAACCAAATCATCAGAGACTCATTTCCAGGCCAGTGCTTATATGGTCATCTTCTCAACTGATCAAGAAGAAAAAGACCAACCATTCTGCCAACAATAAGTGGGACCTCAATAAAGTTAAAGGTTTTGGCTGCATTGGTTCAGGGGGAGTTTGTTGGACCAAAAGAACCAATGAGCCGGATCAAAAAACCTTTAAGTCCCAGACGTCACAACAACTACTGAAGACCACAACAGCTGAAGACAACAGCTGATTACAAAGTCTGAAGACAAGTGCTGAAGACAAAGTCTGAAGACAAGTGCTGAAGACAAAGTCTGAAGACAATGCTGAAGACAAAGTCTGAACAATGCTGAAGACAAGTCTGAAGACAAGTGCTGAGACAAGTCTGAAGACAAGTGCTGAAGACAAAGTCTGAAGACAATGCTGAAGACAAAGTCTGAAGACAAGTGCTGAAGATAAGTCTGAAGACACAAGTGCTGAAGACCAAAGTATCAGACTTGTCACAACAGCTGAAGAGGTCTCCTTCAGTAGTTGTGACGGTTTACCTTTCAGTAGTTTTATGTTTCATCTTTTCAGTAGTTTGACACAACAGCTGAAGAATACTTCTTCAGTTGTTGTGCTCATCAGTAGTTTTATATTTCTAGTTTTAGTAGTTTTGTAAAACGACTGAAGAGCTTGTTCTTCAGTCGTTGTAGTTTCAGTAGTTTCTAATCAGTAGTTTTATATTCTGTACTTAACACTCTGATATGTTCTCAGTAGTTGTGAACATTTCAGTAGTTTATTAAGATTTAGTTATTTTTGTAATAGATCTGCCAGTTGTCACTTTCCGTGATAACAGCAGTGGTTGTTGCACTCTATATAAGGAGTAACAACCTATTGTAATAAAATGAATGATTTGAATGATTTGATCAGAAATATTCCATATCTATAAACATTCCTTGAATCAGAAATATATTCTCTCACTATAACCGTATGTGCTCTTAATGCATACAAGTATCGATTTCTTGCTACAATTTGTCTAATTCCTGTTCTTATTCCGCTGCTTTGAACTCTAATACATCAAACTTGTGATCGCTGATCCTATCAAGCATATATTAGTACTTGTGTTTGTATACTACTTTTGTAATATAAGAAATCCTTGTTCGTCTTGTGCTAAGTCATCTTCGTTTCTTTCTTGTTAATGCTTAGATATTCCATCTACCTAATATCTTACTTATCCGGGGGCATTCTCTCTTTCTCTCTCTCTCTCTATCTCTCTCTCTCTCTCTCTCTCTCTCTATATATATATATATATATAGATATATATATATATTATATATATATATATAATATATATATATATATCTCCAGCTGGCAAGTGTTCTTATCATATAGTTTTCAAAATAATTTTCCTCTTGTCATGCAAATCAATAAGTTATAAAGATGGAAATTCTTATGTAGCGTTAAGAGAGAAACAATCTCAAATATCTAAACACGTGGAATAACTTATGCCTTTACTTTAGTTATAGTATATAAAATAATTATACTAGTTTATATATTCTTATTTCTATCTTTCATTATATCATCAAAGTATTATGTATGTGTATCAGACTTTTTTTAAAGATAATTTATATGAAATTGGTATTGCAGTAAGCATCTTCATCTCTTTAATACTATATAACAACTTTATTAAAAGAACAATTATATATTATGTCAGGACCATTTACGTACGGAATACTAACAGATTCTTTATTTATACCGAATCAAATAGTGCGGAATCCAATTTGATTGGCGATCCAATCAGTGAGAACGATTACCCGATCGATATACGATTGAAACTAAACGTTATGAACGAATAGGAACCGATCAGAAACGATCTATGAACTTGGACAGGCTTTCTTGGACGTTCTGGACGGCTAGGGTTCGTGAAAGTATCAAGTGTTCTTCAATTGTTTCGAATCCAATGTTTTTCCACGAATTAAGTGGTATTAAAGGTTATTGGTTTTCATTCGTACGACTGAACCATTAGCATGGTTCAGTCATGCGACTGAATCATACACACGACTAAAGGTTCAGTCGTGCGACTGAGTCAATCTTATGTCTCAATCATATGACTGATCCAGTCTCCTGGTTCAGTCGTGCGACTGGTCCATAAGCATGATGTATTCGCGGGTATGGTCCATAGGTATGGGCCATTAGCATGAATAATTACCCGACTAGGTTGAATACGTTACTTAATCATTATTGACTTAGACTTGTGTACAACAACCTCAAACCTATATAATAAGTTCATTATACTTTAACACAATAATAATATGAAATATTAAACATTAATAAACATCAACCACATATTATATTTCATTGAACCAATTCATTACATATGCGTAAGACATGAAAGACTTTTACATTTGAGCTCATGAACTAGGTACACATGTATCTACATATTAAATGGTACATTGTAGGACCACATAATGGTTCATAGTTTCATAGTTGGAGAATTATCAACTAAACACACTTACTAGATCAATAGGGAACCAACAGTAAAACTAATAATAACAAGTAAGGAAAACTCAAGAACACAAAGATTGGTTTTCAAGGATGATGTATATTGCTCTCAAATGTTTTACATGTATTACAAAGCTTAGTACTAAAGACTATACATGAGATACATTATACTACATCATACAACAACCATACTTTGAAGGCTAGTTAGACACTAATCTAGACAACAAGATCAATGTAAAGTCAAAAGAAAGGTTGCCTATTGATATGAGACACATGTCATAGCTCATATCATATTATATTACAATAAGGTTAAAAGTACTAAAGTATGGAGTTGCATATAAAAGATCATGATGTATAGTTGACAAAAGTAAAAAGGTAATCAGCAACTTATATAAGTTGGTGAGTCTTCAGAGCTGACAGTGGAAAGGTTATATGTTTTTGTCAAAAGTATGTAAGACACACAAGTCTTCTTAGTTTTCAAAAGAGTCCAATCTTCAAGCTTTGGAAGACTTTGTCTTTAAGCTTCGGAAGACTTTGTCTTTAAGCTTTGGAAGACTTTACTTTTAGCTTTGGAAGATTTCTGTCTTTGGCTTTGGAAGATTTGACACTTAGTATTTTTTAACATTGTCAAATTTTTTTAAGTAATTCATTGCAATTCAGTGTATGCTAAAAGATCTTTGGTTAACATTAGCCTTTAAGATAATCATTTTAACATTAAAAATTCACCCTAGGTTGATGCTACCAAAACTTGAAGATTATTATAAAAGTTGATCTTTCATTTGTTTATAGCCATCACCAGAATCAGAGCCATTCCTCTCTTTATCAGTTAGTTAGGATTCCTCAGGCTTTCATAGTAGCTTCTCATGTCCAAAGAGATCAAGCTCATGCATGTCAAGTATAGAAGAATACTTGTTAACCTCCTTGATATCTTGTGACAGACCATCTGTCTGGGTTTGGAGAATACGCCCAAGACATGATGGGTCTCTCAGTAGCTAGAGGTTCTATATTTAGGGAAATTGGTTGAGAAGTCTCTTCTGGTTCACACTCAGGATATTTTGAATCATCCTAAGGTGTAGAAGTGGATGCCTTAGACTTCTTCTTATTTTTTTGACTTCAAGTCTCTTCTAGTGGCCATCCTTTCCTTTTACTATGCTTTAACTTAGAAAGCTAGTATTGATCACCTTCTCTTTCTTTTTCCTTCTTAGTTTATTCCTTCCCCTTCACATGTTCAGAAGAAGGTTTAGGACCTTGCTGTGGGTCAGAAGATGAAGCTGGTTATGGATCAACAGTAGGTCTTGGTTCTGTTGTTTGGTTGGGTTCAATATTGACCTTAACTTCAGGTGAATCTTGACTTAGTGCAGAATGCAAGTCTTAAAGCTCACCCCTCTTGATCTTCTGCTTGATCACCCAAATATGCTTATCTATTATGGATAGAGACACAGGAGCAAGACTCCTTCCAGAGAACCCATATAGCTTTAAGAAGCTTACCATTTTATGTTTTTTACAAGATTTGTTAAAACAATTGGTAACTAAATCAAGATCAAATAACCATTCAGGACCAAAACCTTTCACACTTGAAGTGTGTTCATTGAAGGTCACATTGGCTGACTTTTTAACTACTTTAGTTTTAAGACTGTATACTATATAAGCCTTAGCTTAAAAAGAGTAATGTGTGTGGAGGAGCTATTTCATTTGATCCAAGTCTTTGTTTGTTCTGATAATAACATTTGCTTGAAAGGAAAATATATAATATTCTTGAAGGTTTCCTCTTCAAGAACGTATTTTTCTACCTTGGCTTTGCTGATCATAAGCTCAACTTGGCATTCAATTATCTTGGTAACAAGATCTTTAATCTGAATCCTGTAGTTTGTATGCTCATATTTTAGAGTAGAAATGGTTTTCGCTAAATCTTATATTTTAAGCTTATAATCATAATCTACTTTTTAAAATTAGATTTTAAAACGTTTAAGGACTCAAGATCATATTTTACTTCCAAGTTGTAGGACCTGTACATATTAACTTTTTTATGCATTCAGAAGAGCAAAGATGTTTCAATACCTCTGATTCATGATGGTTTGCCATTAGGGCTTGGTTCGGGGAGACATCTTCCACCTAAAAGCTCCAACCAAAGCCTACTTCTTCAATAACAACTCAACTGCAACTTGCTGCTTTGGTTGGTTGGGCTTTTCAAATCTTGGAGCTGCCTTAGTATAGTTTAGACTGGATTGTGTATGGCCACCATTTGTTCTTGGTGCCTTACACTCCCTAGCAAAGTGGCCCATTTGGTTACAACTGTAACACTTTACTTTGCTCATGTCTAGCCCAAACTTTTCACCGGTCATATTGCTTGGAAACTTCCTCATTGTACTTTTGTAGAACTTCTTGGATCTATGAGTGAGGAGAGCCATCTGTAGGACTGATTCCATATACTCCAGATCATTTGAATGGATGCAGTCTAGGTCTTTAAGTGTGAAGGAAAATTTTCCAGAACTTTTATCTAAAGACACAAAGGTCTGAGAAGAGTTGGGTTCTTGGAATGGACTTTTTTAAGTATAGATCTCCCTTGGTGTCTCTGGGAAGGTGTTGAAAGGAGCCTTTAGTTAGTTGTTAGGGTAGCAAATGAGATGATGTTGTGCTTCTCTAATATCCCTTTCAACCACATGAAGGCTAAACTCTATTGGGTGTTGGATGAGATGGTATAAGGATTTTGCATGTTTATCTCCATTTGGTAACCGCACAGGATACCATACAGCTCAATAAGAGTGGGGGTAGAGAGGTTCTTGTTTCTCTTGTAGCCACAAATAGTGTGTCCATTATCTGGGAGGAGAGAACATGAACTTTCTCATAATATCCTTGTTCCCAAGTTTGACTCCTACATCCATAGAGTGTCTACAATCTCAATATGTCAAAAGTATTATTGATTCGTAGTCTCACCAGTCCCGTAGGTAAAATTTTTAAAATGATGCTTTATGATGTCTTTCTTGTTCTCCTTAGCTTCCTCAGATCCTTTATACATCAGGTTTAGTGCATCCCAGAGCTCTTTAGCACTCTTGCACTTCTTGAAGCCTCTATAGATGGAGTTGGGAATAGCACTTTGAAGAGTGGTCATGGCTTTCTAATCAATATCTATTTTCTTCCAGTCTTCTTTAGAATAGTCAACCACTTTCTTTGGTATCATCCTATCTCCAGCAGTTGCTGAAATAATATTTGGGATGTGAGGTCCAGAGACTACAGAGTGATAAGTGAAGACTTAGTCATTATGTTAGTTTTCATATCAACTTTATAAAAAGCTGCCATTTGAGTAAGTAAGTGAGTGTGAAACTAACAAGTGATTCAAGATGGTGAGATCTTGTAATCAAGAGCCTGATAAGCTCCGATACCAAATTCAAGACTGTGTAATGGTTCGCAATAGTTTTATAAGTAGAGAATTATTGACTAAACACACTTACTAGATCAAATAGGGAACTAGGAAGTGAAACTAAGAATAATAATTAAGGAACACTCAAGAACACAAAGATTGTTTTTGAAGGATGATGTATATTGCTCTCAAGTTTTTGCAACTATTACAAAGCTTAGTAATAAAGACTGATACATGAGATAATTTATACTACATCCTACAAGCAGCCATACTTTGAAGACCAACTAGACACTAATCTAGACACAAGATCAAGGTAAAGTCAAAAGGCAGATTACTTTTTAACATGAGACTATGACATGCCATAGCTCACATCCTATTATATTATAATAAGAGTAGAAGTACTAAAGTAGGAAGTTACAGATAAAAGACTATGATGTACAATTGACAAAAGTAAAAAGGTAATCACCAACTTATATAAGTTGGTGAGTCTTCAAAGCTGATAGCGAAAAGGTCTTATGCTTTTGTCAAAGTATGTGAGACACACATGTCTTCTTAGTCTTCAGAAGAGTTCAATGTTCAAAAGAGAAAAACAAGTCGCCTTGTTAGTGTCATTGACTACCTTCAACGAACACCGCCATGGGTGGTTAGGTGGTGTGATTTCTAAAATTCAAAAGTATTTTGTAAGATATTAATAACAATCCAAGAATTTATGTTAAATTATTATAAAAGGTTTTGTAAGTTAATAATAAGCCAAAGAATTATTTAAAATTTGAAAATTAGAAAAATATATAATATTATATTTTCTTTTTGTTAAAGGTTTAATTATAAATTTATTGTAAGTTTTAAGCTTTATAAAAATTATTTTAAATCAAACATATATTATTTCAAATTATTTTAAATAAGATGTATTACAAATGCACATCAATTAAAAATTAATTATTTTAACAAAGTTATTTAAATAATTATTAAATTAATTATTTTTCACACTTTAATAATCAAACTCTATTATTAAATTAATATAAATAAACATTAATTGTATTATTCAAATAGAATTTAATTATTTTATTTCATTCTTATTAATTATAAATTTTCAAATTCTATTATTAATCAAATCATTTTATTTTATTTAATCAAGTCATATATAAAATCATTTATATTATTGTTAGGATCGTGTATTGAATGAAATACAAACTGATATACGTGTATACCGAATCAAATAGTGCGGAATCCTATTTGATTGGCGATCCAATCAGTGAGAACGCACTTAGAAACAATTATGGATTGAATGTAAACATTAAGAATGATTGGTAATCGATCTAGTGCGATCTATGAACTTGGAACAGGTTTTTAGAGGTCTCTGGACGGCTAGGGTACGATTTAGTACGTAGGTATTCAAAGTGTTCTGTTTTTCCACGATTTAAGTGGTATTTATAGGTTAGGGTTTCTCATTTGGGCGACTGACCATTTCCATGGTTCAGTCGTGTGATTGAGTCATATGGTTGATTCATTCGCACGACTGAGTGTTTAGTTGTGCGACTAAGCCAATCTCATGTACAATCATGCGACTGATCCAGTCTCCTAGTTTAGTCGTGTGACTGTTCATTAGCATAAAGTTGTTCATGCGTATGGTCCATTAGCATGGGCTATTCGCATGAGAACTTCATGATTTAGTTTGAATATGTTCACAATCATATTCGACTTAGATCGATTCAAACACCACAAACCTATATAGTTGTTTCCATAAATCGTTATTACATACTAAGCAATGAAATATTCAACATTATAAACACAACCACACATTGTATTTCATTAAGTACCCATTCTGTTACATATTTGTAAGACAATAAAGACATTTTACATTAAGCTCAAAAACTAGGTACATATGTATCTACAAACTCCCCCTTGGACCTAGTTTCATCTGTTGTCTTACATTCCATAAGCTCCTCATACTTCTTGTACTTCCTTCTCTTGTGACCTTGCATGTATTTCAAAAGCAAAGCAGAGTCGGTATCACATTTTTGAATGGAGAGCTTGTACGATATCCTATGAGTCATAGAACAGTGGCCACTTGCATAAGGTGTAAACATCATTAGATGACAAGTTAGTGAGCCACATGGGGTCAAACACCCTGATAGTTTCCATACTACCATTTCTATTAACACTATGACCGCCTTCTCTATTCTCCAATCATATTACCACCACTTAAAGTGTGGAGTGAAGTCCTGTGGCATTTCCCGTAGAGGGATTCTAGACATCATGCGCGGAGGACTCCACTTCAGCACTATTTTTGGCTTCCCAGTTATGGCATCAACTTTAGATCTCCTGATACCTTGTTGTTGTTAAGCTTGAAGTTGACCCACCAGGTGTGGTACTCTCTCTTTAAAGCTGCTTCAAACCAGCCTGACATCTTACGAGGGTCAGCATATAGCGATTTCAATTTTGCTAACTGGTTAAGCTCAAAACCTGGAAGAGTCTTCAGTTCGTGTGGGAATCTAAAGTACTCGATCCCTTTCTCCCTTTTAACAGCAAAACGTTAAGATCTTCAAAATAGGCCCACGCTATAATTTTGCCTGACACCTTGTGATGCTTCTTCACTTTATAGAGTTTGTGGAACACTTGACTTTGGAGCACTACGCTGGCTCTACTTTCTGCAAAAAACGCAGCCCATTCAGCTTTCTGATATTGACATCGATGTCTGAGGCTCTGGCCTTGTCTTCCTTCTTTTCCGACTCTTGCTCCATTTTATCTAGAGTTTCAAAAAGTATCACTAACAAGGGAGTCACCCAGATTAGAGACTACATTTCCCTCCTTGTCAGCGTACTCTGGATAATGTTGAGCATGTGTCTTCAATCTCGATTTCATCGACATCCTTAAGCTCATCGTCACTGTCAATGTCCACCGTAGGAGCATCCTTCACAATCTCATCGGGATTCAGTCTGAACATCTCAGCAAGTTGCTCATCAGTAAGGTCGTGGATAATCTCTCCTTCTTTAGGAGTGCAACTCACAGACCTCCTGACTATCCCTTGCAGATCAAGTATCATTATGAGTTGAGACTTGATCTGCTGAAGGGGAGCAACGTCATATTCATCTTGCTGAGATGTGTGATCTGCTTGATTTAAACATATAAACACATCATACATCAGTCAATAATCAAAACAGAAACACATTAACAAAATATAAACATTATGTACATTAGTTTGATACAATATTCAAATATATATGATTTTAAATGACATAAACAACTATGCATTACTCTTGTCTTGTATCATGTGTTCCTCTACTGACGGACTGATGTAGAGGCACCTTTGTCTTGAGCTTTCTTGGTCCTCCTTTCACTTGCTGATATGGCACCCGTAGCAGATGTATCTCCTTCTCCTTTATCGTCATCATCACCTGCATCAACATCATCACCTCCCTCTATATCATCACCTTGATCATCACCATCATCGTCACTGTCATCATCATCACTGTCATCATCATCACTGTCATCATCTCCATCTCCTTCTCTGATCTTTAGTGGCTCATCTTTGGATCCTTTGAGCCTCAACATAAGCTTTTTGTTCTGAGCCTCTAAGTCTTGTATCCTCTATACAGAGGATGACTGCATCTCTCTCAGCTCCATGATCTCATGGCTCTGAGCCTCTATCTGTTGTGCCTGCGGAGACATCTGCTGAGATTGTGTAGCAGTAAACTCTACTAACTGAAGAATCTGAGCAGTCTTCTCGTCATCGGCGGCTAACAGCTTCAGCACAATACGATTAGTGCTTAGAAGCTATTCCTAACCCCATTGGGAGGTAGAGATGATCCAGATGGGAATGGGGGAAGATAACGATCCTGTTGGTGGCTAGATGTAAGTTCCGTAGTTTTCATTTACTTTTTTTATTGTAATCTTCTCTTCTTCAATTCTGTATGTCAAGATTGATCATAGTGGAAATATTTATTTATATTATTCTTGATAATTATATGCTTGCTTAACAATAAACAATTACGAATAGTATTTTAATGCAAAACCAAACAAACAATTTATCGAGACAATTTTTTTGATAATTATTATAGGTCTTTATGGTTTCATATGTTAAAATACCAAAATATATTTAATATTAGTTTATGGGTAAAATGAGAATACCATACGTTGAAGGGTTAAATTTGAAAACTGTTGATACATGTATGTCCCTAGATCATGATATGAAATGTAATAGATCTTGTTTATCTGATTGGATGTAATTTGATATGATTAATGAAATGATATGATTGTTGTGATTTGTAATGTCTAATATTCATTAATGAGTCAATATTGAATTGGTTAATTAGGTTAGTGATTGTTTGAATGGTTACACATAATGTTTATTAATTAATACATTCAAACTTAACATAATGAAGTTCTCATGCGAATGGCCCATGCGAATGGACCACACGCATGAATAACTTCATACGATTGACTCAGTCGCACGACTGAACCAGGAGACTGGATCAGTCGTATGATTGACACATAAGATTGGCTCAGTCGCACGACTGAACACTCAGTCGTGCGGATGGATCAACCGCATGGTTCAATCGCACGACTGAATCATACTAATGGTTCAGTCGCCGAATGAACAATACTAACCTATAAATACAACCAATTCGTGGAAAAACGTGAGAATTCATTCTATTACGACTCCAGACGTACCCTAGCCGTCCAGAAGCCTCCCAATTCGTTCTCCAAGTTCATAGAACACATTAGATCGATTCCAATCGATTTCTAACGTTAGTTTCAATTTTTATTGATTCTTCGTGTGTTCTCACTGATTGGATCGCCAATCAAATAGGATTCCGCACTATTTGATCTGGTTTACACGCTAATCACTAGGTATTTCGTTCAAATACCAGGTCCTAACAATTGTATCAGAGCCTTGGCTCTTGATTACGTGTGATTCAATCAAGATTGATAAAAAGTTTGTGTTTTGCACTAAAAACGCAATCTTTGTGTCAAAAGTGATCTTGGACGTTCCCTGCTCATCAAAGTTTGGTTTCTACGGACTTAGGCGATTAGACCTTGCGAAATTTCGAATTTTTACGGCTAAAACACGTTTAACCTAGAAATTTTCGCAAAACAGCAGCTTCAGTCGCACGAGTGAGCCATTCGCACGACTGGACCTCATTCGCATTGCTCAGACGCACGATTGGACCTAGTCGCATCTCCATTCGTACGATTGAACCATTCGTTCGCAGTGTTCATACGCATCAGCTTCATTCGCACGACTGAACGATCGCTTAGTTCAGCCGCACGATTGAACCAATCGCATAGTTCATTCGCACGGATAGCCCAATCGCATCCTTCAGTCACACCAGTTGACAGTTTGTTTTAGTAGACTTAAAGTTATTCGCCATGGAAGATCAAATGTCAGCATTTACTGCTGGGAAGGACTCTAGGATCCAGAACTGCTGTTACTTGAGAGTGAGGTGGGTAATCATAATAAACCACCAAAGCTCTTAACGTTAGATGAGTTTCCCCACTGGAAACAACGTTTTGAGATCTACCTCAATGGAGTGGATCCGAATCTGTGGGAAGCTATCGAGATTGGGTATAGTACGCGGTGGGAGCCGATGGAGTAAAGCTAACCTTAGGAGGGATGACAGACGCGCAGAAAGTTAAATATAATGCAGAGAAGAGGGTTTATGCATTGATTACACAGTCTATCCCTAAAGACATTTTCCACCAGTACTCAGAGAATAAGCAGTCCAAGAAACTATGGGATGAGCTGGAAAAGAGGTACGACGGGAATGCTTCGTTGAAGGCAATCAAGGCTAAGGAGTTAAAGAAGGAATTCGATAACTTCTCATCGATGGGAAACGAGAGTTTGGACGATGTTATAGATAGATTCTACCATCTGATGAGTGAACTGCATACACATGGGGTGGCTACTACCATGGAAGAGAAAGTTACTAACTTTGCAGACGGATTGCCGGAAAAGTGGGCTTCATTCGTGTCTAACCTGAGACAGAATGGAATGCTGGCAAAGCTGGATATAAATGACTCATTCTAAAGCTGCGAGAAGAAGCTCTTAGGATGAAGTACAGAGCTCAGAAGTCTTCGTATACTCAGAATCCAGCTTTGTACAATGCCACGCCTCAAGCTAAGACATCTGGAGCACCTCTCCAGACTGCATTTGTGTCTAGCTCATCGGGTCCTTCACATGCTTCTCCTTCAGGATCAGACACGTCGGGGTCTCTTGTACCCATCATATTGGATCTGAAACAAATGCTACTAGACTGAAGACCGAGAACCTCGGTAATGTGACTGTAGAAGTAGCTCGAGAACACATGGATCTTTTGGCTGCAGTGGTTCATTCTTATGATGGACTTGTTGCTGGGAAGATTGGAAACTGCCATCTGGCAGACGAGGACTATGAGCAGGTGGACGAAATGGAGCTTGAGAGAATGGACATAATGTGGGCCTTAGCTAGTGCTGTCCGGAGGGCGAAGAAGTTTGTGAAAAAGACCGGACAGAACTTGGTAGCTACTAAGGATACCACATTTGGCTTTGACAAGAGCAAAGTGACCTGCTTTAACTGTGGAGAGAAGGGGCACTTCAAGAGAGAATGTGTTAAGCCAAAGAAGACGGGTAACGGGAACCCATTCTCGTCCTTCACTCGTCAAGACAAGCAAGCTACTAGTTCTACTTCATCAAGCAAGGATCCAAAAGCCTTGACTGCTCATGATGATGAAGGACAGGACTGGAGCTTTAGGTTTGTCTCTCCAGGGGAATCAAACATTGCAAGTGTAGAAGACATTGACGATGATTCCGCGAGTGAAGGAGATCTAGCAGTTGAGATAGCGATGTCAAATATTGAAGAGACAACTGCAACTGAGGTCAGCTACAAGCCTAAAGAGGAGACTACCACAGCAAAGACAGAAAAGACAGAATCACCAGAACCAGAGACATCTGATGCTGCGTTGATGGCTAACTCTTCTGAACCAACTCAGGTAAGTACCACTGACCAAATGTTTGATAATCATGCTTGTTCTGATTGTAATACGTTTAGAAATAGCATAGATGAGAAATTGCTAGGTTATTAGATCATAATGATAACTTAGTAAAAGATTTGCAACTGTGCACTGAGGCTAATAGAGTATTAAACAAAATGAGCATAGTTACAAAGAAAAGATAGACCTTTTGACTAAACAGCTTAGGGAAACCGAAGTAGTTGCATTTAACCAAGCTAATGACATTAGGTACTATCTAAACTCCCTAGAAGACACTAAGAAGCAAAAGGCAGTTCTAGAAGTAGAAGTAAACTCATTAAAACAGAAACTGCACAGTTGGACAAGTTCATCAAAACTTAGTGAGAGAAAGAAACAACGGGGAGGTTTGGGTTACAAAGTGGTTCCACCACCACCTGAGACCTTGATGAACACTAAGAGTAGACCAGTAAATAATAACCCCATCAAGGATCATGTGGTGTCTACTCCTCTTGTTAGTGATCCAGATTCTCATGTTCATCTATTGAATCTGGAAACAAACAAAAGGAGGCCACTTCAAAGGCAAAGGGTAAATTGCCTTGTGTTAATCTGGAAAAAGAATTTGAAAAGGTTAACTTAAAGTCAGGGTCAAACAGAGTCAAATCAGAACCTAAAAAGACTTCTAATGTTAATCTTTCACATGTTTAAGTCAAAAACAGTTAACCAAAAGGAAAAAGATGTTAAACATGTTAAAACAGTTAACTTGTTAAACAAGAGAAAACATCAAAAGAACCAGAGTCAAAACCTAAAGTGAGTGATGTTACTAGAGTGTCACACACGTCTCCACAAAGAAAGTTTAATCATAAAGTTGATAGCAGGTCGTGCTACAACTGTGAATGTGGACACATTGCTTCCTATTGTCCTTATTATCAGACACCTAGGAAGAAGATTGAACTTCAGGACTCAAAACCTAGGTCTTCTAAGAGGAGTTCTTTAACTCCACCTAGAAGAACTAGTGAACATAAAGTTCAACCCGTTAGCCAGTCGATGTTTATCACAAACAGGCATTGCACAAATCTGGATTATGGAAAGAAAGTCATCCTCTGTGTCTGGTAATGATGACAAGAAGGAACCTGAGCTACCCTCACTCTCTAAGGGTCAATGGTGGAATTCATGATGTGTGATGCCTCTGGGAAACCCAAGCCAGTAAAGGCTTGGGTTCCTAACCTAAACTAAGGTTTACATGGTATGTGCAGGGTGTTCGCTACAGTGCTGAAACCAACACGTGGATTGTAGACAGCGGAGCATCCAGGCACATGACAGGAAACAGGGCTCTTTTATCAAACGTAAGGCAAATAAAAGGAGGGCATGTTTCGTTTGCGGGAAACAAGGGAGGCTATATCACAGCTCAGGGAGAAGTTGGAAATCAGAAAGTTAAGTTTGATAGGGTGAACTACGTCCAGCAACTTCAAAACAACTTACTTTCTGTTTCCAAATCTGTGATAAAGGTTTTAAAGTCATTCGACAACAAGAAGTGTTACGTCCTAAAGAAAGATTACGTGATTCGGAGGACCAAGTGCTGATGACAGCTTCAAGATATAAAGACCTTTATGTTTTGGATCTCTCAACAGCTCTACAACGGATCATGAAGTTCAGTGCTTTCTATCAAAAGCACTGAGAAGGACTCCATCTCCTGGCATAGGAGAATGGGTCACATCATCAACGGAAGATGAATCACTTGATCCAGAAGGATCTTGTGAGAGGAGTTAATGTCAAGAATTTCAACTTCCTGATTTTTGCGTAGCTTGCAAGAAAGGCAAACAGACGAAGAAGTCTCATAAGGAAAAGAAAGTTCATTCAATAGAACTTCCTCTTGAACTTCTTCACATGGATCTGTTTGGTCCAGTCAGTACAAAGAGCATAGCAGGCGACTTGTACTGTTTTGTGGTTACTGATGACTACTCAAGGTTCTCTTGGGTAATGTTTTGAAGTCCAAATCAGAAACATTTGAGTCATTCAAGGAGTTAGTAACCACACTGGAATCTCTCTACAAGCTGAAGGTTAGACAAGTACGCTCAGACAACGGACGGAATTCAAGAACCAGTGGATGGAGGCTTACTGCAAGGAAAAGGGAATTGTACATCAATTCACTTCTGCCTACACGCCTCAGATGAATGGCATTGCTGAGAGAAAGAACAGAAGCTTGATAGAGACTGCACGGACTATGCTGGCAGACTCGAAACTGCCAATTTTGGAATGAGGCAGTTGCTAATGCATGTTATACACTGAATCGAGTTCTGATTGTCAAGCGCCACAGAAAGACATGTTACGAGCTACTACAAAGACGCAAACCGAATTTGGAGTATCTCGAACCATTTGGCGCGCGTGCACACTTCTGAAGAAAACACAAGAAGGTAAATTCAGCGAGAAGGCGGATGAAGGAATCTTCTAGGATACAACATACCGAACAAGAGGGTTACAACAACTCAAAGGGTCTAGTAGAAGTGTGGTGTAATGTTGACGTTCAGAGATATACCACACACCTACTGGCAAAGGACCCGCCTTTTTCGACTATGATGGATTCTTCAAGTCCTTCAACATCTCTCTCTCTCTCCTCGGATGACGAGTTAGCTACACATGATGTATGATATCTTGAATACACCAACATCTAGCTCACAGGGAGAATCATCTACTCAGTCAGGGGGAGTAGTCGACGACAGTGACTCCTCCTCTGAAGATGAAGCTGAAGAAGATGACCAGAACAGTCAGGAGGAACAGGTTCCAGTTCTGAAAGTCCACAAGCATCTACCAGTGATGCACCTTCGACTTCGGAGCCTCAAACTCCAACTACCTCAGATGCAGAACCAAATGTTCATAATCTTGGCTCTGAGGTAGCTGTTCTACTACTCCAGGATCACGTCTAAACGTCTATCATCCCTTGGACAATGTCATTGGGGATGTCAGATCAGGAGTACAAACCCGAAATCAGCTGTACTCAGCTGATTATGCCTCTGTTATGGAAAAGGTTACATTCATGATGGTGCTTATCGGTGTTTTGTCTCGCAGTTTGAGCCAAAATACGTAAGTGATGCATAAACGATGAGGCATGGGTGAGTGCCATGCAAGAAGAACTTCTTCAATTCAAGAAGTTAGGAGTATGGACTCTGGTAGATAGATAAAGGTGCTAAAGTCATTGGCACCAAATGGGTCTTGAAATGCAAGAAGGATGACCAAGGGGTCATTATCAGGAACAAGGCTCGACTGGTTGTTCAGGGATTTCGCCAAGAGAGGGGATTGACTACAATGAAGTGTTTGCACCAGTGGCAAGGATGGAAGCCATCGTATCTTCCTTGCCTATGCATCGTATATGAAGATTAAAGTCTATCAATTAGATGTGAAGAGTGCATTCCTTCATGGGGAAATTCGAGAGACAGTGTATGTCAGTCAACCTGAGGGATTTGAAGATCTTATCATCGGGACAGAGTTTACAAACTCGACAAGGCTTATACGGGCTTCATCAAGCTCCTAGGGCTGGTATGAGAAACTCTCAACTCATCTTGTGAAACACGGCTTTCGCAGGGGAGTTATTGACTGCACACTGTTCATCAAAGAAAAAGATGGAGACCTACTGCTAGTACAAATCTATGTCGATGACATAATCTTCGGTTCAAAGAACGAAGAATTATGCAAAGAGTTTGAAGCAGTTATGAAGAAAGAATTTGAGATGAGTGCTATGGGGGAGATGAAGTTCTTTCTCGGGTTACAGGTGGATCAGACTCCAAATGGGATATTCTACATCAGACCAAGTATGTAGGAGACATTCTCAGTCGTTTTGACATGGAGAATGCTTCTGCTGCTGGGACTCCACTTGCTACGAATCACGATATAGCACCTGATGAAAATGGAGATCTTGTAGATGCCACAATGTACCGAGGAATGATTGGATCCCTCATGTATCTCACTGCCTCAAGACCTGATATCATGTATGCTACATGTTTATGTTCTAGATATCAGGCTAAGCCTAAGGTCAACCATCTGATCGGGGTCAAGAGGATATTTCGTTATCTGAAGGGTACACCCACATTGGGTTGTGGTATCCTCATGATGATGACTTTGAGCTCACGGCGTATAGTGACTCGGATTACGGGGGCTGCAAGATGAATTACAAGTCTACATCAGCAGGGTGTCAATTCTTTGGGAGGAGATTAGTTACCTGGCAGTGTAAGAAGCAGACATCGGTTGCATTGTCAACCTGTGAAGCCGAATACGTTGCTG
The DNA here is from genome assembly GCA_025506515.1 of Flaveria trinervia. Classification (NCBI taxonomy): domain Eukaryota; kingdom Viridiplantae; phylum Streptophyta; class Magnoliopsida; order Asterales; family Asteraceae; genus Flaveria; species Flaveria trinervia. The sequence continues at coordinate 10,576,098 of CM046446.1, forward strand.
CTGCAAGTTGCTGTTCACAAATCATCTGGATTCAACAGCAAATGCGGGATTACGGTTTAAAGTTTTCTTCTACTCCTATTTTTGTTGATAACTCTGCTCCAACATCCAAAGACCAAACATATCGGTATTAAATACCACTTCATAAGAGATTGTCTTGAAAAGAACTTAAGATGTGGTAAAAATTAATACTGATTTCAACGCGCTGACCTCTATACTAAAGCCTTTGATAAACCACGTTTTCAATATTTGCTAGAGGTCAACGGCGTTAAAAAGAAAAGTGATGTTATTCCTGATGATGATCATGTGTAGTCGATGTAGTTTAGTTAATTTTCTTTTTTCTTTTATTTTATTTGTTTATTTAGTCTGTTTAAATTAACTCATGTTATTTTGCTGTTATTAAAATCCTAAAATAATTAAACCAGTTTTGATTTTAGTATTTTAGGGGGAGAATAAGTCAGCAAGTAACATTAAAAAAACGAGAGAGAAGGAGTGGAAAGCTGATATAAGGTAGATCGTATCTGTGATACCGATTCAAACCCTTGGAATATGATAGTACACAGGAACAAATCAAGAGGGACTTTAAAAAATTTAATTTAGAAAAGATGCAAAATTCAAAGTATAAGTCTGTGTAGTCTAAGCAATATAAAAGGGAAGATGATAGAAAAACTGGTAACTCCTAAGGTAACACAACGAGAGTAGACCTAGAGGTTGCTAGACCACAATTGATATGTCGGTAGATTCAACACAATAGATGATTAGACCTGACTGGTGATCTCAAGATCAAACTAAGTTGTTCAACTGACTGTGGGCTTCCATCTTATCACTGGTTAACACAATCAAACATATTCCAATAAGGGGTAATGAGCATGTAAACGCCACAAATGTGTGCGGATGACCATAAATAGAGCAAAGCACGAAAAAATGAAAGAAAATGCTATCAAGCTAATGACTTATGTTGTTGGTGCATTTTGTGCAAAATAAATTAAGCTGCTCTAACAAGGAGATAGGTTGTGTGCCTCTCTGCTGTGCGATGGCACTGACCTGAGGATAAGCATAACCTAGATATTCTAGATTCATTGTTGTTTGCCGCCTCTTTGCTGTGCGATGGCACTGACCTGAGGATTGGCTTCTCTTTGAAAGCTCTAAGAATAGTCTCTTCTTGTAAAAATACCCGTAGACCGCTCAAAAGCTCCTGAGGAATGTTGATTACCATATAAGTGTGGGATCCACAAATGTTAGTTGAAATATTAAACCTAAATCTATCACCAGTCTGTGTCAAAAGTCTGTGTATGGATTTAAGAGGACAAAATATTGACAATCATTGTGGCTGCAATTCTTGAAAGTTCAAATCAATGTGGTAATCTAATAGTTCCAGTATGATTTCCTAAAAGTTGCTAACGACTCTGGATGAAAACCAAGAATTGAGCATCAAAAGGTTTGATAACAAGTCCCAAATGATTTGACTTGCCTGTATGATTCCAAAATTGAATTGGTCCAGGTGTGGTCAAACTAAGTTGAAGCTGCCTATTCCGGAACCAAATCACGTAGATTCCATCTTAGGATTTATCTCTCACAAAAAGCCAAAAACAAGTTTTATTTTTTGTAGTTTAGTTAGTTTTTAGTTAGTTAGTCTTTTAGTTTGTTTGTTGCCGGACTACATCATGAAAATCGGTAAGGGATCAACTCACTAAAAGGGTCATGTCTGAGATGACCACATGTTTTTTCAAAGTTTAAAAGGATCACGTCTGAGGTGACTAAATTGTGTAAAAGGATCACGTCTGAGGTGATCAAAGTTTTTCAAGTTAAAATGATCATGTTTGAGATGATCAAATGCTCATAATGTTAATTTCAACAGGTAAAAAGGGTTTTAAGTGCTAAATGTTCATAAGTGTAACCCATTCGCACACTGGATCATAGTAGGGACCAACCATGCGAATGGATCCCATTCGCACGACTGGACATGAGATTGAGACATTCACCCGAATGGCTTATCAGAATGATCCATTCGACCGAATGAAAGGGTGCGAATGAGTCAGTCGACCAACTGAGACTCAGTCGGTTAACTGAGGGTGCGAATGAAAGGGCACGAATGAGTCAGTCGACCGACTGAGACTCAGTCGGCCAACTGAATGCGATGAGGGCCAATCGCACGACTAAGCCTCAGTCGCCGAATGAATTGGGCGAATGAGGCCAGTCGGCCGATTGAAACTAGCTTCAGTATTTAAAGGGCCATAGTCGACGCATCCACCCATCACCCTCAATCGCTCCTAATGCACCAAGTACCGTTACTCTGCCAAAATTCTCTAGACCTTGTTTCACATTGGTTGATCTTCGACGTTCGCTGACTTAAACAGGAAATGGGATGGATAGATGGTCCATAATCCAAAGCACAACATATGTGCTTACTTGGATCATACTACTCGGAACGGGGCCGAGTTCATAGAGATTATAGCTTTCCTTAGACATTCCTGGTACATAAGGCTATATCTACACCTTGCACGCCTACAGGTCATTACCACAGGCATTTGGGAGAATGCCTCAGTTGATCGCTCGTGAGCCGTTACAGTATACAGAGCTCCATCTGGGTCAGATATCGAGGTTACTGCTGCTGATATCCAGTGAGTTCTTGAGTTGGGACGATACGAATCACCCCACCAGATTACATCCACTGACTGTGAGAGGGTTCCTCAGGATCAAGTACGCTGGGGACATAAACTTGGGTGTGCTCAACAAGAGCAACTGTGCCCCCAGTACAAGTACTTGGCATGTGATCCTAAAGTGCATTGCTTCGAGGAGGGGTGGGTTCGATGATCTATCAGACCAGATTCAGAATGCCTACGTGGCACTGGTGCTGAACCACCCTTTCAGCTTTTCGAGTATGATCTTCTCTTATTTGGTGGAGAACCTGGAGGCAAAGGGGGGAAGGAAGGATTTTGTATGTACCCCAGGTTTCTACAGTTGATCTTCAACGAGAAGCTGCCACTTCTTCCCAAGGAGAGTCATGATGCAGTTGCTTTGGAGATTATGGATGACACACCTTGGGTCGGATGAGGGTGTATAGGGGCAAGCAAGTGAAGCCCCAGGTGAAGAGTTGATTGGCCATTTGGCCAACGAGAGATATGTGCGCGGGGGGAGACGCAAATGGCGTCATGATGACAGTGATTCTGATGACGAGAGGCTACTGCTCCCAGAGCATGTCTCTGATGATGACGACAGTGGGGACGCTGGGGATGATATGCCTACTCCACCGAGAGGCTCAGTTTCTGATGTTATACCTCCAGTGTCCGCCCCAGCTGGAGACATAGCCGAGTCTGCTGGTTTCCATCAGGATTTGTTCCTGGTGAGGAGGAAGAGGAGTCGGAAGAGGAGCCCTTGACACGTACTATTGGAAGCAAGGTTGTTCCCACAGAACATGGGCTAAGGGCGGTTGGTGAACGCCCAAGACTCAGGAGAGAGACAGCACTGATCCGAGTTATGCACCGGAGTCAGCTAGCAGGGTTGTAGGGGGAGCATCCACCTCAACGGGAACGAGGAGGAAAAGGATGGCTCAGCCCAATGGGTAGAAGAAGAAGAAAAGACGACTCACCTTCGTTCCCACCACAAGCCACCACAGCCACACAGCAGCTACTACTACCACACCACACCTCCCACCACTGTACAGATTCCATCTACCACCATATCTTTCACTCCCACATCACCTCCACTATTTCACAGACCCATCTTCACTACAGCCACCACACCACCACTACCCACCAAGCTGGATCCTCAGCCATCCATCTCATACGTATGGATCACCTCTCTATCCAATTGGGGTAGAGGAATAGCTGTCTGCGCTCAACAGGATGGTGATGCGCCTATTAGCTGCAGATGAGGAGAAGGCGGCTCAGATCCGCCAGCTTGCTGATCTTACTGCTGCTCAGTCTGCCAGATAGAAGAGCAGGCTCGAGTGATAGAGGAGCAGGCCCAACAGATGGCTGCTCAGAGCCATGAGATAGCCCAACTCCAAGCACATAGTGTCACATCAAACAAGAAGATAGAGGAGTTGGAGGAGGCGAAGAAGACGATCATGTTAAAGCTAAAGGGATCTAAGGAGGAGCCCTTGAAGATCAAAGAGGGAGACGGAGATGATGAAGATGATGATGATGAGATGAGACAGAGGAGGATGAGGGGAAAGAAGAAAGAAAGGACAGAGGAGAAGGATGATGATGATGATACAGCAGGAGGAGATGCAGCTGCATCGGCCTCTGCTTCAGGTCAAGAGAGGATGTCCAAGAAAAGACAAGACCAACCAGCTTCTTCCTTTGCTCCACCAAGTGACGAGACGATGATACAGGACAAAAGTAAAGATTAGATGTTTATGTATTTAATTACTTTTGTATTTGAATCATGTATTGAAACCTATGTATTCAATGTTTAAATTAAGTTAATGCATTTCTGTTTGATTAATTACTAATGGTTGATATGTTGAATGTGTAAATCAAACAGATCCAAATTACCAAAGGGATGAGTTTGATGTTGCTCCCCTTCAGCAAGTCAAGACTCAGCTAACAATGATTCTTGATCTGCAAGGGATCGTAAGGAGGTCGGTGAGTTATATCCCTAAAGAAGGGGAAATAATTCACGACCTATCAAACGAGCAACTCGCAGAGATCTTCAAGCTCAATCCAGATGAGATAGTGAAGGATGCTCCGACATGCGACTCAACCAGTGACGAAGAGCTCAACGATGTTGATGAAATCGAGATTGAAGATGTCACTACGAGCACTACCTCAGTACACTGACAATGAGGGAAATGTGGTCCCAATCTGGTGAATCCCTTGTGTGATACTTTGAGGTGTTAGACAAGATGGAGCAAGAGTCGGAGAAAGTAGAGGAAACGGCCCAAGCCTCAAATGATGATGTGCGATATCCAAAGGCTGAGTGGGCTTCGTGTTTTGAAGAAGTTAGAGCCCAACGCGCTGCACCGAAACAGGATGCCTACACCAAACTCTACAGGAGTCAAGAAACATCATAGGTGACTGGCAGGATCATAGCGTGGGCGTATTTGAGGATCTTAACATTATGCAGTTAAGAGGAAAAGGGCATAGAGTACTTCAGATTCCCACATGATCTGAAGACTCTACTAGGTTTTGAGCTCAACCAGCTGGCCAAACTAAAGCTTTTGTATGTGACCGAGGAAGATGTCAGGCTGGTCGAGGCTGCCCTAAAGAAGGAGTACCACACCAGGTGGGTTAACTTCAGACCCCAACAGCCTACAAGGTATATCAGAAGGTCTGAGGTTGATGCCATAACTGGAAAGCCGAAGATAGTGTTGAAGTGGAGTCCTCACGCACAATGTCAAGAATCCACTCAGGGAAATGCCACAGGACTTCACTCCACACTTTAAGTGGTGGTACTACGATTGGAGAACAATGAAGCGGTCATAGTCCTAAAAAAGAGGGCCAATGGATACGATCAGGGTATGCCCAATGTGGCTACCAACTTGTCAGCAAATGATGTCTACACGCTATACAAGTGGCCACTGTTCTATGATACGCAAGATATTGTACAAGCCCTCTAGTTCCAAAATGTCATAAGACTCTGCTTCGCGTTTGAGATTCATGCGGGAGTCACAAAAGAGGACAAGTACAAGAAATATGAGGAGGTGATGCAGAAAACAAGACATTAGAGAGATCTAGGTCCAAGGGGGAGTTTGTTGATACATGTATGTCCCTAGATCATGATATGAAATGTAATAGATCTTGTTTATCTGATTGGATGTAATTTGATATGATTAATGAAATGATATTGATTGTTTGTGATTTGTAATGTCTAATATTTCATTAATGAGTCAATATTGAATTGGTTAATTAGGTTAGTGATTGTTTGAATGGTTACACATAATGTTTATTAATACATTCAAACTTAACATAATGAAGTTCTCATGCGAATGGCCCATGCGAATGGACCACACGCATGAATAACTTCATACGATTGACTCAGTCGCACGACTGAACCAGGAGACTGGATCAGTCGTATGATTGACACATAAGATTGGCTCAGTCACACGACTGAACACTCTGTCGTGCGGATGAATCAACTGTATGGTTCAATCGCACGACTGAATTATACTAATGGTTCAGTCGCACGAATGAACAATACTAACCTATAAATACAACCCAATTCGTGGAAAAACGTGAGAATTCATTCTATTACGACTCCAGACGTACCCTAGCCGTCCAGAAGCCTCCCAATTCGTTCTCCAAGTTCATAGAACACATTAGATCGATTCCCAATCGACTTCTAACGTTAGTTTCAATTTTTTATTGATTCTTCGTGTCTTCTCACTGATTGAATCACCAATCAAATAGGATTCCGCACTATTTGATCTGGTTTACACGCTAATCACTAGCTATTTCGTTCAAATACCAGGTCCTAACAAAACTATTGAATTTACTTCCACTCATCTCCCCAACTACTTTCATTAATGTCCAACCATAATTTCTATCTATGAATACTAACTCAAATCCCTCTCTAATCACTTTCATCACTCTAAACTCTCTCTAAACTCTCTCATTCCATCCACCAACTTCATCTTTTGCAAGAAATCTTCAAAAACAATTTGTGAGTTTTATTCATTTATTTATTTATTTATTTATTTATTTATACTTTCTTTCTTACTTTCTTCTTCATTTTCTTTACCACTTGGAATAAACTCTAGGACACAACCACTTAGTCACCAAGGTGACACAAGTATGGTAACCCCCATTTTGAGGTCCAAGTTGGAAATATTATACTTGATTCTTTCATACATGTTTTCTTGTTTATTTTTAAAGCTTTTACATACTAAACCAAGTTACCAACAACTTCAATCTTGGAAGGTTTGTGTTGAAGTTATATTTCTGAAATTTTAAGTCTTTTACACTCTATTCTTTCATCTTTACAAAACACTAGGTGATCTACAAATCAAGAAGTGGATGAAACCAAACCGAGCTTCCTACCAATGTTGAAAGGCTTGTGTTATGGTATGAGATGGTGATGTTGAACCTTGGTTCTACAACTAATTTATCCACCATACCCCACTTGAACACTTAGTCAAACTAGTCAATTTACTTTAGTATTTTTATTATATACTCATGACCATCCGAATCACCCTTATGTGGAGATTTTGTGCAATGGTGATAATTTTGAGGTTTGTGGATATCACTACCTCTAATACATGACCTATATGAATATAACACTTGAGGTTTGTGGATTACCCTACCTCTAATGCATGACTTATATTTATATCTACATAATACTTAGTCAAAACCAAACCATAATATCAATCAACCATGGTTGAATGTTATGTGTTAAGGTAGACATTATACTAATATTATGATTCCTTATTTTGGACTTCCAATGAGTGACTAAAACTCATAAAGAACACACACATAATACATGGTGTCCAAATAAGTGTCTAAGTAGTATATACTTTCATTTACTCTCGAATTTGTGATTTTTGTATACTTTCCAATTGCTAAAATCTCAAACTTTGAATCCTAAACTTACACACTTTCATTTACCTTTTAGGGTGACTTTGGTGAATCATTTAAACTCAATCATCTATTCTTGTGGATTCTAATCGCCAAACTGTGAGCCATACTTCACCCATTTTGTTTTAACACTATTTGGGTTGCAACATGTATCAATTATCAAATACACTCAATTATTCATTCAATCAAAATCATTCTAAAACTCAATTCATACAAACAGGCTTACTTGTTATACTATTTGTGAATACATTCTAGAATACATTATCTTGCAAGCAATCTAATCCTCCGTTAACATGTATAGCGCTATAGGACTAGCACATCCGCCCTATTATGATGGCTCTATATTAAGTTATTCAATATTTATGGTCTTGGTCATTTTAATGCTAAGATTACACTAATGGACACTTTGGTTTGATTATCGGCTTTGCATGCTAGCAATGTACAAACTTTAGTATACTTTACTCATGTTAAATTGAGATTTATTCACTATGATACTATGTATTCAAACTTGTATGCTCACCAACATATTCATATGTTGACCTATATTTTATAAATGTTGCAGGAAATGTTTGAAGCTTTATCAAGAAACTCAATTAGGTGGACTTAGAAACACACCAAATCTACTATTTTGTTATGCTTGTTTTAGACTTGTATTTCTCAAAACTTTTGTATGTTCATTTGAAGCATTGTAATGTTATGTTGATTAATGGAAATGAAATTTAATCTTGATTTATTGTCACTTTAGTTCTATGATGTCTTTGAACAATCTATCACTTCTCGCGCCCCGATGTTTCCGCCATCGGTTGGGGTGTGACACTAGAGGTGGTGGTGGTGGCAGTGGTGAAGATTGGGGGTGGTATAGGTGTAGGTGGTGGTGGATGAGTTGTAGTGGTGGTGGATGGGATATGGGTAAGTGATGAAGTGGGTGTGGTAGTGGTGTGTGAGGTGGTGGTGGTGGTAGTAGGTGGAGTGGTGGTAGTGGTGGTTGTAGTGGTGATGGTGATAAATGTCATCCTCCTCCTCTTCTTCTTAAGTCCGTGGGGCTAAACCATCCGTTTCTTCCTCGAGCCCCTCGACGTGGATGCTCCCCCTGGGATGTTAGGCTGATCTGGGGTGTAGGTTGGATCAGTCATAGTCTCCCCAGACCCTCCCGGGCATTCACCAGCCGCTCTAATCCCTCGCTCGATGGCAACCACCTTGCTGCCCACCATTCGAGTCAACAGCTCTCCATTCTCCTCCTCCTCCTCCTCATCAGGTTGGAAGTCCTGATGGAAACCTGCTGCTTCTGTCCCATCTTGGGTGGATGCTGGAGATGTTGTATCAGCAGTGGGGGCCCTCAATTGAGTGGGCCCTGCATCTTCACCATCACCACTATCATCGTCGTCGGAATCATCGTCCGGGAGCACAAGTTGCTCAATATCAGAATCACTACCTGCGTGGCGGCATTTACACCTCGCTAGCACCACGTAGTCCTCTCGGGCCAGATGCCCGAACAATCTCCTCACAGGGGGCTTAACCTGCTTCTCCCTGTAAACCTTCATACGACCCAGTGTGGTGTCGTCCATCACCTCAAGGACTACAGCGTCCTTCTTTTCCTTAGGTAGCAATGGTAGTTTCTGATCGATAATCATCTGGATGAATCGAGGGTACATGCAGAACCCCTCCTTCCCTTTCCCCTCAATGTTCTCCACCAAATAGGCAAAATCATCTTAGAGAAGCTGAACGGGTGGTTCAGCACCAACGTTGTGTAAGCGTTCTGAATCTGATCTGAGAGCTCGTCAAACCCTCCCTTCCGAGAAGCTATACACTTCAGCAGCACATGGGCAAGGTACTTGAACTGGGGGCACATGTTGCTCTTGTTGAGCACCCCTGCGTTGATGTCCCTAGAGTACTTAGCTCGCATGAAACATCCTCGAACAGTAAGGGGGTGTAATCGAGTGGGATATTCAGCATCATCCCTGAACTCTAGAAGAGTTCGAACATCATTCTCTGTGATCTCAATAGCCTCACCAAATATCAAGCTCCTGATGCAATGGGGCTCTGAGGATCTGTCTACCACAGCGTTTTCCCAAAAAGCCTGTTGGACTGAGCGGTAAGGAGTGCATGGTGTCGAGATAGCACGGAAGATCCTCGATCTCCATAGAAAAGTGATAATGCTAGAGAAGTCTGCAGCATTCCTCGAGGTCAGATCTAGATGAGCACAAATATTGTGCTTCGTGCTCATTGGCCAACGACTTGTCATCTGTCACACAATGCAAATAAACGTTAGTGTGTGTCAATGTGCAACAAGTTGAATAATTTAACATGACCTCTTCGGTTTTGTTGTGCAAATGAACTGTGCGACTGAGATTTGGTTATGCGATTGAGCTCTTTCGTACGACTGCGCATGCGACTGGGGTTAGTCCTATGCTATCTCATGCGATTGAACCAGTTGTGCGACTGAGCTCATTCGTATGTGGTAGTCGTGCGACCGAGCCATACGCTTGTCTTAGTCATGCGATTGAGGTTCATCTGGCTGCCCATTCGCATGACAGACTGCTGTTTTATTCTAATTGAGTTTTTGAGCAAATTTTAATGTTAGACTTCGTAGTTTGGCTCATTAGTCTCGCAAATGACTGATATAATTCCTAACAACCTTTAATTTAACAATGTACTTAGTTTAATTAGTTCTTAGTCACACTAAGTTTCGGTTCTTGTTAGGGCTAAAATCAGTCGTGTTAGGGCCTGAATCAATGGATTGATGAGTAAATCATGCTGCACATTACCTGTATAACAACGCAAAATCGTCAGAATGCAATAATAAGTGTGTAATAAAAGTCAAACGAAAATTTGGCAGAGTATATGTAAGTCATGCGATTTAGGGCGATTTGGGAGTGATGATTGACTGCGACCGACTCCCCCTCTATTTATACTAGGGTTTACCTCAGTCGTACAACTGAGCCCAGTCTCATAGTTGATTCGTGCTGATAAAGATCAGTCGTGCGACTAGCACAGCCGGTCACCTTCAGTCGTGCAACTGAGTCATTTGGTCACCTTCAGTCGTGCGACTGAGTCATTTGGTCACCTTCATCCATGCGATTGGTTCCTTTTATGGTCCAATCGTGTGATTTTATTCATGCTTATGGTCCAATCGCACGTATGTTCCATACGTGTGGGCAAATCGTGCGATTGGGCTCATTCGTATCCTCTAGTCGTACAATTGGTCCATACTCATGGTCGAGTCGTGCGAATGGATCATACTCATCATTTTGACTTTATGACCATTCCACATTTTTATCTTTTGATTAAACATTATGAGCACTCGATCATCTCAGACATGATCATTTTAATTTTGGAAACCTTTTGATCACCTCAGACGTGATCCTTTTAAAACAATTTGTCACCTCAGACGTGACTCATTTACATTTGTAAGCATGTGTGGTCACCTCAGACGTGACCTTTTTAGTTGATTAAATCCCCGATTGAGTACCATGACATAGTCCGATGTGTAACAAACTAAATTGACGAAATTTAAACAAAATAATAAAAAAAACTAAAACTGAAATGCAAAACTAAAACTTGTTTTTGTGGTTTTGTGTGAGGTGTAAATCCTAAGATAGATATCTACTAGACTTATTTCATCGAACAGGCAGCTTCAAGTTATTTTGACCATAAGTGAAACGATTCATTATGGAATCATACAGGTAATCAAATCATTCAGGACGTGTTTTCAAATTCATTTGATGCTTGATTCTTGTTTTCATCGAGGGTCATTTAGGAATTTTAGGAAATCATACTGGTACTATGAGGTGCATACGTTAATTTGGATTTTCAAGAATTGCAGCCACACTGATTGTCAGTATAATTGTCCACTTAAATCCATACACAGACTTTTGACATAGATTGGTGATGAATTAGGTTATATTATTTCAACCAACATTTGTGGATCCCACACTTATCTGGTAATCAACATTCTTCAGGAGATTTTGAGCGGTCTCAGGGTAGTGTTCAAGAAGAAACTATTCTTAGAGCTTTCAAAGAGAAGCCAAGCCTCAGGTCAGTGCCACCGCACAATAGAGAGGCGGCAAACAACAATGAATTCTAGAATATATAGGTTATGCTTATCCTCAGGTCAGTGCCACCGCACAGCAAAGAGGCACATAACCTATCTTCTTGTTTAAGCAATTTTAGTCTTTTTGCACAGGTCTCACCAACAACATAGGTTATTAGTTTGATTGCTTTTGCATTTTTTCATCACGTGCTTTTGCTCATATTTTAGTCATATGCACACATTTGTGGCGTTTATTTGCTCGTCACCCCTTATTGGAAATAACTGATTGTGTTAACTAATGATAAGATGGGAACCCACAGTCAGTTGAACAGTTTAGTTTAAATTTAGTTCACTAATAAGGTCTAATCATCTATTGTGTTGAATAAACGACACATCATGTAGTGGTCTAACAACCTCTAGATCTACTTTCTTTGCATTACCTTAGTAGTAGCCAGTGTACTATCACTTTTCCTTTTATATTGCCCAGACATCTCAGACTTATACTTTGAACTTTGCATCTAATTCAAATTTAATATTTTAAAGTCCCAAATGTTTTGTTCCTGTGTACAATCATTTTCCACAGTCATTGAATCAGTTTCACAGAGCCGATCTCATTTCTATCAGCTAGCCCGTCCTCCTCCCTCGTTTTTTTATAATGTTACTTCCTAAACCTATTCTCCCCCTAAACTTCTAAAACTGTAAACGATTTGCATTTTTAGGATTTTACTAGGCAAAGAAATAGCATCAATTTAATTAACTACTTAAAATAAATTAGATAAACAATGAAAATAAAAATTTAAAAGAAAAGTGGACTATACGCATCGAACTACACATGGTCATCTTTAGGAATTACATCACTTTTCTTTTTAACGTCATTGACCTCTAACAAATATAGAAAACGTGGTTTATCAAGCGCCTTTGTATAGAGGTCAGCGCATTGAAAGTTAGTATTTATTTTAACCACATCGATTAGGTTCTTTTCAAAACAATCACGTATAAAGTGATATTTTATGCCGATGTGTTTGTTTTAGGATGTTGGACCGGATTTTTAGTTACTGCAATTGCAGCAAAGTTATCAACAAAAATAGGAGTAGAAGAGAATTCAAACCGTAGTCCTGCATTTGCTGTTGAATCTGTATGATTTATGAACAACAACTTGCAGCAGCAACGTATTACGCTTCGCAGGTTGACAAAGCAACCGAGGTCTGTTTCTTACACTGCCATGTCACTAATCTCCTCCCAAAGAATTGACATCCTGCTAATGTAGACTTGTAGTTCATCTTGCAGCCGCCGTAATCCGAGTCACTATACGCCGTAAGCTCGAAGTCATCATCACTGTCTCTCGGATTTCACCATGAAGGAAAGCACTCTTCACATTCAGTTGATAAACTTTAATCTTCATGTAAGATGCATAGGCTAGGAAGATACGGATGGCTTCCATTCTTGCCATGGGTGCAAACACTTCATTCTAATCTATTCCCACAACTTTTTGAAATCCTTGAACTACAAGTCGAGCTTTGTTCCTGATGATACCTTGGTCATCTTTCTTACATTTCAAGACCCATTTGGTGACAATGACCTTAGCACCTTTAGGTCTATCCACCAGAGTCCATACTCCTAACTTCTTGAACTGAAGAAGTTCTTCTTGCATGGCACTCACCTTTGCCTCATCATTTAGGGCTTCACTAACATATTTTGGCTCAAACTGAGACACAAAACAACGATAAGTACCGTCATGAAGGTATCCCTTTTCCATCACCGAGGCATAATCAGCTGAATACAACTAAACTCTGGTCTAAACTCCTGATCTAACATCCCCAATAACATTGTCCAGAGGATGATAGACATTTAGGCGTGATCCAGGAGTGGTGGGAACAACTACCTCAGAATCAAGATTATGAACGTTGGGTTCTGTATCTGAGGCAGTAGGAGTTTGAGGTTACGAAGACACAGAGGCATCAATGTCAGATGCTTGTGGACTTGCAGTAGGGGGAACCTGGTGCTCCTGAATGTCCTGATCAGTTTCCATGGCTTCGTCGTCAGAGGAAGAGTCACTTACCTCGAGTGCTCCCGCTGAGTTGGTAGATGAATCACCTTGTGAGCCAGATGATGTAGATTCCTAAGATGGTGTGTTTAGAACATCATACATCATCTTTGTTGCTAACTCATCATCAAACGTGGGGAGAGGGATGTTGAAGGACTTGAAGAATCCATCATAGTCGAAAAAGAAAGCGGGTCCTTTTTCCAGTAGGAAGTGTGGTGTATCTCTGAACATCGATGTTACACCACACCTCTACTTGACCTGTTGAGTTGTTGTAAACTTTCTTATTCGGTATGTTGTATCCTAGAAAGATACCTTCTTCAGCCTTCTCGCTGAATTTTCCTCCCGAGTCTTCTTCAGTAGGGTGCACGGTGCACCAAACAGCTCGAGATACTCAATATTTGGTTTATGTCATTGTAGTAACTCGTAACACGTCTTTCCATGACGTTTAACTACCAGAACTCGATTTAACATGTAACACGCCTTTGCAACTTCCTTATTCCAGAATTGGATAGGCAGTTTCGAGTCTGCTAGCATAGTCCGTGCAGTCTCTATCAAGCTACGATTCTTTCTCTCAGCAACGCCGTTCATCTGAGGAGTGTAGGCAGAAGTGAACTGGTGCATAATTCCTTTTTCCTTGCAGTAAGCCTCCATCCATTGGTTCTTGAACTCAGTTTCGTTGTCTAAGTGTACTTGTCTCACCTTCAGCTTGTATAGGGATTCCAGTGTAGTTACTAATTCCTTGAATGACCCAATTGTTTCTGATTTGGATTTCAGAAACATTACCCAAGAAAATCTTGAGTAGTCATGAGTAACCACATAGTAGTACAAGTCGCCTACAATGCTTCTTGTACTTACTGGACCAAACAGATCCATGTGAAGAAGTTCAAGAGGAAGTTTGATGGATTGAACTTTCTTTTCCTTATGAGACTTCTTCGTCTGTTTGTCTTTCTTGCACACCACACAGAAATCCAGAAGTTGGAAGTTTTTGACGTTAAGTCCTCTCACTAGATCATTCTGGATCAAGTGATTCATCTTCCGTGGATTAATGTGTCCCATTCTCCTATGCCAGGAGATGGAGTCCTTCTCAGTGTCTTTTGACAAGAAGCACTGAACTTGATGATCTATTGTGGAGGCTTTTGATAGATCCAAGACATAAAGGTCATTATATCTTGAGGCAGACATTAAGACTTGGTCATCCGGGATCACATAATCCTTTTTCAGGACATAGCACTTCTTGTTATCAAATACTACTTTAATCCCTTTATCATAAATTTGGATACAGAAAGTAAGTTATTTTGAATTTGTTGAACGTTGTTTACCTTATCAAACTTTACTTTCTGATTTCCCACTTCCCCTTGAGCTGTGATATACCCTCCTTTGTTTCCAGCAAATGAAACATGGCCTCCTTTTATTTGTTTGAAGTTTGATAAGAGAGTCCTATTCCCTGTCATGTGCCTGGATGCTCCGTTATCTATAATCCACGTGTTGGTTTCAACACTATAGCGAACACCCTGCACATTCAATTGAAAACATTAGTTCAGGTTAGGGACCCAAGCTTTTACTGGCTTGGGTGTCCCCAAGGCATCACAAATCATAAATTCAACCCATTGACCACTAGAGGGTGAGGGAAGCTTAGTTGTCTTCTTGTTCTTATTATCAGACATTGAGGTTGATTTTTCTTTCCATAAGCCAGCCTTGTGTAAGGCCTATTTGTGATAAACAGACGACTGGGTAATGGGTTGAACTTTAGGTTCACTAGCCCTTCTAGGTGGAGTCATGAGTTCCTCTTAGAAGAACTAGGTTTTGAGTCCTGAAGTTCAACTTTCCTCCTCGGTGTCTGATAGTAATGACAGTTAGACGCAATGTGTCCATACTCTCCACAGTTGTAGCATGACCAGCTTTCGACTTTACGATTTAACTGTTTTTGTGGAGACGTGTGCGACACTCGTGTGACATTAACCTTTTTGGACACTCTTCTTGTTTAGATGCTTTATTTTGTTTAACAAAGTTAATTGGTTTAACATTTTTAACATCTTTTCCATTTTGTTTACCTGGACTTTATGAAACCAGTGAGTGGTCGACAATACTAGTCTTTTTAGGTTTAGATTTGACTGTGGTTGAACCAGGCTTTATATTAACCTTCTCAAACTCTTTTTCCATATTAACACAAGGCATTTTATCTTTTTCCTTTGAAGTGGCCTCTTTTTGTGTAGTACCAGATTCATTTAATTTACATGTTAAATCTGGATCACTTACAAGAGGAGTAGACACCACATGATCCTTGATTGGATTGTTATTAATTGGTTTACTTTTTGCGTTCATCAAGATCTCATGTGGTGGTGGAACCACTTTATAACCTAATCCCTCCATGTTGTTACGCTCTCCCACTAAGTGTTGAACAATATGAGATGAACTTGTCCAACTATGCAGTTTTTGCTTTAATGAATTAACTTCTACTTCTAAAAATTCCTTTTGTTTCTTAGTGTCTTCTAGGGAGTTAAGATAGAACTTAATGTCATTTGATTGGTTAAAAGCTGCAACTTCGGTTTCCCTAAGTTGTTTGTTCAACAATTCTATCTTTTCTTTATAACTGTGCTCATTTTGTTTAAGAATTCTCTTAGCTTCAGTGCACAGTTGCAAGTCCTTTACTAAGCTATCATTATGATCTAATAACCTAGCAAATTTTAAATCTATGCTTTCCCTAAATTTATTACAATCAGAACAAGTATGATTATTGAAAAGTTGATCAGTAGTACTTACCTGAGAGGGTTTTGATGAATCAGCCATCAAAGCAGAGTTTGGTGTTTCTGGTTCTGGTGATTCTGACATTGTGTAGATTTCCCTTCTGTAGGCATGTAATTGACCACTGTTGCCGACTCTTTGGTGCTTGACATCGTGAGTTCCACTGCAATATCTCCTTCACTAGCTGAATCATCACCTAAATCTTCAACACTAGCGATGTTGGATTCTCCCGGTGAAACAAACCGAAAGCTCCAGTCTTGTCCTTCATCATCATGAGCTCTCAAGGCTTAGGATCCTTGCTTGACAAAGTAGGACTGCTAGTTAGTTTATCCTGACGATTGAAGGATAAGAATGGATTCCAGTTTCCAGCTTTTTTGGGCTTCACACACTCACGTTTGAAGTGCCCCTTTTCACCACAGTTGAAACAGGTCACCTTGGTCTTGTCGAAACAAAAGGTGGTGTCCTTAGTTGCAACCAAGTTCTGTCCGGTGTTCTTGACAAACTTCATAGCTCTCCGAACAGCACTTGCTAAGGCCCACATTATATCCATCCTCTCCAGCTCTGTTTCATCCACCTACTCATAGTCCTCATCTGCCAGATGATAGTTTCCTATTTTCCCAGCAATTAGTCCATCATAGGAGTGGACTACAGCTGCTAAGAGATCCATGTGCTCTCTTGCTACTTCTATTGTCACATTACCGAGATTCTCGATCTTCAGTTTTGTAGCATTTGCTTCAGGTGCAATGTATGGGTACCAGACGACCCTGACGTTTTTGACCCTGAAGTAGAGGCTTGAGAAGGACCAGCTGAACTTGACAGTGCTGGATTTTGAAGTGGTGCTCTAGACGTTTTGGTTGTGGAGTCACGTTGTACAGTGCCGGATTTTGATCATACGAAGACTTTTGGGCTCTGTATTTCATCCTTAATTCTTCTTCTCTCAGCTTGAGAATGAAATCATTTATATCTAACTTGTTAGCATTCCATTCTGTCTGAGATTGGAGACAAAGGAAACCCATTTCTCCGGCAACCCATCTACAAAGTTCGACACTTTGTCTTCCATAGACTTCATTACTCCATGAGTGTGCATCTCACTCATCAAGTGGTAGAATCTGTCAATGACGTCATCCAGGCTTTCTTTACCCATCAATGAGAAGTTGCCAAACTCATTCTTTAAAGCTTTATACTTTATCACCTTTAATGATGCATTTCCGTCATACCTTTTCTCCAATGCATCCCATAGCTTCTTTGCTTGCGTATACTCAGAAAATTGGTGGAAAATATCCTTCGGGATCGACTGAGTAAGCACACATAGACTTTCTTCTCAGCATTGTATTTGACATTTTGTCCATCACTCATGCCACCTAGTGTAAGTTTGACACCATCGGCACCTACTGGTATGTTGCACCCCGTCTCTATAGATTCCCACAGATTGGGATCTACTCCATTTAAGTAGATCTCGAAACGTTGCTTCCATTGTGGGTATTCGTCTAACGTGATTAGCTTTGGGGTTTGTTGTGATTCCCCACTTCATTCTCCAGAAGCAGTAGGTTTTGAATCCTTGAGTCTCTCCCTGTTGTGAATGCCAAGTATTGGTCCTCCATTGCTATCAACTTTAAACTTTTGAACAAACTGTTTCACTTATGCGAATGAAGGTGTGCGATTGGGCTATTCATGCAATTGAACAATGCGGATGGTTCAATCGTGCTACTGAACTAATGCGGATGGCTCAGTCGGGCGAATGAACAAATGCGGTTGGACAATGCGAATAAACTGCTCAGTCGTACGAATGGAGGTACGAATGAGTCCAATCGTGCGTATGAGGTGTGTATGTATTCAGTCATCGATTGAGTCAATCGTGCGATTGAAGCTGCTGGATTTCGAAAATTCGTAGTTTAAGGTGTTTTGGACGCAAAAACACGATTTTTCACTAACCTAATTACCGTATGCCGGAAAAGTTAAACTTTACGAACAAGAGATGTCTAAGACACCGTTTGACATGAAAAGATTGTGTTTTTAGTGAAAAAAACAATTTTTGTATAAAAACGATTGAATCACACGTAAATCAAGAGCCAAAGCTCTGATACCACTTGCTAGGATGGTGTATTGAACGAAATGCTAACTGATATACGTGTATACCAATTCAAATAGTACGGAATCCTATTTTATTGGCGATCCAATAAGTGAGAACACACGTAGAAACAATTATGGATTGAATCTAAACGTTAAGAACGATTGGTAATCGATCTAGTGCGATCTATGAACTTGGAACAGCTTCTTAGAGGTCTCTGGATGGCTAGGGTACGATTTAGTACATAGGTATTCGAAGTGTTCTGTTTTTCCACGATTTAAGTGGTATTTATAGGTTAGGTTTCTCATTCGGGCGACTGAACCATTTGCATGGTTCAATCGTGCGATTGAGTCATGCGGTTGATTCATTCGCACGATTGAGTGTTCAGTCGTGCGACTGAGCCAATCTTATGTTACAATCATGCGACTGATTCAATCTCCTGGTTCAGTCGTGCGACTGGTTCATTAGCATGAAGTTGTTCATGCGTATGGTCCATTAGCATGGGCCATTCGCATGAGAACTTCATATGATTAAGTTTGAATATGTTTCACGATCATTATTTGACTTAGATCGATTCAAACAACCACAAACCTATATTGTTAGTTCAATAAGCGGTATTACATACTAAGCAATGAAATATTCAACATTATAAACACAACCACACATTGTATTTCATTAAGTACCCATTCTGTTACATATGTGTAAGACAATAAAGACATTTTACATTTTGCTCAGAAACTAGGTACATATGTATCTACAATTATTTTATACTATTTTTGTTAAACCCAAATCCTAAATTGACACCCTAGTTTCTTGAATCAATATTTAGTCTTTACACATGTATAATTTTAACTTAATATAACATTACTTAGGTTAACTTGTGAGGAATATGGGTGCATATTCTAACATTATTATTATTTAAACCG
This sequence comes from Flaveria trinervia, assembly GCA_025506515.1. Taxonomy (NCBI): domain Eukaryota; kingdom Viridiplantae; phylum Streptophyta; class Magnoliopsida; order Asterales; family Asteraceae; genus Flaveria; species Flaveria trinervia. The sequence continues at coordinate 10,595,422 of CM046446.1, forward strand.
TATTCAATTATTAAATGAGTATTCATAGCCCATATACATGTGTTTTACAGTTTGGGGAAATCATATGACAATATTCAATCAACTGTTATTCATTGTGTATTATATTCTACTAATTCAATCATGCTATGTTATTTCTTGCAATTATGTGTTCATAATAAGATAATCTTTGATGCTAGCATAATCATTAATTTATACAAACCATGACAATAATGATAGATCTATTGGTTTGGTAAACCCACCATATTTGATTATTTGAGGTGATTGAAACCATATTCATAAATGTGTTTTAATCATAAGACTTCATTATGGACCGAATCAATCCATTCATTAGGTTTGATTGTGTTTAGTTTCTATTTTATGTTTTATTATTTCCATATAAGTCTTAACATGGCATGAGAATTGGAATGTTTCAATCAATTTATACAATATATCTATGTATGAAAACTTGTGTTTACTCATTCATAAACTAATTCTATAGTTGACTTTTTATTTTTCATATGATTCCAGGATTTGTAGCATAGTTGGATTGCATGCAAAATTTACATCTAGGATGCTAGATCTAGTTAAATAATAAGACAATTGTTATGATATTGTTTAATTCATATTTGAAAACATTAGTTGCTTATTGAATGATTATGAATTTACATTTAATATTGTCTTAATGCTTTAAATACCATGTGTTATGAGCAATCAATTTACCTTCGTCTACCCTGATGATTTCACCATCGGTTAGGATATGACAATTAGTATCAGAGAGATGATTATAGAGAATTAGGTTACTAGTTAAGGAATAGCCTAGACTATAAGTAATACCTCATAGATGAGTCATCTCACATACTTTATATGCTTAGATGATAGATGTTTAACCTATACATGGTATATGATGATGTTTGATGTTAAAGTGGTGTAAAGTATACGTTGTGCTGATGACCTACACATACTGTATCGAACCATAAATACTTATAATTTATGGATATTGATTATAATAGTATGTTGTGCAAGATTATTTGTAAGTAAAACCATGATTATTATAAAGTAAAATGAATGGGAAAGTATGAATGAATAATTAATGTTTAATAAAATTATAATAGAAGATAAGAACGATTATAGTAACTAAAGAAAGTAAATGGGCTCAATATAGAAAAAGCCTTGCAAGCACATATGAGTTTATATCTATTGCATTCTCACCATGATAGGAGCCTTGCCTTGTACACTGCTCACCTGATATGAGTTGTATTTGATGCACTCACCTTATAGGAATTGCATCTTGAATACACTCACCTGATAAGAGTTGTGTATTATACACACTCACCTAATGGGAGTTATACCTTATATATGCTCATAATATATGAGGTTTATACTTGCACTAGCTCAAATTTAATAATAAAATATAAAAGATTTAGTAAATAAAAGAGTACAATGTTAATTTATGAAAACCTATCTAATGTATGAAAAATGATAATGATATTATGTATAATGTATTGATGGTTTAATTCTAGTTAAAGTTAAAGGTTTTCAAATGACCAATATGCCAAATGGTTCTTTGAAGTCTTTAAAACTAGAACTCACTCACCAATTTTAACTTTTCATATGCATATTAGCTTAAATGGGAAAGATGGAATAAAGAAGGATAGCTTGGCAGGTATGTGAAGTTACTTTGTTGTCATCATATCTATCATTTTGATAATTGATAGATATTTTATGGATAATCGTAATTCATGTATTAACAATTTTAATTTCCATTGCGGGTTGGTAAATGTTTAAAGTTTAAAAGCTGTGTTTATGATGTCCAAAATCCAACTGTGAGGCTGCCTAGACACAAGGCCTTACGAGTTGGTATCGAGGCCATAGTTTGGAGATTTGGGTACTTTGATGCCTAAACTTAACTTGATACTGAGATTAAAAGAGAATCCCAGTTCAAGTAACTTCAATTCCAGAGGTAAATTAAAAGTGAAAGATTAAGGTATAGTTAATGTAAAGTTAAAGATTGTTATGATAACAATAAATGATAGTAAATCTATGCATATGTGTATGCATGTTTATTATGTGATAGTAGGTTCAGAAACTAATGTGACTTAGGATTGAAAATATTTAGGACATGAAGAGTAAAGTAAGTAGTTAACTACATTTGACCAATTTCATTAAGAATTCAAATTACTTATCATGATCTAAACTACTACCTTGAATGACAATGTTGTTGTTTTAAACCTTATAGGAAGTAAGAAATGGTTGGAAGAAAGAATGCTAAGTTGGTCTAAGAGGTGGTGTTTGTGGTGGTCTGGTGGTGCACATGGTGGCCATGCTAGCAAGATACCATTCACTAGAAGCAAAGCGAAAACAGCTAGGATCGAGCACATAAAGTCTTAGGCTCATAGCCACCAGGGTACTAATGAGTTGATTTGTTTAGAACCGACAGTTAGAGAAACCATTACCAATAAAGTGTATGATGTCTTGCAAACTATAATACCCTCTATCATGACTAAGATCTTCAAGGAAATTAAAAATGATAAAAAGATAGAGAAAAGTTATTACTAAGGTAATTGATGATCATAGAGAAAAGAAAGATAGTGATACTGATTTGGTAGTGGTGCCCGCTAAAAGTTATGACTACAAGGCCATTAACGGGTGCAACCCTTATTCGTTTATTGGGAAGAAGGATGTCATTACTAATTTTTAATGGGTCTTGGAGATGGAAGCGGTTATATAGATTAGTGAGTGCAAGGAGAATCGAACGGTGAAGTTTGTTGCCGACTCATTTATGTCCAAAGCTTTTCACTAGTAGGCTACAATCAAGCAAACCAAAGGGACGTGGTAATTAAGAAGATGAAATTGGCTGAACTAAACAAGCTAGTGATCAAGAGGTTTTACCCTCAAAATAAGGTGGATAGAGTTAAGAGAGAGTTCTTGGGTTTGAAGGCTGGAAAGGTGACTCACAAGGAGTGCACCTCCTAGTCAAAGAGAGAAAGTCAAGGATTTAAGCAAAGATATCAATTTTCACGTATAATATGATAGATATAACTTAGATTTATGTTATTTCGATGTTGGTACATTTTTGGACCCTGAAAGGATCATATATGCCAATTCAAGTGGTGGGTTGATGGTTGTTCTGCTGGAAATCCCACAAATCCAAGAACAAATGCGAATGAAGAATCTGCAAAGAAGAATACAAGTGTCAACTAACCGTATTTGTATATGCCAATGACATAGAACAAATGCTGACAAGTGTTTGTTCTTCCATATTAACAAATGTGGATAGCCGGAAATAAATGCTGACAAGTATTTGTACATCCGCATTAAATAATGCTAGGCTCGACAACAAATGTGCATTGTTTGTTCATCCCATTTGTCAATGCTGATGATCAACACTAATGTTGAAGACAAAAAGAAATGTTGATAAAGATCAACACATCCACATTAGTCAATGCGGATGAACAAAAGAAATGTTAATGAAGACTTAGACTAGTTATCTGATGTATAGGTCAGGGGTAGTTTAGTCATTTTGTAAATGGCATCTTGTCAGCCTATATATAGAATAGAAAACTTCATATGTGAGGTGACTACTGATACACTTTCTAGACAATTAGAATCTTTTGTTTAGTCTTATGTTTACAAGGTGTATTGTTACTGTTTAATGCTCAAAACCCTAGCATTCATTGTAACTGATTACCTTCATTAATACAAACAACATTTATGAGTATTTCTTGCATTTAATGTTCCTTGATTGTTTGATTCTGCCTTACAATCATTGACTAAATCATCATATTCGGTCCTTGTTGATTCACATCAACAAAGAATATCATTCTCTAACCCAGTCAATTGGTATCAGAGCTTTGGGTCTTGGTTCTTTTTCAGATCTACCTAGATCTGAGCAGAACTCGATTGATGTCGTGATTGAGTTACTAATATAGTGTTTAACTACCTCTACTTAGTAAACTGCAAAAATCTCTTCAACAGTTGTTGTTCATCTATACACATCTTCAAGAACAAAACTATGAATAGTTGTTACAACAGAAACATATAACCATTAGCAGATCTGATTATACATAAGCCTGTTTGGACTATTTGGACTAAGTTAAACTTAACAATCAAACTAATCATTATTCAAAAAGGTTAAAAAGAGCTTACTAAAAATGGATTCACATAATTTCTCTAAACTTGGTCATACTGCAAAACCACCAATGCTTAAACACAAATCTGATTATAAACAATGGAAAATTAGATTTATGAACTATATTACAGGTGTAGATCTGGACTACTGGATTTCAATATGCAAAGGCCCTCACATTCCTGTAACACTTTCTGCTGATCAAGCTGCAATATATAAAACTTCAAGAATACCTATTGAGGATCTCACATTTGATGATGATGATTACAAGAAGCTAAAAGTTGATCTCAAAGCTTATTCTATGGTCACTCAAGCACTGAAAATGGATGTGCTAAAAAGATTAGAAAAGTATGGAACTGCTAAAGCTGTTTGGGATGCACTGCTAACAATGTGTGAAGGCAGTAGTGAAGTGGCTAAAATTAACAAGGACAAACTTGTTAATCAATATGAAATTTTTCATCACTCTAAGAGGGAATCAATCTCAAAAAGTTGTATAGATTTGTGCAATTGGTGAATGATTTAGAGATCATGAGGGTAACATACAAAGTCAAAGAACTGAACAAGAAGATGCTTCATAGTCTTCTAGAAAGTTGGAAACAAAATGTTACAACGCTAAAAACACTCTTGATCTAGAGAGTACCACCTTGGACATCATGATTGCCAAGATAAAAGCTCTTGAACTTGATGAGAGGAGCAGAAGTCTTCGTGGAACTTCAGTTATTGAAGCTTATAAATTTCCAACAGACACTCACTCTGTAGAAAATGCATTCATCACTAAGGATGATGATTTTCTTTCCTTAAGAGATCGAGTGAAGACAACTGTTTCATTGCTACTCCATCAACTAACAAGTCTTCAACACCATCACAACCAACAGGGTTCTCTGCAACTCCCTTAACTACTCCTGAAGACCCCAGATCAGAAGAGCAAAAGACAACTACAATACCTTTGTTGCTAGCTTTGAAGCTTACATGGTAGGCAGACTCACTGTTGGGTTTTGGCCAACAAGAATAAATTGAGGATTTCCAAGTCAACATTCAAGTCAACAAGAAGATGAAGAATTGAATCTTAAAGTCAATAAGTCAACAAGAGTCAACATTATTAGTGTAGGGTTTTACATTGTAATTGTCTTAGATTAGTATAAATAGAATAGTTTACTTCATTTGTAAGCATGCTTTTGAATGCTTTGTTGAGAGGTGGTGAGGATGAGAGCATAGATCGTCATCCTTCCATGGAATGATGATCAGTCATATGACAACATGTATTCAAATCTTCTTCACTATCAATCAAAAACAAAAAAGTATCAGAAATCATTAGCATCATATTCATTTTAGCATCTATTATAATCATCAAGTTTGATCTAATCAATTTTAATCCTAAGATCCAAGTTTATCGGTTCTCGTTCAAATCGGGAACACACAATACTTTAGATTTACCAGTTTTTAGTCATCTAATCCAGGGGGACTTGGAAGAAATGGATCCAGATGATGTGGAAGAAATGGATTTGCAGTGGCAAATGGCTAAGATTGGAATGAGAGCCAAGAAGTTCTTCAAAAAAGGAAGAAAGATAAGCCTTAGTGAAAACACCAAACTTGGATATGACTAATCCAAGGTAAAGTGTTTCAGTTGTGGCCACTTCTCCAGAGAATGTAATGCTCCTAGAAGAAACAACAACAATTTCCAAAGGAATTCTCAAAGTCAGTCATCTCCATAACCAAGCACAAGCTTTCACTCCAACAATCAACAACAACAGTATCATCATCAACAACATCAACAACCATATCAGAGTTAGCCACAACTGATTAATCAAGCTTATGGAAGCAGTCAGTCATCCTCAAATGCTCTTGTCATCAGACAAGATGCAGTATGTGATTGTAGTCTGTATGCAGAGGAAGTGAAGCCTCAATTTCAGAATCATGCACTCATGGCTCATATTAATGATGGCCCATCTCCTATGCCATCTGAGGTAAAATCCAACCTTTGTAGTGATAAACTGCAAGGTTATCGTGAGCACAATCATAAACTGTCTGATAAAATAAAAGAAGAAAAGGTCAAGTTAGAGATGCTTAAGAGAGAAATTAAAGGCTTTAAAATTAAAATCAAATCTCTCATCTTTAACATTGAAAAATTGTATGGTGAGAAGTACACTCTTGCAGCTGAGAATGAGTAACTAACTGAAAAGTTAGCTCAATCAAAAGTTGAACAAACACTTACTGAAGTGAAACTTGAAAAGTTTCAACTATTTTTAGTCAAGCTGCAATAGATGCTAGACTCATAAAAAGATCCTAAGGATATGTCTGGGATTGGGTATAATGCATGTCCTCCACCCTACAATGACAACTACACTGTCATGCCTGAATCTATCACACTCAAAGAGCTAAATGAACCTAATACTATCGAACCAAAAACAATAGTAAAACAAGTCACAAATCCTCAAAACAAACCAAATATTTAAATTGAAACAAATGAGGAGAAAATTAAATTAGGTCACCCAATTAAAACCAAGGAGTGTTCAGACAAGACAGTGAAAGTCATTAAACCATCAAGCCCAATCAAAGCCATTATCCTATTTGTGAAATTTACACCTGCAATTTCAAAAGGGAAGAAGAAAGTTATGGCTTTAGTGAAATCTTTTGCTGAAAGCAAATCTGATTATGAGATTAAACCTCAAAAAAGTTCAAGCAAATCAGACAAGGTTTCACTACCAAAGAAAAGCAAAAGTTCACTGATTTCAAACACTAAAAATCAGTCAGACCCCCAATCATCAAAATCCAAACAAGGAGTAGGTTTTAAAATCTACAATAGGGAGCATGTAAATCAGTGTGAAAAAGAATTCAAGAGAAGGTTGAGGAAACTAAAACAGCCTAAAACAGTCAACAAAAGTAGTGTTGTGAAACAAACTACGAAAAAGGCTGATTTTGCTTCTTCCCTTAAACCAAAGAATGTGACTCAGTTGAGAACGGGTAAATCAACTGAGTTTGCAACAACAAAATCAAATTCAAGAAACAAACATATATATTATGGTATTAGTGAAATGCCTAATCACAAAATAGAGGAGTGCTTTTTCAATCAATATTGCTCTATTTGTGACATGAACAATCATTCCACCAGAAACTATTATTTTAATAAATATTGTTTAGTCTGTCATATGAACAAGCACAATACATCCGATTGTTACTTCAAGCAAAGAGGGTTGAGAATTCCCCAAAACAACCCCATCTCACTAGTATCATCTGTGAAACCCAAAGTCAAAAGTCATTCTCATAATAATCAATCTAGGACTTCTAGCTCAGATAATGACATGGGTAACATAAAAGAGTTGAAGAAGATTCATAGAAACAAATATCATAACATCAAGCAAACATATGATCTTCCAAACCAAAAATGATGTTTGATAATAAAAAACGGGTCAGATTTCTTAAAAGAAATAGGGACCAAAGGTTTCATTATTCCTCTAACTCTTCAGTTGATATTGATAGATGAAACATTCAAAATATCATCAGAAATCTCCTAGAACACCTCTCTCAAAGTCACAGTTTAGAGGAAAGTACCAAGAAGTCACCATCATGAATAGGACTGGGAAACCCAAGACCATTATGGCTTGGGTTCCATATTCTAATTAGTTCTTTTGTGCTTGTAGGGTCATCCATATAGGTCCAATTGCTTATGGTAAGTGGACAATGGATGCTCCCGACTGGAGATCGTTCCCTCCTTCATGACTTCAAGCATATACAAGGAAATACTATGGCATTCGGAGGAGATTCACAAGGTGGAAGGATTACTGGTGAAGGATCTGTGACAAATGGGATGCTGAGCTTTGATAAAGTGAAATATTGTGAACAACTTAATTTCAATCTTCTTAGCATGTCTCAGATCAGTGACAATAAATATTCAACTCACTTTATGGACACTAATTGCTACATTCTAAAACCAGTACCTAAAGATGGGTTGTCCTAAAGACCCCGAGGAAGAATAATACCTATGTCTTAAACCTGAATTCTACTACATAAAACGAAGAAGAAACATGTCTTCTCTCAAAAGCATCATTTGATGAATCTCAGCTTTGCCACAGACGTTTGGGGCACACAAACTTTAAAAATATGAATAGATTGGTCAAGGAAACCATGTCATTGACTACCCTAAAAAGAATTTCATTTCGTGATCACTGTTCAGCGTGCCTCAAATGGAAACAACATAAATCTTCTCGCAAACAAAGCTTGTGAACACAAACAATACTCCATTGAAGCTACTTTATATGGATCTTTTTGGACCAACTCATGTTATGAGTATTAGAAAGAAACAATATTGTTTGGTGATCATTGATGATTTTTCAAGATTTACATAGGTTTTCTTCTTACTTCATAAAAATGAAGCATCCCAAATAATAAAAGATTTTATCATAAAAATTGAAAACCAACTTGATCATAAGGTCAAAACAATGAGAAGTGATAATGGAATAGACTTTAAAAATGAAGATATGAGTTCCTTTTGTGCAACCAAAGGCACTGCTCATCAATTTAGTGCAGCTAGAATCCTCAACAAAATAGGATAGCTAAAAGGAGAAATAAAAAACTAATTGAAGAAGCAAGAACAATGCTAGCCATTGCTAAACTGCCAATTACCTTCTGGGCAGAAGCAGTTAACACATCATGCATTTTGCAAAATAGAACTTTGATTGTTAAATAAAACAACATCGACTCCTTATAAACTATTGTTTTATAGAAAACCATTTATTGGATTTTTCAAGTCATTTGGTAGTCCTGTCTTAATATTAAACACCAGAGACTATTTAGGAAAATTTTCATCCAAGTCTGATGAAGGATTCTTTGTAGGTTATTCTTTAGTTTCAAAGGCTTACAGAGTGTTTAATCCTAGATTAAACATTATTAATGAATCAAAAAATGTTCAATTCAAGGAACATTCATTCCCAAATCCACAAATGGTCTCGACTGGTTGTTTGATATTGACTCATTTACAAAATCTTTTGATCAATTTCATTTGTCTGATGTAGGAAATATACCTTCAACTGAACCTCATTCAGGAGTAGAAAGAAGAAATGACTTTCCAGTGGTTCCTCCAACCTTCTGAACAACTGAATGAAGATGTTCCATTAAAAGCTGATCCTGCCAGACAACCATTTCAAAATCAAAGTGTTTCAACTGAAGTTGGTCCTAGCATGTTACCATAACATTCAGAAGACCCATCAACTGAGGTCAGAAATCAAGATCAAGCTACTCCTCTAGTTGAAATAGAAAAAACATCAAATGATGGAAGCAATCAAAGTGCTACTAATGTTGAAGCAGTCACAAAAACATAATTTGATTATCTTCATAATTCTCAAATAATATAATATGAAGTTACCTCTCACCATAATGATCTGAATGTCTCCAATCTTGATGTAACAATTGCTGGTGACTCAATTTCAACCACCAAAAGTACACATGAATCATCCGGGAGAAAGCATTATTGGTGAACTCAATGAAAGGGTGACAAGAAGCAAGTTAAGTATTGCAAACATTTGTTTGTTTTCATGCTTTCTTTGTCAAATAGTACCCAAAAACATCAAAGAGGCTTTTCAAGAGAATAGCCAGATTGAAGCAATACAGGAAGAATTGCTGCAGTTTAAGAAGCAAGAAGTATGGCAACCGGTAGATCTTCCCGAAGGACGGTACCCTATCTGTACCAGATGGCTGTACAGAAACAAAATTGATGATAGAGGAATTGTCATTAGAAACAAAGCAAGATTGGTGGCACAAGGGTATACTCAAAAAGAAGGAATTGACTGTGACGAAGTGTTTGCACCTATTGCCAGATTAGAAGCAATAAGAATCTTTTTTGCATACTTAGCATCCATGAAGTTTACTATTTATCAAATGTATGTAAAGTGTGTTTTCTTGTATGGAAAGATTGTTGAAGAAGTCTATATGAGTCAACCACCTGGCTTTGAAGATCTTGAATTTCTCACAGGGTTTACAAGCTTGACAAAGCCTTATATGGTCTTCACCAAGCCCCAAGAAAGTGGTACGAGACTCTATCATCTTTCCTTCTTGAAAATGGGTATGAAAGAGGAAAGATTGATCAGACTCTCTTCAGAAAAAGAAAAGGAAGAGACATGTTGTTGGTCTAGATCTATGTGGATGATATTATTTTTGGCTTAACAAACAAGCTACTCTACAAAGATTTTGAAGATCTTATGCATTCAAAATTTCAAATGAGTGCAATAAGGAAACTCACATTCTTTCTAGGAGTGCAAGTCCAACAGACGACAGATGGAATCTTCATTAATCAATCGAAATATGTGGAAACAATGTTGAAGAACTTCCACCTTGCTGACTGTCAGTCCCTCACAACACCTGTTGAACTAAAGTGAAAATAGGACCTGATCTAGAAGGCAAATCAGTGGATCAGACTCAATATCGATCTATGATCGGTTCACTTATGTATCTAACAGCCAGTAAGTCTGACATTATGTTTGGTGTTTGTGTGTATGCCAGATATCAAGAAGATCCCAAGGAATCTCATATGAATGCTGTCAAAAGGATATTCAGGTATCTGAAAGGAAAGCCTGCTCTTGGATTTTGGTATCCAATAGAAGGAGATTTCAATATCTATGCCTTCACTAACAGTGATTATGGGGGATGTAATTTCAATAGGAAGTCCACTTCTTGTGGTTGTCAATTTCTTGATCCTAGACTAGTCTCCTAGCAATGCAAGAAGTAGACAAATGTATCTGTTTCAACAGCAGAAGCTGAGTACATTGCAGCATGAGCTTGTTGCTCTCAAGTTCTCTGGATTCAAAACCAGATGCTTGATTATGGTTTTGACTTCTTGCATACTCCAATTCATATTGACAACACAACAACTGTTTTTATTACAAATAATCCAGTTCAGCACTCAAAAACAAAACACATTGAAATTAGATATCACATTTTGAGAGACTGTGCTGTAACGGTGTTAATCAAATTGATTCAAGTTCCTATTGAAAATCAATTGGCTGATTTATGCACCAAGGCATTTGAATCTAGAAGGTTTGAATTCCTATTTCAATCAATTGGCATGTTAACCTTGAATAAAATCAAACAAAACATCAAAAACAATTTAAAAAAATTGTAAATTCAGAAAAATTACAAAAAGAAGTCAAGTTTGATGAAGAAAAAGATCTTTGTACATCACCCCCAACAACATGGGTACTACACTGAAGGTTAGCCACAAAGACTGGAACCCTTGCGTGCACACTTTAAGATTAGCTAAACCTCACGCGGTAGAGCTTAAGGCATTTGGAGCTGTGCACTTCACTACACTTCGCTTGCAAGCCTCTCACGTTCTCATTCATTAATACTTGAATTCATTCATTACGTTCCTCTTTTCATTATCTTCCACTTTACGTTAGATAATACTTTCATTACATTCATTAACGTTCAAACAAAGCCAAGGGAAGACATACATACATAATATGGAAATACACATAATCATAACATACACACCATCACCATACAGGCATCCTCATACATACATAACACACATCTGACATAATCCATCACATCATAACCAGGCCTATCTCCCAATATTACCCCTTAAAAACCACTTAGAAAACCCTAAGTCCGAATTGGGCGCATGAGCATAAAAATTTTAAGTGTATAACAGTCTGGGCGCATGGGCACTATTTAGGCGCTTCTGCCCTGTTTAGGCGCTTTGCCACTATGCAGGTGACACTTATCCGTTTCAACACTTAAGCGCATGGGCACTATTTAGGCGCATGGCCCACCCTTGGGCGCATGGCCAACACAGGCGTCTGGCCAACATGCTGGGCGCATGGGCCACTATTTAGGTGCATGACCCACTCTTAGGAGCATGGCCAACACTTAGACGCATGGCCAACATGTTGGGCGCATGGGCCATTGTTTAGGCACATCCGAACCTTCTGAAATATTTCTATGCTACCAACATCACCTGATTATCATTCTATCACTACCCAAGCAGAGATCTAACATACCAGGGGCACCTAAACATGCTAATCATTTACACTAGCCCATAATCAACTCTTAAACGTGCATACATACATCATTTCCGAACATAAGGCTGTAGACCCACGGTTACTTTCAAAATGTTTACTTAGTATGCATAATAACCCCAAAAGCGTTGAAAAATCAGTAAAGAGGGGTTCTAGAAACTCACCTTGAACAGCCTTTGAGCAAACACCCTTCAAGTTCAAGACCCACCTTTGATTCAGCTCTTGTATCCCGAAAACAAACACTAAACACCAAGAACTTTGGTCAAGAACTCGAAACCCAGCTGAAAACGAGCTCATATAAGAGAAGATTTACCTTTGCAGCTGCCTCTTCCTCTTTCTCTCTCTAGAACTGGGGCTCTCTCTCTTCTTTCTTCCTTTAGCTGAATGAAGAAGATGAAGAAGAAATGGGCGACCATGCCCCTTTAAACATTAAATAGATAGGTTTTGTACTTTGTACACTTTATCCCCCTCTACTTGTGCTCATTATCTATTCTTTCAATTTACTTTCTTTCCCTTTCGTTTAAATAGAAATTCGGGGTGTTACAAGTATAAAAGCTTTTGCAAAATAATACATCATTGACAAATTACAAAATATGTGTTGCATTACATCACAAAAGCATTATAAAAATGGATGTCATCCAAAAAGAGCCAAGTAGCTGCCCTATTCCATCCTCAGCAACCTTTACCTGCCAACTGGAAACACATAAAAGTCAGCATTGCTGAGTGAGTTCTAGTCTTAAAATAAAACATACTTTATCTTTCGTTTAAAACCGTTCTTTACAATCTTACGTGATCATGTACTATACATACACATAGATAATATCATTATTATCTTTATTATTCGTTCGTTCCATCTGTTCATTCGTCATTAAATCTTTACTTTCAATCGGACCAATGCTATGTGCTTCACCCTACCGTCATGCATAAAGCGGGTACTAGGCCTGAGGTCTTTCATAGACCCCAAAAATTGTGCACGAAGTTGACTCTAGTACCTAGGGTAAGCGGCAAGGTTCCCATACATATGGTTAATCACAAGGATTGAACCCCAATGTGCATCCTTCCGGGGTAATTAACCCGCACACAGTTGGCTAACACCCTTCATTAAGTGTGAACCTCCTTACATTTGCATAATCACGCGGATCAAGCCCCAGTGTGCATCCTTCTGGGGTAGCTAACCTGTACACGGTTGAGCTAACACCCTTCATTGGGTGTGAACCTCCATACATATGCTTGCAAGCCTTTCTTATTTTCATTCATTCATTAATGCATGCATTCTTTCATTACATTCCTCTTTTTATTATCTTCCACTTTACGTACATAATACTTGTCATTTTATTCATTGACATTCAGCGTAAAGCCACAAGAAAATAATCATACATAAAAAGGAATATCAACATGAACTACAACATCACCATACAAGGCACCATCATACATGCAGAAGATACATCATACATACCATCATGCATAAGCATCAATCATACCTCATCAAATCATATCATACATCATCATACTATGCCCTTCACATCATCTTTGACTTCAAAAAGTCAACTTACTATGCCCTCGGGAACATCCCAAGTCAACGACTACATTTACATTTCTCCCTGAAAATCAGAAAATAAACTAGGTCTTTAGGCGCATGAGCAATATGCAGGCGCATGAGCACTATGCAGGCGCATGGCCATTCAGACGCATGAGGAACACTTAGGCGCATGGGCAACTCTTAGGTGCATCAGCACTATTGGGGCGCATGAGCAATATGCAGGCGCATGAGCACTATGCAGGCGCATGAGCACTATGCAGGCGCATGGCCATTCAGACGCATGAGGAACACTTAGGCACATGGGAAACTTTCAGGCGCATTAGCACTATTCGGGCGCATGAGCAACACTTAGCCTATTCTGGGCAAATTCTAGGCGCATGAGCACTATGCAGGCGCATGAGTGCTTAGGCGCATGAGCTATCTTAGGCGCATGAACACTTGGTCAAAATTTTCCTATTTCTAGGCACATAACTACTATATGGGCGCATGAGGTTTCGGGCGTATGAGGACACTTAGGCATATTTCCATATTAGGCGCATGAACCCTATTTGGGCGCATGAGCAGCCTATTTCACTCTTAAACATCATAATTCAGTCCCCAATCATGCTTAAACTTATTCTAAGCTTAAATCATGCATTCTAAGCCTTAGAAACATATTCATAACATCATCAAACATAATCATAGCCCAAATTCACACCCCACCCGAATCACACACATACACATACACATACGGGTACAATACCCACTTTTATAAAAACATTCATACATGTATTTCCAGCCCCAACATCAGTTAAAAACATGTAAAAGAGAGGTTATAAAACTCACCTTAACAGCTTTTTCGGGTAAGACTTCCTTCAACAGCTGATTGCTACAAGTTCTCACCTAAAAACCCCACTTGAAACACATACCCAAACACATACAAACACACATAAGCTCACACCCGAGGAATAAAACCGGTTAAGAACACTCAAAAACCATGAATTCGAACTTCTGCACTTGTTCTTCAAAAACTCGGAACCGTTTGCTTCTTTCTCTCTCAAAATCCCGAATGAAAAGGTGTAGGCATACATCATGGGTGGCCATCACCTTTTACACCCGCTTTTCAAACATTTTGTCCTTTTTTGACATAGTAGGTCCCTCTACTTGGGCTTTATATCTTTTCTTTCTTATTCTTCACTTTATTCTTTTGTTTGAGCCTTCTAAACAAATAACCGGGTCTTACAAGTCCACCCCCCTTATATAGGTTTCGTCCTTGAAACCTGTTATTCCTCAAACAATCGTGGGTAATGCTGTCTCATCTCTTCTTCAGTCTCCCACGTCGACTCAAATCCCTTTCTGTGCCTCCACTGTACACGCACAAGAGGAACCACTTTATTCCTTAGCCTCTTCTTTTTATGATCAATGATTGCCACTGGTTGTTCCATATTATTGAGCTTTTCATCTACCTCGATATCCTCCAGTGGTACAACCATATCCTCGTCTGCTGAAGATTTCCTCAGATGAGATACATGGAATTAGGTGAATTCCACTTAACTCATCTGGTAAATCCAATCTATAGGCCACCTCTCCTACTCGAGCAATGATTTGGAAAGGCCCTATGTACCTTGGGCTCAACTTGCCCCGCTTTCTGAACCGAATTATACCTTTCCAAGGTGAGACCGTCAACATGACTCTATCCTCCACCTGAAACTCAATCGGTCTACATCTCTTATCGGCATACGACTTTTGCCTATCTTTAGCTTCCTTCATAAGGCTTTGATCCTTTCAACTTCTCATTGTAGCCTCAACCACTTTGACGCTCGCTAACTCTTTATAGCCAACATCACCCCAACAAACGGGTGTTCTGCATCTCCTGCGGTATAGCATCTCATAAGGGGGCATACCAATGTTGGCATGATAACTGTTGTTATATGAGAACTCAGCTAATGGGAAGTGGTCGTCCCAACTTCCTCCAAAGTCAATGAAACATGTCCGAAGCATATCTTCCAACGTCTGAATGGTCCATTCTGACTGACCATCTGTCTGGGGATTTGCTGATATGTAACTTCGTCCCCTTCGCATCGTGGAATTTCTTCTAGAATTTAGATGTAACCGGGTGTCACGATCAGACACAATAGACACCGGCACACCATGACGAGTTACAATCTCTTTAATGAATTGATCCGCCAACCTCTCAGATGATAAGTCTCGTGAGTCGGTAGGAAGTGAGCACTCTTCTTTAAACGATCAACGATCACCCATATGGCATCATACCCTTTCATGGTACGCGGTAGCTTCATAATGAACTCCATGGTGATGTGCTCCCACTTCCACTATGGTATATCCAAAGGTTGGATCTTTCCATATGGCTTTTGGTGCTCGACCTTCACTTGTAAACAAGTAAGGCATTTACTCACATACGCCACCACGTCACGCTTCATACCTGGCCACCAATAATCTTTCTTCATGTCTTGGTACATCTTCGTAGCACCGGGATGGATAGAGTATCGAGTCTTATGAGCTTCATCCATGATCATCCACATAAATCCCCGTAATGAGGAATCCACATTCGTCCGAATCGGATCCTAACACCAAGTGTGTTTTCACCCAACTCCGCAACTAGGCCTCTCATTCTTTCAGAGTTAAGATAATCTTCTTTCAATGCCTCATCTTGAAACTCCTTGACCTGCTTCATTACATCCGAGGTCATAATCAACTGGTACGCCTTCACCCGAATCGGCTCATGTCTTTCCTTTTGGCTAAGGGCGTCCGCCACCACGTTGGCTTTGCCCGAATGGTAATGGATCTCATAGTCGTAATCCTTTATGAGCTCCAACCATCTCCTCTGCCTCATGTTCAAATCCTTCTGCTCAAAGAAGTACTTCAAGATCTTATGGTCAGTGAATATGGTGCACTTCGTCCCATACAGGTAGTGCCTCCAAATCTTTAACGCGAAGACCACGGCTGCTAGCTCCAAGTCATGAATAGGATAATAAACCTCATGAACCTTCAACTGTCAGGATGCATAGGCTATAACCCTTCCTCTCTGCATCAATACACATCCCAATCTCGAGTAGGAAGCATCAGAATAAACCACCAGATCTTCACTTCTATCGGGTAACGACAAGACAGGAGCTTGAGTCAACCTCGCCTTTAAATCCTCAAACTCTTTCTTTTGAGCTTGACCCCATATAAAATTTACATCTTTACGGGTCAACTTAGTCAATGGAAAATCTATCTTAGAGAAGTCTTGAATGAACCTTCTGTAATAGCCCGCCAAACCCACGAAGCTACTAATCTCGGATGGCGTCTTCGGAGACTTCCATTGCATCACCGCCTCCACCTTTGCCGGGTCCACCATAATCCCCTCGGGATTCACCACGTGACCCAAGAACTGAACCTCGCGCAACCAGAATGCACACTTGGAGAATTTAGCATACAACTTCTCCCTTATCAAGGTCTCCTACACTTCTCAAATATGAGCGGCATGCTCCTACTTGCTCTTTGAATAAATCAGGATATCATCAATATACACAACCACTGATTTATCCAGCATCGGCCAACACACTCGATTCATTAGGTCCATAAAAGCAGCTGGCGCGTTGTTCAAACCGAAAGACATACCAAGGAACTCGTAATGTCCATAGCGCGTGCGAAAAGCTATTTTAGGAATATCCTACTCCTTCACCTTCAACTGATGGTAACCAGATCGAAGATCTATCCTTGAAAACCAACTGGTACCTTGGAGCTGATCAAACAGATCATCAATTCTCGGTAAGGGGTATCGATTCTTTACTGGCAACTTGTTTAGCTCTCGGTAGACCATACACATCCTCATACTACCATCTTTCTTCTTTACAAATAAGACCGGAGCACCCCACAGAGAGATACTCGGTATAATGAACCCCTAGTCTAGCAACTCCTTCAATTGTTCCATGTCACAACTCAAACTTGACGGCGGAAACATTGAGGTATGAGAGTTAAGATCGTTCACAGCCACGTAATGCTATTATTTAAAATCCAAATATATTAATCATAAGTTTTAATTGCAATGTTATAAGCATAAGTCTCAAACAAAGATAACATCATGAATAAAAGTTAAAAGTGAAAAGTTAATCCATTTATTTCTCTAGATCCAATCCTAGATGTGATAAGCTTCAAATAGTAGTATTCATACTTGAGCATTTACTGAAACATGTTAAAATAAAAGGTCAACATAACTTTGGCGAGATTTCCATAGTTTTCAATACATAAGTATATAAAAGATGATAATTCATGTTATAAGTTAGAGAACAAAGTAACTAATTCATGTTATAAGTTATAGAACAAAGTAACTAATTCATGTTATAAGTTAGAGAACAAAGTAACTAGGGATGTAAGGCAGAATGCACAATCAAACCTTGAGAGATTTTTACAAGACTCAACGTTTACAAGTATATACAATAGCTAAGTGTACTTGGATTAACCAAGCAGGCTTTTCATGCCCATAGATCTATGATGTCGCCATGCTAGCAATAGTTAATGATTGTACATATATTCGACATTACATGGTAGCTACAAAGTTCAACTACCCACAACATACAAGTGAATTGCCATAAGTTTACAAGATTCAAACGTTTACAAGTGCAATGATTATAAAGTAACATGTTTCACCCCAAAGTGTAAAAATATAAAAAGGGGGTATAGAAATACTCACATGATTAAATAAGTATAATTGATGATTAATAAGAAAATAATAAGCGTCGTTTCAATGTAAACGTCACAAGACACCTAAATAGACATAATTACAAGGTTTAAGTTTTATTGCAATGAGTTTAACGATCAACGAGGACTAGAGTTCTAAGTCGAATTTGGGGCTTGTCAAATAATTATATTTAGACAAATGGAATAAATTTATATTTTCTTAAAATATATATATATATATATATATATTATTTAAAGTTGTGAAAGAACATTATAATAATTAAAAATGTTATATAAAAAGTTTTAATAAATTTTTATAACTAAAAGTTTATTACTATACAAACAAAATTAATTGAAGAGAGATATTTGAACCAATAATAATTTACTAATTATTATTTTCAATCCATTTTATTAAAAATATTCAAACAAGCTTTGCTAAAATGTTTTATGAATAAAAACATTTTTATTTAAACTTAGAAAAATTATAGAAAATCTTTGGAAGCTTTTGAAAATTTGGAATTTATAAAAATAATTTTTATACATTTTAAATTTTTTTGGAATTAGTGTTAGGCTAAAAAGCCTTAAAATAAAACATGAGGGTGCCCGGGTTCGAACCCGGGACTCATGTTTAAGAGGGCAGTGTCTTAACCAGTGAACCAAGGCCTCAACCGCGGTATATCTTGGTTTCGAAAGTTTAAAAACATAAACAAAAGAAACCCCCAATTTGGTAAAACCAGAACACTTTGATCCAAATTGAAGTTCAATTCGACTTTGTAAATGATTGAAATCAAGGGGCTTTTGTTCCCCTTGTATAGTCGAGCATAATCATGTGTTTAACTTACTTGATTGCGATCGAATTGAAGTGCTGTGCTCGGGTTTTGTCTCGTTCGCTCGCGAAGAACAGGGAGTTTGAAATCGATGTTTGTGTGATAATAGGGAAATTGAGGTTGCCGAGAGTTGAAAGGGGTCGGATTAAAGCTTTGCCCTCTATTAAATGAGTTCAATTTGTACGTTAAGGTACCAGATGGGTCTCGCCTTTGATTTGATCGTTTCAATTATGAATGGACGAGTAATTGGTTGTTAAACTCAAATTAAACAACACATTCAAGTTTTCAATGATTGTTAGAACGGTTTTAATCAATAAACAACCCAATTCAACAGGTTTTGTGTTGATTCGGTTGTAACATTTCGATTTCAAGTGTTCTTTTAATGGAACCACCGATTCAATTGAATTAACGACGGTTATTAGTTCGATTCATGTTCTTGTTTGAAGAGGAGAGTTTAATTTGGTTGAACTGGTGAAATTGTGGTTATTTACCCCTGGCCGGAGCTTGGCCGGAGGGTGGTTGGCTCGGCGCCGGAAACACGGGGTTATAGGGGGGAATGGTTTGGGTTTTAAACATTTACACAATTAGTCCCTGTGGTTTACATTTTGTTATATCATGTTAAAAAGTTCCTTTTGAAGTTTGAAAATTAGCATTATAACCCCCTAGACTTTTAAATCAAAGTTTTATATTTTTAATTTTAATAACTCTTACAAATTATTAATAATAATTATTATTATTGTTATCGTTCTTGGTTATTAATAATAATAATAATATGATTATTATATTCTAGTTATATTATTATTTTTATAATTATACTATATTAATATTATCATTATTATTATTATCATCATCATCATTATTATTATTATTATTATTATATTATTATTATTATTATTATATTATTATTATTATATTATTATAACCATTATTTATTTATTAAGTAATAATTAACATTATTAACCTTCAAATTAAAGGATTAAAAATTAAAAGAAAATAAACATAAATGGCCTATAACTTTCACATATGGAACAATGGTCCTTACAAGAATTTAACGATGCAAACTTTTAATTAACTCAAAAATACAAGATGTTACAGTCTCCCCAACTTAAAAGAATTCGTCCCGAAATTAAGAATGAACTAAGCGAACAAATGCGGGTATTTCTCCTTCATATGATCCTCACACTCCCAAGTGAACTCAGCTCCACTTATTCTCCCAACGAACCTTGACAATTGGAGTAGTTGTGGTTCTAGTTTTCTTCATGATGCGATCCATTATTTCAACAAATTTCTCAACAAAGTGTAATGACTCGTCGATCTGAATGTCTTCCAGTGGAACATGCAGACTCTCGTCAGCCAAACACTTTCTCAAATTTGAGTCATGGAACACAAGATGAACTCCACTAAGGTCGGAAGGTAGTCCAGTCTATAAGCCACTTTCCCAATCCGTTTTAGGATTTTGAAAGGTCCTACAAATCTTGGAGGTAATTTACCCTTCTTCCCAAAGCGAACACACCTTTCCATGGTGAAACCTTATGGAGAACCATGTCGCCAACTTGAAACTCCAACGGCTTACGACACTTATCGGCATAACTCTTTTGTCGACTTCTTGCCACTTCAAGGTTCTTGTGGATCGTGGAGACTTTATCAGTCGTTTCTTGTATAAGTTCAGGACTAGTGATGAAGTTTTCACCAGTGTCGGTGTAGCAGATCGGTGGTCGGCATTTACGACCATAGAGTGCTTCGAATGGTGCCATCTTGATACTCAAGTGATAACTATTGTTATACGAAAATTCCGCGAGCGGTAAATGCATATCCCAATCACCATCAAAGTCAAGGACACATAGTCTTAGCAAATCCTCGAGGGTTTGAATTGTTTATTCGGTTTGACCATCAGTTTGAGGATGGTAAGCCATACTTAAATCCAATTGAGTACCTAAGAGTTTTTGCATAGACAACCAAAAGTGCAAAGTGAAATGAGCGTCTTGGTCAGATATGATGTGCAACGGCATGCCATGATGACTCACAATTTCGTCAATGTAGATGCAAGCCAGTCTTGAAACTTTGTATGTGTCTCGTATTGGTATGAAATGTGCCGTCTTGGTCAAACGGTCAACAATCACCCATATACTATCATGACCCCGAGGTGTACGAGGTAACTTGGTTATGAAACCCATGGATATATGTTCCCATTTCCACATAGGGATTTCGGGTTGTTCAAGTAAACCACTTGGTCGTTGATGCTCGGCTTTGAATCTTGCACAAGTGAGACACTTGGAAACATAAGACATGATATCTTTCTTCATTCCATGTACATCTTATTAGAGCCAGGATGAATGGAACATCGGGTTTGATGAGCTTCGTTCATGTTGAGATCCTTTTGGTTGAACACGTGTTGGAGGCTCTTATGATCGGTGTAGACTATGCATTGTGTCCCATAAAGATAGTGTCGCCAAATCTTCAATGCGAAAACCACGACGCCAAGTCAAGATCATGAGTTGTGTAGTTCACTTCATGAACCTTCAATTGCCTCGACGCGTATGCTATGACTTTCCCTCATTGCATGAGAACACAACCAAGACCTTGATTAGAGGCATCTCCATACATGGTAAAGTCATCATTCCCATCGGGAAATGTGAGAATAGGAGCGTTACACAACTTGTGTTTCAATGTCTCGAAATCCTTGCTCGGGTCCCCATTCAAAGAGTCGATTCTTCTGGGTTAGCTCTGTTAATGGTTTAGCTATCTTCGAGAAATTCGCTATGAACCTACGGTAATATCCCACTAAGCCCAGAAAAGAACGAACTTCGATTGGGGTTGTGGGAACACACCAATTCTTCACGGCTTCAATTTTAGCAGGATCAACGTGAATTCCTTGGCTATTCACCACATGCCCTAAGAATTGAACCTCTTCTAACCAGAATTCACACTTGGAAAACTTGGCGTATAAATGCTCCTTCTTCAAAAGTCCAAGAACTTGTCGCAAGTGCATCTTGTGATCGATTTTCATCTTAGAATAAATAAGAATGTCATCAATGAACACGATCACAAACTTATCCAATACGGCTCGATTCATGAGATCCATGAACACGGCAGGTGCCTTGGTCAAGCCAAAAGGCATAACCATGAACTCGTAATGTCCATATCGAGTACGAAAAGCGGTCTTTGGAATGTCATCATCGTGAACATGTAATTGATGATACCCAGAACGTAGATCGATCATTGAGAATTGAGTTGCTCCTTGAAGTTGATCGAAGAGATCATCGATTCGAGGGAAAGGGTATCGGTTTTTTATGGTAAGCTTGTTGAGTTCCTGGTAGTCGATGCACATACGGAATGAACCATCTTTCTTCTTCACAAACAGCACAGGTGCACCCCATGGTGAAGAGCTAGGACGAATGAACCCCTTATCGGTCAACTCTTGCAGTTGACTAGCTAGTTCTTGCATTTCAGACGATGGAAGATGATAAGGTGATTTAGCCACAGGGTTTGCATGAGGGATTAAGTCAATCTTGAACTCAACTTCTCGCTCGGGAGGTAGTCCTTTAAGATCCTAGGGAAAAGCCTCGGGAAAGTCCCGCACAACAGGAATGTCTTTCAGTTCCTTACCCTTGGCTATCGTATTAACTACATATGTCATGAAAGCCATGTAGTTTTTACTTAAGCACTTGTGGGACTTGATGCAAGACATAAGTTTGAGTCCTTGGATGATTTCTCTCCAAAGAATTTCAAAGTATCACCAGTTGGTAAAGAAATTCGAATGCACTTCTCGAAGCACAGAATTTCCGCATGATGCTTGGCTAACCAATCCATGCCAATAATAACATCAAAGCTTCCCAGTTGCATTGGAATAAGGTCGATGTAGAACTCGTGTTCGTTAAGGCTCAAGTTACAATCGCGTATTACAACGTCAACAACGATAGATTTTCCATTGGCGACTTCGACCGTGAAGGATCTTTCCAGATTAACACGTGGTTTAGAAAGTATAGGCTCGAATTCCAAGGACACGAAACTCCTAGCCGCACCCGAATCAAACAATACAGATGCATAATGACTATTTACAAGATACATACATGTTTGGGTACAACCTATTATTGGTATGATGAACACAAAGATAGGAATATTTATAAGACAAGAAATTATTCAAAAGGATTTCAAAAACGTACTATTCACCATGTCGTTGTTGGCTTGGGCTTGATTGGCGTTGATGTTGAAAGCCCTTCCACGAGCCGGTGGCACAGTTCCCGCATTTCGAGGGCTTTGCGGACGAATATGACCATGCTCGCCACAATTATAGCAGGTTCGGTTGGTAAGCATTGTAGTGTTGTTTGGTGCACGAAGACAAGTAGCCACCAAGTGCCAATACTTTCCACACAATGAGTAGACTCGGCATGGAATGTTGCTCGTGTGATGGTACTTGCACGTGTTACACATGGGATAAGGACCAGCATAAGCTCTAGCCATTGGAGCTTGATTTGCAACCACCATTTGTTTTTAAGGAGCATTTGGGGCGGTCACAGCGTAGTTGCGTGTCGGGGTGAACTTACGCTTCTTGTTTTGGGAAGATGACTCGACCCTTACCTCCTTTGTTTCCTCGGGTGTCACCTTCGTAGTAGACTTGGAACCCTTTGCCGACATAGTGCAAGCTCTAATATGATTCTCGGTGAGCTGCGCGGTGATAGTAATTGCCTCCTCCAAAGTTGTGGGCCTACTACCCACCACGGCATCTTGAATTTGAAGTGGCACCCCCTTGATAAATTTCTCAATGTTACGAGGCACGGTGTCCACCATGTGTGGTAGAAGCATACTCAACTCATGATGTCGGGTGGAATAAGCCAGGTGATTTCCACCATCTTGTTTGAGGTTCCAAAATTCCTCCTCAAGCTTTTGCAACTCGCTCCTCGGGAAAAAAATTTGGATCATGATATCCTTAAATTCTTCCCAGGGCAACGCCAATGCAACCTCAACTCCATGGTTTCTCTTTTCACTATTCCACCATGTGAGTGCCCGTTGTTGAAGGAAACTTGTAGCATAGCGAACCTTGAACTCGTCGGGGCACTCGCTAACGATGAACATGTTCTCCATACTTTCAAACCACTTGAGAAGTCCCGTGGCTCCCTCTTTTCCACTAAAACTAGTGGGTTTGAACGAGTTGAAGTGTTTGAAAGTGCAAGTGCGATTATTTCCACCTTGGTTGTTGTTGTTTTATCCTTGACCATTTCCATTGTTACTGGAATTGGTCATCAAGGTGCTATTGAGTTCAGCAACCATGGTCGGGATGACGACAGTCATTTGCCGGGCAATCATAGCGGCTAGCTTACGGTCAGAACTCCCACACTTCCATGGTGACGAGACATGCTGGATATACAAAATGAGTTAGTTATGGGAATGAGGATAACAAAGGATAGTAGTTTAAACAAAGATAAGCTAAGGTTTGTAAGGTACATGGAATGATTCCATTTGGTAACGTATTACCATTTAGAAACATTGACACGTCAAGGTGAATTGACCCATTTGCCTTAGAAACTTATGTATATTGACCATAGTTTATCACACATCCCAGAAATCCCCAGGTAAGCATGACTAGTCCCGTAGGATTTATGCGAAATGCTTGCCTTAGCCCGAAGGCCTCTTTCTAGGAAATCCAGGATACAAGTGTCTATGTGTCACACAATAATCCTTAGGTTCATGGAACCATAACCTTGATGAGATTTATATAGATTAAACATAATTCTAAAGATCCAAGTTATAAGCATAAGCATAAGATTCCACGTGTCATCGAGAATAAGATTAAGAGGTTTCATGATCGAGGAAAGTCAAAGAGTCAAAGATAAGTTTAGGGAGACAAGTAACAATGTTTAAGCAATCCTATGCTAAGGCATCAAATTGCACATAAGAAGGCATAGCATTATGTAGCATGGAAACCATATAATTTACAAGATAGAATTATGATTCTATAAGGTTCATGCATATACTATAGTCTAGGTCACCATTTCTAATAACCTAAATCCCTATAGTTATGTGCTCTGATACCAATCTGTCATACCCCAACCTTAACGGCGGAAACGTCAAGGTGTGAGAGTTAAGATCGTTCACAGCCACATAACGCTATTATGTAAAATCCAATATATTAATCATAAGTTTTAATTGCAACGTTACAAGCATAAGTCTCAAATAAAGATAACATCATGAATAAAAATTAAATGTGACAAGTTCATCCATTTATTTCTCTAGGTCCAATCCTAGATGTGATAAGCTTCAAAGAGTAG